>CM038727.1:14691072-15018572 GCA_021613375.1 Megaleporinus macrocephalus
ATAAACACCTTGCACCCATTATTGAGAAAACTACTGAAGAAAGGATGACACATACGGATGTAAGACCAACTTTGCTGCTCATGCAGGGATGCCATGTAAATCCAGATGAATCGCCTGATTCAGACATCGTCAGGAAAACGCTGCAGAACATAAATCCACCAATTAAATTTCAATACACTCAGACCAAATAAAAGATCTTCCCAACTGCTGGTGGGAAGGGGATTGTTCAGAATTAAGAACTCTACAGGTACAACCAGCATGTAACGTTTATTATTCACAGTGTGGGCCAAGGACGAGGAATTTGCTTGCATGTGGTTTGAATGTAATCCTGCTATCACCCTGTTTTATAACGCACCTGTAATCTGATTACTTTTCTTTTTACTGCAGCTGAATAATCACCGCTCTTAGGATCCTGATTACGGAACGTATTCCAGTACTAACCAGCCTAGTAAACACAGCCTGTGGAGTAAAGCTTTCAGTAAGAAAAAAAGGGTACCATAAGCATAAAAGCAGAAGACTCTTCTTGTGATAGTCTTTGATGCATGCTTCTTTTTTTTTGGTTAGGAATTTACATGAAGCATGATTAAACATAATCACGTTTGGTTGCCTAAAGAAACTTTTAATAGATTAATGGTGACAGACATATTTAAAAACAATACTTGGATCCAGTATCCAGTCCTGCATTTTGTTATCCAGGATAAACTCTAACTCTGTACTAAAGAAAATTCCAAAGGTGAATTACCATTGGCAATTTAGTACAAGCCTACCTCCTGATTCATTTCCAGGAGGCCAGTCCCAAAAAGTTTAGAGCAGGCCAGAGAATTTGCACGGCACCCCAGCAGAGTCTCAAGAAGAAGAATAAAAATGACAAAAGAAAAATAAGTCTAAATGTATTTTACAGCATGTTGAGAGACCAAACGCAGACTTAAAGGCACAGTACATGACTTTAATCCAATATTCTTTTTGTCAAATTTAGCAATATTGTCTTTGCTGGCCATTCTGTGTAAGCATTGCAAAAAAATCTAGCATTGCTACACAGTCCTGGAAATAAATGCCACACAACACATACAGTCAATCATTAACTGCTTATGCACCAGCTAATATGAAAAGAACCATCCTCTCACTTCATCATCTATGATCCTTTCACGCCTGTAGATTATCACAACTAGAGGACGCAGTCTTACATGACAACTGGATCTAAAGGCTGGCGCTGTTCGAGCTATATGGGCGTGTAAGGAAAGCAGCGAGAGGTGTTCAAGAGCCTCCGTGTACGTGGAGGTAAACCAGGTAAGCACAGTTACTTCACCTGTTTTAGCTGATGTTAGCTAAGTTTGGTGGCTCAAGTTATGCTAAGCTAACGTAGTTGGATTATGAAGATTTATAGAGTCGTATGAGTGAGAGTTCCACTTTTATCATATTTACAACAATAACTGTACCTTAGTATCTGAGTTTAGCTGGTTGCTAGGCTGTTGTCATGAATAATGTTGGTTATTTAGCTAGATACTGTTTACACTCAGGATGAGCTGATTTTATGGGTGTGGTTTGACTAAAAGTCTCAGGACTAAGTGTTATGGTGGTCTATTTCTACATTATAGCTCTTTCACATTCAAATTCAGAAATATCATCAGAATCTGAAGAACCAGCACTGGAAAATTCTCAGTCCCAGTCAGTCATGATGCTGTAGTAACATGGTGTTCTACACTGTTGTCCACCAGTGATGTCACATAGTAGCTTTCAGGAATTTTCATAGCGAGCTCCGGTTTTTCCATCAATTTAACTAAAATTCTGCATTTTAAAGCAAAATCAGCAGCGAATTTCATTTTAAGTCATGTTTATGTATTTTCAGCATCTTAACCAATGTGAAATCACCAGTTGTGTCCATGAGTGGTGCAACTGGTTAGCAACGCAACAGCAATTGTAGCAACAGCTTGCTAACCCACAACTTAGCTAATGTTAGTTACAATTTCTTGCTCGTTTGATCTAAGGTCATCATGGTTTTTGGATTATATTGCCATGTAGATCTTTATGAGGCGTTGTCTTTGCTCACCTAAGGAATGTGCATTAAAGAATCTGCAGGGTGGAACTTTTAAAGGAGCATTGAAGGAAGGGCTGTATTTGTTTTACTGTTGAGTACAAATTTTTACAAAATTGTACACTGTGCCTATAAGAGTTCATCCCAAAACAGCAAAAATATTAAGGAATCTTTAAATAAGAAGGGATCCGAGCCCTAAGATGTGGCAACATACACGAACATGAGTGCTGGCTGAACACCATTCAACTTTGTTTGACTGTAAACATGATTCTGTATAACTGTAGTAAGTGAGCACAAGTAGAAAGCAAGATTATTCAATTATTTACATTTAAAATTAATCATGGTCTAAAATTCCATTATCGTGACAGGCCAAATGGGAGTCTATCCAAGGTTAAAGCTTCCTTTCTCCAGATGTTCTTGAGCTTAAGGCACCTGGTACAGAAAAGAAGGCTTCACTCTAAGCAGAGAATAACACTCATGGAGATGAATTAGTTCTGCACTGTAAACGGAGCTGAAATCATAAACGGTGGACACAGACAAGCTGCCATCCTTCGCCATAATTGATGAAACAGGATCAACACAATAGCAGATCAAGTTCACAGCAGGAAGAGAGTTATTGTACTATTAACCAAGCCTTTGCTCTGAAATAACACATTCAGTGCCTCAAATGGTTCCTAGACCCTCTTGTTTTCAGCAGGTGTGGGGTCGAAAGATTTCATAAACAAATCAGCCTCATTATTTCTAACGCACATGCCATGTCAAACCCACACCGCTTCAAAAACACGGGCTGGCACGGACAACAGGGTTATGAGTTACGAGACCGGCGCTCTCTGAAGGGTCTGAATATTCAGATTGTGTACATAAAAGACTAAAAGCGCTCCTTTGTGCCAGACGTTTTCCAAGCGCCCGTGTAATCCGCTCTGCTGTGCCACACTTTCTGGACACGGCTGGGATGAAGTCTTTCCAGTTGAACAGCTCTGAAGCCATTTGATCACGATTGCTCATGGAAAAGGGAATAATCCAGCCGCGGCACCGTGCAAGCCTGGCTGTGTCAGACTAGAATCAAAGCAGAATAGACATATCGAAAACGAGGACAGACGACCACCCAGATTTCAGTTGTGTTCTCCAATGTAGCCAGTACTCTCATTTGTGTGTGTGTGTGTCCTTAGAGGACCCATTCTGCCTCCCACCACTAGAGACAAAAGCAAGGCCAGCTGGCCATACATCACCACACTGCCAAGCCCTTATGGCACCGACAGCAGGACAAGTTCAATGCTGCTATGCCAGTCCTTCCATTGAATTCTACACAGCGACATCAGGGAAAAATCAATCTTTCATTTTTAAACATCTGAACAACACTCAGTCCCACCAGCCAGGATCGTCCCAAATCACAGCTCCAAACCAAATTCCATTACTCAACTAAACTGGATGAAAAATTATTAGTTTAACTTACCCGCATGATGGACCTGCAGTTATTATTATTAATATTATTATTATTATTTTCAATTGCTGCCACTGTTGGCAGTGTCCTTTAGGCTGTGTACTGTGACCACTGATGAAGGACCAGAGGGTGACTGACAAACTCCTCTTTACGTCTCTACCAGGTGGACCAACGAGGTAGGAGTGTCTAATAGAGAGGGGACAGGGACTAGACATAGTGTTTAAAAACCCCGGCAGCAACTCCTGTGTCTGGTCCTCTGGGGGTCTTGACCACTGAAGAACAGGGTGAAAGGGGGCTAACAAAGTATGCAAAGAAACAGAGGGACTGCAGTCTATATTTGTAGAACTACAAAGTGCAGTGAGAGAGTGAGAAACTGAACCTGAATTTCTAAAAGCTTATGCATGATGTGTTTTAATGTTATTCATCAAAATAATAAGCAGATTACGCAAGTACCAATATATCCAATAGAAATGCCATCACTTCTTCCATTTTCATTTAGACATCATTCGACATCTCCGGGACCAGCAGATTTTTCTCTTTACACGTTGAGTGTGCAGTTTATTATTGATGTATATTTTTATTTATTTATCATTTTTACTTAAACACCCAATACCTGTGTAAATGTACCTTTGCTTAAGAACCTGTATTTGCTGTTACACCACCAAACAAATAAAGTTAAACTCATTTATTAAAACCTTACCTTCTACATAGTGGAATGTTTACATGCTGATGCTTTATGATATTTTTTTCATTCGGTTCTTCTCAACACAGCACTTTTGGCCCATATCCCACCTTTTTCTTGAACGCAATCTATAATATTTGTCTGGGTTTATATACCAAAGATCTAGCTCTTATTCTATACAACCATTTTTCCAACTTTTCTCGACCAGCTGTTTTCGCCACTGTGCCTTTAAGATATATGTAAATAAGCTCTGCTCTGATTGGCTACCCTGTATTGCACTGCAAGGTAAAACAATCCTTATAACCTCAGAGTTTCAAAAGCTTTTTTTCTTAATTAATACATTTTCTTAATGCTCACTGAAACTCAAGCCAATGGCTGCTCTGATTTCTAGATACTATACAAAAAAAAAAAGAACGAAGAGTCAAATCTTCAGACTGAACCGTTAGATGTCTGTCAGTGTGGACCAGCACCTCCCTCCATGTTGCTGAAGCTCTTGTAAGCGAATGTGGTCTGGGTATGCGTGCGGCGGGAGATTTGGGGGCAGGCTTGTGCAGAGTGTGTGACAAAGCGAACACTGGCACAGCATTATGGATGAAATGAGTTAAAACTAAACACTTTATTGAAATATTTAAATAGTATTAATACAGTAAGCGGTGGTTTTAAATATGTGTGTCAATAGGCTTATTTAATCCTTTCCAGGCTTTTCCTTGTGGCCACCTCTTCATTAAGCTAAATCAAGGTTGCTGGTGAAGGAACTAAATAAATTCATACACATGTCTGAGGCGTCCAGGAGAAATCTGGAACTAAACTTTGTTCTTCAAACTGGAGCCCAAGATATTGTCTATATGTATTTCTGATTATTTACATCTGTTCTGATGATATCTGGTGTCCTTACTGGTGAAAATACACTTATTGCTAATATACTGTTTTAAATTATGAGCTTAGGTGCACAGTAGTGTGTTTTAATGCAACATCAAACTATATCTATATAAATGGTACGGTCTCATTAGATTTATTCTCAGGAATTTTATGGACGTATATGGACTCAAAACAGAACATTTTGGCAGCTTCGTTTTCACATATAGATTGTTTAGAGGAGGGAATGTCACGTTTTTAAGTTTCTACACTACATCAGACTCTTACTTTATATAAAAAAAAAGGTAAGAAAATGTGTTTTTTCACGATATGGGCACTTAAAACACAGTTCCTGTGTACTTTCGCCACCCAGACACACTGAGGCTTCGTGTTGAGCTGTGGATCCCCCATCTTGAGACCACGCAGATTTATGCCAAAGCATGAAACACCCGAGCAGGCACTCACGCTGAGTTGGCTTCAACTGACGAAGTCAATGTACTCCATATCACTCACAGGCAGCAGGACGTTTTTAGCTTGTGTGAGGAGAAAAGAGCATGCAAGTCAAATGCATGCATCTGGTGGAGACGTG
The DNA here is from genome assembly GCA_021613375.1 of Megaleporinus macrocephalus. Classification (NCBI taxonomy): domain Eukaryota; kingdom Metazoa; phylum Chordata; class Actinopteri; order Characiformes; family Anostomidae; genus Megaleporinus; species Megaleporinus macrocephalus. Next base: position 14,696,672 of record CM038727.1, read on the forward strand.
GCCATGCAACATTGCACGAGAGAACATCTGGAAAACAGCATAATGATCATTAATAGGCCTATAAATAGAACTGCATGTGGTCTTGCAACGGTGCAAATCCTAGACTAGGTGTTGTTGCACAATGCAATGGCGTCATTTTCTTTGGTTTGAAGTTTCCTAATAAATTTTTTTCTCTTGTGTTATTCCCCATCTTACTGCCATTGCTCATCACCAGAACTGTGGGAAGTGCCAATGACCCCTGACCTCATCTGGAGGGGGTCAGTGAGGTTGAGAGATTAGGGAACTGCTTTGCGTTCAATCTCATCTTCCCACGCACACAGATCAAGTTCCACTTCAGTCCATAAGTCTAAATGAACAATCCAGTCTACACCACATGGCTAAAAGTCTGTGGACACCTGAACATCACACCTATAGAAGCTTGTTGGACATTCCCTTTCAAAACAATGGAAATTAATATGGAGTTGTGCAGTTGTAACAGCTTGGAGTGTGTCTTTGGGAATTTGTGCCAATCCAGTCAAAAGACATTTAGTAAATGTCAGGCACAGATGTTGGATGAGAAGACCTGACTCTCAATCCACATTCCAATTCGTCCCAAAGGTGTTTGTTCAGTGGGGTTGATATCAGAGGTCTCTACAGATTATTGGAGTTCTGACACATCAGACTGATCAAATTATGTCTTTATGGACCTCATTTTATGCATAGACACAGACGTCCTGGAAAAGGAATCGGCCATCCTCCAACGTTTTGCTCTGTAGCATTCACACTGCCCTTCATTGCTACTACAAGGCCAGGCCTAAATCCTGAAAATAACCCAGGACCATTATCTCTCCTCCTCCAATCTCTATTACTGGCAGTATACATTTCAGTATAAGTTCTCCTGGCATTGATGAACAAACAAACAAAAACCTAAAACACACTCATCCGTCAGACTGGCAGATTCATCACTCCAGAGAACACGTTTTCACTTTTCACTTCTCCACGCTTTGCATTACTCAGGCCGACACCTTGCATTGCACGTAGAGATCTAAGGCTTATAAACAGCTGCTCGGGTATAAAAAACATTTCCTGAAGCTTCAAATGTCTTAAAATTAAAGAGTGATGCAACAAAAGATGATGTACAGTTTGGGTGGGCAAATACTTGACCCAAGTAACTCAAGGAACAAATCGCTTCGTGAGGAGCATCACAAAAATGCTAAAGATGGGTCCAATCTGATCCTGTGTTGGCATCAGGTTCCACATTGACATTATTCACTCATTGGATACTGGACGAAAGGGGCCAATCCACCTACCAACTAGATTCTAGCCTGCAGTTTGCACTGGACCATGAACCCCAGTAACGGAACACAGCGTAACATAAGACCGATGTGACCGATACAGATTCCATTCCTCATCTTACCATGAACCTGTTTTTACTAAAATGTCATTTGCTTGGAGATACTCTTGTCTAAAAACAGCTATTTGCATTGGGTGTAAAACTAGCATATCCAGGGGTGAAAGTATGACTGTGTTGTACAATACAACCAACTTAATCAAGCACCTGGTTTTACATGAAAGAGTGCCATAAGTTCATGCTACCTTACAGACAGAAAGACACCACCAGGCAGGAGACTCTCACCGATGCTTCCCAGGAATGTGCTAAACAAGCAGCAGACAACCCAAAGGCAAAAGGGATTACAGAGAAGTTGCTTAACTTCATTATACTTGATGACCAATCATCATCTGTATGGGAAAATATTTATATTTCACAGACCGTTGAAGCTTTTACAGCCTAGACACACTATTTTGCTGAATGTATTCACTCATCCATCCAAATCATTGAATTCAGCTGTTCCATTCTGGTGTATAAAACCAAGCACCTAGTCATGCAGACTGCTTCTACAAACATTAGTGAAAGAATGGGTGAATTCCAGCGTAGTACCGTGATAGGATGCCACCAGTGCAAGTCCAGTTGTGAAATTTCCTCACTACTAAATATTCCACAGTCGACTGTCAGTGGTATTATAACAAAGTGGAAGCGATTGGGAACGACAGCAACTCAGCCATGAAGTGATAGGTTACGTAAAATGACAGAGCAGGGTCAGCGGACGCTGATGCGCATAGTGCGCAGAGGTCGCCAACTTTTTGCAGAGCTGAGTGTAAAAGAACTTGACAGGCCTGCACAAAGTCCTGACCTCAACCCAACAGAACACCTTTGAGAGGAATCAGAGCAGAGACTGCGAGCCAGGCCTTCTTGTCTAACATCAGTGTCTGACCTCACAAATGCACTTCTGGAAGAACGGTCAAACATTCCCATAAACACACTCCTAAACCGTGTGGAGAGACTTCCCCGAAGAGTTGAAGCTGTTATTGCTGAAAGGGTGGGTCGACAGCATATTAAACCCTATGGATTAAGGGCGGGATATCACTCAAGTTCATATGCATGTGAAGGCAGAGGAGCCAATACTTTTGGCAATGTAGTGTATAGTCTGACACCCAGAACAAGAAATTCCTTTGTATATTATTGCTTATCTAATGAGAAGTGTTCTGTGGTCTACTTTAGCCTCATGATGTAACAATAATATAGAAAAACGTGGATCGGCCCATCGACTGGCAGTTAACTGAACAGCAGTTCCCTTGCAAGTGGGTCTCCTGCTATTCTCGACAGTCCATTGTACTATGCGGACATGATTAGGAACCAAATGAAAGAAAATGTCTCAAGGCTGGTGGGAACATGCCCTTAGATGGCCCATCCTGAGTCAAGTGCTGAAATTACAGCTCTGTTGCCCAAAAAATATTTTCTGGGTATCAGCCGACATTCAGGTCTGGTATTGGAAAAGAAACATAGGTATTGGGCCATCCCCAGCTAACTGAAAATTGTCTAGCGTCCAAAAATCTGACAGTCGGACCCTCCTTTTCCCCACCAATGTGTGGAGTTCACCCTTCAAACCAAATAGTCGCCCCCATGTTTTGTATTTGCTCCCTCTTGCTTGACGCCATGAAGCGTATTAAAATGTATGAGCTTCCCGGCACCCAGTTCAGAAAGTGCCCAAATAGTGAGTTTGAAAAGATCATCATTACACACATGATGGAGGATGGATCCCCACAGAGAGAACGCCATTATTTACAACCAGGCAAAGAAAATATCACTTGACAGTGTTTGGGCAGAGGGTTGCATAGCCGATGCAGAATTGGGTATTGGATACTCTGGATTTAAGACAGTGGATTTATGACCACAGTAGTTACAATTCTCCAACCTCTATTAATCCAATAGAATCAGAATCGTTACATTTACAAATGGGTAGACACAAGTAGTACACAAGTTTAACAGCCTTCAGTGAAATTAATTATGAGATTTACTCTACAATGTGCAATTCACTTAAAATATTACTGTCAGTTTTCTGTCATGTTTATTTGGTGCTATTGCCATTCATTTAGTTTAACAAGTTAAATTCTTGACTAAACAAAAACAAGATGCACCATAACATCGTGTTCTCTGTGGAGGATGTGTTAATGGGGGTCTTTTATGCTTTTCCAGTTGTGTGTGTAGCTTTTTGTGCTTGAAAATGGTGTGCAAAGTAAAGTAAAAGTACACGCCAGAGGGAGAAACTTTCACCTTTTTCACTTTTCTCTGTTACAGGATGATGCAATTTCAAAATACAAACCTTATTACCCACCTACCGGCTCACCCTCACACAACACAGAGAGCTAAAACAGTAAAAATCTACTTGATCCAGTCCAGCTTTTGATGGGGCATCAGGTTTACCAACTTTTCTATTTGACTTTCAGGATCAGACAGTGGCTTAAACTGATACGGTAAAACTAACGTCATTGTAAAAGTAGCCACAGCGGCGTGGGGGCAGAACTTTAAGAGTTTAAACACAGAGGAACGCCAATGGAGCACGTCAAGGGGTGAATACAGATGTACAGTACAGTACAGCAGGTTCACTTTAACTTATTTTCACCCACTAAACAAACAAAGTAGGCCATTTGTCCACAGGAGCCCAAACTTTTGTATATGTGTATATGAGTACAATATCTGCTCTGACTGGCTGTGGTCTATTACTGTACTATTACTGTTCATTAAGGCTGTGTATCGCTACTGTTTTCCCGGATCCGATTCACAAGGTCCCAATTCAATTTGATTTCCGATTCGATTCAATATCGATTCTTTTAGGGATACAGTTACAATAAAATGTTTTGATTGAATATGAAAAGAGATTTTCAGAGAACTAATGTGATAAATGTACAAGAAACACTCAACTTACCATTACTAAAAACATTAGTGTTTATATGTTTATATACCATCATGGTTTCTGAATCCAAAATGTAGCCAGACATCTGCTTTCAAGTTCTGGGGCGCCTTCACTTGTGCTTCAGCCATGCTAAACTGATGTGTGCCCCCTGCCGGATCTCGTTGCGCGAAAAACAAAGGATGATCGAGTTTTTTGGGGGGTGGGGGATGGGGCTGGAATGCTAATTTTAAAGATCGATCTCAGGTTTATATAAACCGATATCGGATTATTCATATGAAGATCGATTTTTAAACACACCCCTACTGTTTATTAAAAGAAATTAAATAAACACATTCAAATATATTTCTTGTATAAATGGACAGGGCTGAACTGCTAAATAGGTGGACGCATATTAATTCACTAGTTTTTAGGACATAACCAAACAAATAGTATATGAATAGAAGAGAAAATCAAGCGCTTTGTAACTTCAACAATGTTTAACATCCTACATTCAAGTTTAGTTAAAAAAAAAACAAAAAAAAAAAACAAGAAAATGCTGTTGTCCATTTTTTTTGCTGTTGTCCATTTAAGGACCATCAGCAACACAGCAACCTAAACTTTGGTATCGCTTGAGACTGCGTCACAGGCTGAGCACAGACAGCTGCAGAAGAAGTGGAGAGGGGGACTTTTCCTGAGCAAAGCTAATGGCAAATATGGGCAGAGAATCTCCTCATAGCGAATGCATGACAAAGAGGCTTTTCAGCGGACTGTGAACTGCACCCCCTCACCACCTCCTCCTCCTCCTGCACACGGCAGCAGTCCTGAGCAAGCAGACCAGCAGTTAAGTACATCTGCAAACATGTTTAAGTTTACAGAAGGCCTGATAAAGTCTCGCTACTTCTGCATATTCAGGCAAGAATTTACAACATTTACACCCCGGCACTCCTCCTGTGGAGAGCCCAACAATGTTCATTTATTTTCATTACCTCCTGTGTTTACCCTGGAAATTAAACCGGACAAGCCGTTTGGAGGGGTATCGATTTGGCCTCGCAGAGGTCATCAGGTTTTTAATAACGCCGCATGGGTATAAATCCTAATCTCTACAAACACAATGCGCAGCTCCAGAAAAATTCCTGGACCGCATCGACACAGAACTGCAGGGGCTACAAAGAAATCAACACATACCAGTCATAATTTGCAAGTTTGTTCTGGCCAGTCTTTGTCTGTGGGAGAGTTATCAGATCCGTAGTTGACAGAGGCCCGGCTCTGCCCAGAATAACCCCAGGGACGACAGTAACAAGGTGGATGCCGGCTTCTTCACTGAATTAAAGGGACAGTTTGGTGAGCAGATCTTACACCTTTTCTGCTACTCATTCAGGTAGGACATGCTGGGTTTCTGAGGTTTGCTTTTTTGCTCACTGAAGTTTTCTACTTCACAACTTGTCTAAATTATCACACGCTTGCTTCAAACCACGTCGAACCTGAAGGCTAAGCACCACTTATGGACGCCCCTATGGATTTCATACAGTTTTAGATACTGAAAATATATAAACATGACTTCAAGTAAAATGTTAAATAGATGATTTAATTACATCACTGGTGGACAACAGTGAACAACGCCGTGGTACAACAGCATCATGACTGACTGGGACTGAAAATTTTCCAGTGCTGGTTCTTCAGATTCTGATGATGTTTCTGAATTTAAATGTGAAAGAGCTGTAATGTAGAAATAGACCACCATAACACTTAGTCCTGATACTTTTAGTCAAATCACACAGCAGCTCACCCTGAGTGTAAACAGTATCTAGCTAAATAACCAACATTATTCATAACAACAGCCTAGCAACCATCTAAACTCAGATATACAGGTACAGTTATTGTTGTAAATATGTTAAAAGTGGAACTCTCACTCATACGACTCTATAAATCTTCATAATTCAACTACGCTAGCTTAGCATAACTTGAGCCACCAAACTTAGCAAGTGAAGCTAATGTTAGCTAACATCAGCTAGAACAGGTGAAGTAACTGTGCCAACCCGCTTTACCTCCACGTACACGGAGGGTCTTGAACACCTCTCGCTGGTTTGCTTACATGCCCATATAGTTCAAACAGCGGCAGTCTTAAGATCCAGTCGTCGTGTAAGCCTACGTCCCCTAGTGGTGATAATCCTCAGGTGTCACAAATCGCTACAGATGATGGAGTGAAAGGATGGTCCATTCCAATGTGCCTGTTTAAAGTTTAAATTTAATCCACTTTCCGGATATTTGGTGGTCTTTAGGCCATTTGTGCACAGGGGTTCTGCTGTACATCCAATTATTGCAGACAAAAACAACAACACCTTTCTGTCATTTTGCATTACCGTAAGTGCATCTTCTAGCATGTTGTCCACCATCTACATCACACGCATAACGCCTATGGCAGATTCCGAACAGCGGAACAGGCAGAGCTAATCAGTCTTTTAAACCGTATTTCTTGAACTTGTTTTGTGACTATTAATAATCACAAGTTAGGATCTCAAATTCCGCTGTATTTACATTTTCATATTAGCTGGTGCTTAGCCTTTAAGGAATCTTAAAAAAGAGCTGCTTATGTTTTTTGTTTGCCTAACTCTCTCCCCAATTTAGATGTGGCTAATTGCACAAACTAGCTCTAGGTGCTCCCAAGTACAAGATCTAAGGGCTACCACACACTGGACCAGCCCCACTGCATAGCAAAGAGCTCAAAAAACCCTTGCTTTGTAATGAAGACATGCAAGTGCCACTCAGCATTTTATCATTATCAGATTAAAGCCAAAACCGATATGTTATGTTGAAAGTTTTACTATATTATTTTTATATCATTGCTGTCCAAAGTAAAACATGTACCTCAATTTTTGTCAAGTTCTATTATTACATTGAACATATACCGTGTATTAAAATTTCATAATAAATTTGCCAATACAAATGCCCTCTCCTGTAAAGTGGCAATTCTGAAGATACTTTTCTTTTCCTTTGAACAGCGACAATAAGAGAAAAGCATTTAAATAAGCTTCACCTCAATTGTGCTCTCATCAAACTGCATTGCATGTAGAATGTAGTATAGCAGGGCTCTGCTACACAACGCTTCAGGGTGTACTGTGGCCATAATGCACTAGAAAGCCAAACATACCTTGAAAAGGACCAATTCTATTATTTATGTCACCTGATGGACGCCCATGTTGGCCTGGCGACATGCTAAGTGATGCTCTCCTGGACTTACGGATGGCTGCGGAATCGGCAGAGGTTAAACTTGTGATTCCCTGGAAGACAATTTAAGCTATCCAGGCAGGTTTTTGGGCATCATCACAGTCAAAGAGGCATGCTATCTCCGGGGCATAGCAGACGAGCAGCTGGACTAGTATTATAAAAAAGGTTTGTTTGCACAAGTATGTATGACACATCATTGCCTCTTCATTCTGTTTGACCAACTATAGCAACTCACAGTTCTCTAATGTCCACCTCACTCACACATCAGAAAATTTGCCCAATATATATTTATATATATAAAATCCTTATGATACTTTTAGGCTGCTATTAGGAGAAGTCAGAATTCAAGTAAGTAACCATTTGAGTGTGTGTGATGATTTAGGGCTTGCAGTTTGCACCATGCTAGACGGTGGGCTACAAGCCTCATAGCTCCAGTGTAAAACGACAGACGAGAACTTAACACACCATGTTTTGGCTGATCACTTGAGGGGGGCTGTTCTTTCAACTTAATAAAAGAAAATCTTTAGGGAGCATCAAAAGAGCAAGAAATGTCTTGGCCAACGTCTCATACGTTTTATGTAGTGTTAACTGCTGCTCTCTGTATAACATCAGCGCTCTCCATCACTCACTATGTCTCCTCCCCAACACAGTGCCACTTAATCACACAACACTCCTCAGTTGGTACACAGATGTGCTTTTTTGCTCGACATGTGGACTTTGGGTAAACAGCGTCATAAATGCTGGTTTCAAATTGGCGTTTCGAGCCAGAGCGGGCTGAGAGGTAGCCAGAGCTTTTCAGGCAGCATGTCAGGAATGCCCCGGAGGTTCAGGTGGTTTTTGTGAAGAACTGAGCGCCACAGTGCTCTGCGGTCGTTTCCCACATTAGTCTCTCAGTGCCTGCGGCCTGGGGGACACACACTGCTCCGTGGTTGCTGCAGGCTGGGGTTTAAGCACGGGAGGAGCCGGGGGGATGCTCATAAATCAAACCCTCCTCAAGGCCTGTCCGGGGGCTCGCTGATAGTATGCATGGTAAATCAGCGCTGTGCTGCAAAGCTTCACCCAAAACTCTAGCACTTTGCCACACACACCGTCACTGCACTGTTACAAGGAGACGTCTGTCAAAAACAGTGACTGATTAGCTTATATTCATTGTGCTTATTATATTTTGGTCAACGTGTTCTACACCAGCAGAAAAAAAAAAATTATTAAAAAAAAAAGCAGTTAAATCAGAGAAATGACTCAATCACTGTTGTGTCATGACAATTTCACGATAAGAGGACCAACAAAAATTTTACATGCACTTACACTGAAAGTAAAGAAAGTTTTTGCTTCCGTAAAACTGATAATTTAGAGATTTGGGGTTTTGTTTGTTTGTTTGTTGTTTTTTTTCTTTGGACTGCAATTAAGTAAAATAAAAAAACAGTAGCTGAAAAAAAAAAGAAATAATAATAGTTTTAGTTCTTTTGTTGAGAAAACAAGCAAAAGAACGTCCAAATATGCAAAAAGGCAAAAAAAAAAAAAAAAGCAAAAATACAAGAAAGAAAGAGCCAAAGAACAAGTAAAAAAACAAGCGAAGATAGAAAGAAAAAGGAAGTGAAAAAAGGAAGCATGAAAGAATGAAAAGGCAAGCGAAAAAAGTGAGACAAGGGCAAAAAGGTTGTTTAAGTGTAAAAAAAAGAAAAAAGTGACAGAAAACATGAATAAAAGCTATAAAAGAAATAAAGCATAAGAAAGAAAGCACAAAAGAAGATACAAAAATAGAAAAAGAGTAAAAGCAAGGGTGAATAAAAACATAGCACAAAAAAGCAAGAGAAAGACTTTCAGACTAAAAGAAAAGAGTGTAAAAATGAATATAGGTGCCGTGCCGCTCGGTTAGCGTCTCCTGTGCTGATGCTCAGTGTGTCTCTCAGTGAACAGCCGAGTAAAGAGGCTCATTTAGAGAGCATTAAAACTCCTGATTTCCTACCTTTAGGGAAGAGTGCCACTTATGATTTACAATAAGCAAACACAGCCGGGAAGGTAAAACAAAGTTGACTTGTGAGGACTCGGGGCAATGACTAATCCTCTATGGACCCGAGGCTAACGTTTTGACTGGAATGTTTGCTTTGGGCTCCTACAGGGAGTTCCGAATGGGCCGAGTTCTCAGAGGACTCTCGAAGGTTAAGATAAGCCTCACATTTAACACTCGACATCACACGGCTTCTCAGGATATATAGAACGCTACATCTCTCTTAAGAAAACACGCTGGACTGCGGTGTTTACAGCAGTGCTGATAAGTCTTGCTGTAAGAACGGGGATGCAGATGCTCCTTTTCAGCCATCACCTCATTACAGACACAGCAGCTAAGCCCAATACCTTTATATTTATGTATTTAGCAGATCCTCCTATCAAAAGTGACTTACAATGGTAGGTCAATGTAGCGTAAGGACTCCACTGGATTATTATAGCTGAAGTCATCGGAGCTAAGAATTAATATGGAATATTCCAAACATCCTAACAGAGCACATATATCAAGCATAGCTTGTGTGTGTATGTATGTATGTATATATACATACATGCATATACACATATATATCAATCACAGAAGGTTAATATCTGACCAACTTAAAGGGACATTCACTTCCACAAATGGGAACCTTAAGCAATTCCACTATTAGTAAACATGCTTATTTAGCTGCTTTGGCACCGCTGCACTAGTCTGTAGAGTAAGAATTTTCAGTTTAAAGACTAGATAAAGCTCTTCCTGATGATGCACCATGAAGGCTGAAGGAACTCTGGGAAAGTGCAACTTCTTCAGGGTGGATTTTTGGGGATGACTTTTTTCTTTTGCTGGTAAATGCTAAAGGAGGCCTGCTAGGGAGCTAAACAACTTACTGCAGCCATATAACTCATAGAATCCGCAATACAATGAAGATACTACGGTACTCAAACAACAGAAACAAGCCAACCCCAATATTATCAGCTAAAGCCAACAAATGAGCTACAGTGCAATAGCTAAAGCAGCTACACTGCAATTGCTAAAGCATCTACACTGCAATAGCTAACGGCCATGTTCGCATCTTTTGGCAGTTATTTCCAGCCCTACAGGATCAAAGGTCCTAATTCAATTCAATTTCCGATTCAATTTAATATGGATTCTTTTAGGGATATTTCAGTTACAATATATTTTGTTTGAATATGAAAAGAGATTTTCAGAGAACTAATGTAGTAAATGTACAAGGAACACTCAACCTACCATTACTCAAAACATTAGTGTTTATATACGGTCCGGGTTTCTGAATCCAAAATGTAGCCAGACATCTGCTAGTTCTAGTGCGCCTTCACTTGTGCTCCAGCCATGCTTAACTAATGTGCGCCCCCAGCCAGATCTCATTTCGCGAAAAACATAGGCTGAACTTGGGTTTAAAGGTCGATCTCGGGTTTATACGAATCGATATCGGATTATTCAAATGAAGATCGATTTGAATTTTTTTTTTTTAAAACACACCCCTAGATTTTTTAAACACACCCCTAGTAACCGGTAAGCTCTTTTCTTGAAGGGTGGGACGTCCTCTATAAACAGACACCTTGTTGCTTGTTATAAGCTTTCCTAGTCATGTTTTACCAAGTGACCAGCCTCTACTTTTTGGCAACTACTTTTTGCTGAATAAAGGATAGAAACTGTTTTTGTTCAAAAACAGCCAAACACCTAATGCTACCTTGATAGTGTTTTTTAACTCTACAGGTCAATAGTAAGGCTAGCAGTCAGGCTTGGTTGGCACCACAGGGATTCACAATGGCTGTGTAATGTATTTGTATGATGCATCCTGGTTATTATAATAAGAACAAATGACAAACAACATCTTAAACTTTAGTTCTAGGCCACTCTATTAGCTAGCCAAATGTACAAAGCCTTACAGGCAAACCTAAATTAGCTCAAATAAATGCTTTATTAGTCATATGGGTGGTTGGCATAAATTCATGTACCAATGCACAAGTTTAATTACTTAAGTTTTTCGTTCGTTTGTGTGTGTGTGGGTGTGTGGAGTTTGAGTGATGGGCAGCCTACGACTTCGTGCTCTCCCGCGCCACCGCTTCCGAAACCAAAACTTCACCAGACATGTCAAAAGATGTATTACGTTTGTGTAACAGACACCCGATTTCACTCTTACCTTTGGGGGCTCTCGCTCCCCGGGCATCTGTGTTGTGTTTGTTGCTAATGGACAGTGGTGCTATCTGTCAGAGCATCAGCGCTTACTCCCCAGAGAGAACAATGAGACGCGTCGTCAGTTACCTTACAGCACTACTGATTGAGACGAGTGTACAAAGGCAGCCTCCTGCTGCTGTTTAGCGAGAGCTTCAGGTTACAAATGGCTGTCTGGGGGGGGGGGCCTGAACAATTACGCTGATAAGAATCTAAATAAGTGCCCCTGAAGTGATAGATCAGCAGAGAAACCTGAAATGTAGTCAATCAACCAAAATGTTTGGCGTCCTAACTTGGCTATCAGCTGTGCGCTCGAGCTTATACCTCACCAGTGAACTCTGTTTAAACGGCAGGTCTAAAATCATCACACGCCTCAGAGCATGCTGAAACGTTATGCAGTGTTGGGGTAATGTGGTACCAAAGATCCAAAAAACTGTAGACGAGCGACTAAACTTCAGCTACTCAAACCTGACTTTTCACATTTTATTCTTAAAAAGTTTCTAGTGGCTTGGTCCTGCGTGTGACTCAGTCAAAGGCAAGGATATCAAAATAAGCACCTTACGTTTTTGTCATTTCTTTGAAACATTAAATTTTTTTTGTATTTTCCAGGTTGTACAAATTTGTGTGGGTTTTAGAGAGTAATGTAGAAGTAATAAGTACTGACACTACCTCTGAGTTTCTTCCCCTGGAGCAGTGTGTTTACTTAGTTTTAACTTTAGGTGTGTTGTTTAGGCTGCTATTCTAGCTTTAGCATATGCTAGTACACAGTATGGGCACTGTCAGTGCACACTCAACAGCCTGTACTAAAGCGCATGGGGTCGAGGTGTTCTGATTGGTTTTTTTTTTTGTTTGTTTTTGTTTTTTTTTCTTCCTAAGTTAGTAGCGTACTTGGTAACGTCAGCTAGTGCAGCGCTAACACAGCAATTCAGATATTATCGTAGACCATATATATATATATATATATATATATATATATATATATATATATATATATATATATATATATATATATATATATATATATATATATATATATATATATACACATTGCAAACCGTACCAAGAATGTGTGTTTGGAAGTCAAGCTGGGCATGCACTACAGGACTTACTACAGGACCACTTTAAAAATAAATAAATAGATAAAGACTTTTAAACAGAGAACATCACAAACTTATCAGTCTCTCACAGAGTGTACTGTCTTTCTGTTATAAAGAAGAAAAAAAATAAAGAGCAGATTGGGTGGTCTCAGTATATCACAAACTCTCTCTCAGCTATGTAGATCTTAAAGAGACACCACTACTCCACTTGCTTCCCCCCCCACCAATACTCATAAAAAGTAAATGTACTCTGAAAATGAACTTGAGCAGATGTGGAAATCCTGACTATTCCTTGTTAAGCAATGCTTGATAGGCAGAGTGAGGGAGTGGTATTGTAACGAGGGAAGCAGCTTTTAAAAAAAGGGAGCAGGGACAATGGTTCCCTACGCTAAATTGACCATACCATGTCCTTCAATGGTTTCTGTTTATGGGGCAACAAAAGAAAGCATTCCACTTTCACGGCCCTCTGGAATGCCAGAGGCCCTTCCTTACAGTATGGAGCCTATTCTTTATTTACCCTGATTTATTAGTTGAAATAAATTGTGTTGTAATAGCTCCTCCTTTGTTGCTATGGGTTGTTAGAGTACATTGTCTGTGGTGAAGAGCTTTAGAAACTGTTTTGCCCTGAGGCCACAAGCTGGAATATTACAAATTACCCTGTCAACATCCCGAGCCCATAAAACCCATTGCTGTACCAACTTTGCATTCAGCATGGCAAACATCAGCTCTTGCCCAACTACTTTGTTGATGTTTCTACGATATTCCAATGCTTGTTACATTTTTAAAGTCCAAGACAATCCGTGGTGATGCGGCAACATTTTCTGGCACAGGGAAAAGTTGAAAACGCAACACGCTCTTCATTTCAGGCCAGTCTGCTAAAAAAAAAAAAAAAAAGAGAAGAAAAAAAAAAGAAGAAAAAAAAAGCTGGAGGTTCAGTCCTGAAAATTGCAGTTTACCCGCAGCATCAAAGCACTTCCCTTCAGATTCCGCTCTGATCTGTCAACCAGAAAAATAACCAGAGGCAACATCAAAGGACAACTTTCTGAGCAGGGGCCAGTCCGGTAATGTCACTCGCTTTATTTCTCTGGACTCGCGGCAAAAGGCTCTTTCATACCTGTATGAAAATTGGGCTTATTAGGAGTTGATTGAAATCGTTTGATGCAGAGAAAAACATCCTGACAGGCTCCAGCGTCCTCACATCCTTGTATATGTGGCTGCACAAAATGTCTCCCATTAGAAAGTGGTTTACAACATTGGCCCTAAAAGTCACCCACCGTGAGGCCCTTAACCCAAGCGTATCAGAATGTGCATGAAAGGTCAGCGTTTTTAAAGAATCCGAAAACACCGTCCAGATTCGAAAAGTAACGTTCACACATCCAGGGCTAATTAAAACAGGGTGCAATCAAGTTTGCATGGGAGGCAATTAATGCTTTGCCTGAACTTCACCGTGACTTAAATTAAGCAATAAAATTCAAAGTTAATGATGCTTTCCAGCCGACAACTAGCATTTAACATATGTTGGGCATAATATTGGGCGGTGCAGCATTGCGTCCCTCATCGGTTTGCACAATCTATTGTGCATTTCCATTCATGTGTGTCCTCTTACAACGATACCCAGAACGCACCAGGGTTTGCACAGACTAGTCAACGATCATGTGTTTATGATACTAAGAAGATGGACCCCTTAGTGACCCAGAAATCACTAGGCTCCTCACCTGCCCCCCCCCTCTGTTTTTCTGAATTTTAGCAAGCTTGTTAGAAGACAAGCAACCCCCAGAATGCACTACACTCCACCTGCCCAACCGATACAGGAATCCAGTACGCACCGCTAAAGTGCGTCCTAACAGTTTAGCTGTGGTCACCAGCCCACCCTCCAGTATCCACTTGCAGTTTTTCAAAAGTCTCTCTCCAGGGTTTGCACAGACTAGTCAACGATCATGTGTTTATTATACTAATCATATCATGTGTTTATGATCATGTGTTTATGATCCTTATGTCCTTATGTCCTTATGATCCTTATGTCCTCTTCCTCCTGGTGAAAATGGGACTTTCCCATGTGTCACTCGCAGTCGCAAAGAAATTAGTTCAAGAATTATTTGACTACCAACTGTTAGATCGTAATAAAACTATGCATGCCCTTAGTGCTGGGTGGAATACCAGTTTGCACCGAAAACCGGTTTTTATTTTTATGATATGAATTTTTCATATACCGGCCACACCGGTTTAAACAGCCTAAACAGGTCCAAAACGCAGTCAGGTGGTAAACTGTGTGAACTGTTTTTCATTGCTGCGCCGCTAAACACGCACGGAAAGGAGCGCAAGTATTATAGGAGTTTTTGTACATTGACAGAGGAAGTTCTGAACCACAAGCTGTAGTAAACATTGAAGTAGTAGAAGATGACCCAGAACAACTTCTGCCGAAAAAAGGAGGCGTGTCTGTCGTCTGGAGATACTTCTGGTTTAAAAGGTCAGACGTGGACCAAACATTCACTTACTGCAAATGCTGTCGAGCTAAAGCTGAGGGACGCGGTAACACGAGCAATTTGCTGCACCACCTTAGCCGCAAACATGCTTTAGAGTACGGAGAATGCATGAAACAAAAAACAGCAGCTTCCACACCATCAGCTAAAACTGACAAAGCCAGAGGACGGGCGATTCACACGGCACTCGTTAAAGTGTTTGCTAAAGGTACTCCTGTTTGCTAAAAGTAATCCCTATGATAGAAAAAGCAAATGCTGGAACTAGATAACCTTTCATATAGAAGAGATAACAGTTCATATAGCCAAAGACATGGTTCCGATAAGCACAGTTAAGAAAGACGGATTCAGGGCGATGATAAAGACGATTGCTTCCAAATACGACATCAAGTCGGAAATACTTTCGCGAAAAAGCGATCCTCAAGTTGTACCACGAACACAGAGGAAAGATACAAGCACAGGTCATGACTGCAGGTTTGTGGTAAAGTCACACAATGGAACCTTATCTGAGCAGTAATTCTTCTAGCAATCAATGTGGTTGACACGGCATACAAGAAGGATTCATATCTGAAAAGTGATCAGACCTCCTGTAAACCCAAAACCGTTCCCACAGAGCTGTGATCGGCAAACGAACGGGGGGGGGGGGGGGGGGGGGGGGGGGGTTTGGGTGTTCTGTCTGTGCTTTAAGAACATATAATTTCAAGTACACCACCACTACAGTTAGTAATTCATCTCCCAGTACTAACACTACTGTCCGGCGTTGGGCTTGCTTTGGTGACTCCAGAACTTTGGCCGTACAAGCAATGTTCAAGCTTTCTGGGGAAACAACATTCTACAAAGACTGACAGTCTAAGCATTTTGCTGGACAAATTGGTGGCGTGTATTCTGAAGTTTCCCAGTATTCTCGTATTACCTGCCTGAACTAAGCCTGTCCTAAGAAAGTCCTGCAGATGAACAGGCCATCTGGGCCCAGCAACCTGAGTCCTCTGCTCAGAGTGGAGTGCTTTAAGCCCTGTCCATTCTACTGCTGTCATACAGCGGGTATGAAAAGTTTTAACACCCCTGGTCAAATTACATGTCGTGCTGATTTTCTGACTGAAATTTGGTTTAGACATTGTCCACAGAGAACACACATCAATAATAATTTTTTCAAGTGAGTTCTCTGTAGAAGATGTCTAATAATATAATTTTTTAAATGCTTAATTGTTTTTAACACTTTTTGTGCACAGTTTATATAAAACTTGCCCAAAAAATTACATTTTCACTTTCACTTAGAAAATCAAGAAAACATGCTTTTTGACCAGAATACACTTTTGCATATGACTATATATACACACAGGTGGGCTATATCCTTAGCAAACGCCAGTTTCCATAGCAAGTGACCACAATCCAATTTCCCATCAAATCCAATTTTCTGTTAGGATGTACAGAGAACATTTTAAAAGCAACCTATATTCAAATTAGTCTGAACAGAACATGTGGCACACTTGTCCAGCAGTAAACAACCATAGCTGCATGAGGTTTCGGTTTCATCTTCATCGGCTTCACAGAAGCGATCACAAAGTTCCAGTGGTTGACAGTTTCTCCTATGGCCATTTCTTTGAACTCTCTTCGAACATGAAGCAGAAACATCACTGCAGTCCAGACAGTGCGGAATTATGACAAATGTCTAGCTAGACCCACATAACAGCAGCATGCTTTCCGATCTGGCTGTTGTCACACCGGCTCATACTGGATTTCAGTACCGCATATGAAAGTGTCGCAAACCGTAACTGATATCAGATTCAATGTGGTTTTGCTAAATCACATTTCATACATAATACATCTGTCTCATATATGTAGCAAAAAGTCAGATGTGTGCCACTTTGACCTGCTGTATGAAAGCAGTCTTATTCCTATACTCCTATATAAAATGCAAAAAAAGATTCTTCAGAGCATTTGCAAGGGCCTGCGAATGAGAACCACCTTTGGTTCTTTTTAGCTGTGTTTGTGACACAAGCCTTAGAACTAGGAGTGTACGAGATATGTATATATATATAAATATATGAGGGTTATGAACAGAGCATGAGGGAGTATGAACAGAGCATGAGGGGTATGAACAGAGCATGAGGGGTATGAACAGAGCATGAGGGGTATGAACAGAGCATGAGTGGTATGAACAGAGCATGAGGGGTATATGAACAGAGCATGAGGGGTATGAACAGAGCATGACAAGTATGAGGAGTATGAACAGAGCATGATGAGTATGAACAGAGCGTGAGGGGTATGAACAGAGCGTGAGGGGTATGAACAGAGCGTGAGGGGTATGAACAGGGCGTGAGGAGTATGAACAGAGCATGACGAGTATGAGGAGTATGAACAGAGCATGATGAGTATGAACAGAGCGTGAGGGGTATGAACAGAACGTGAGGAGTATGAACAGAGCATGATGAGTATGAACAGAGCGTGAGGGGTATGAACAGAGCGTGAGGGGTATGAACAGAGCGTGAGGGGTATGAACAGAGCGTGAGGGGTATGAACAGAGCGTGAGGGGTATGAACAGAGCGTGAGGGGTATGAACAGAGCATGACGAGTATGAGGAGTATGAACAGAGCATGATGAGTATGAACAGAGCGTGAGGGGTATGAACAGAGCGTGAGGGGTATGAACAGAGCGTGAGGGGTATGAACAGAGCGTGAGGGGTATGAGGAGTATGAACAGAGCATGATGAGTATGAACAGAGCGTGAGGGGTATGAACAGAGCGTGAGGGGTATGAACAGAGCGTGAGGGGTATGAACAGAGCGTGAGGGGTATGAACAGAGCGTGAGGGGTATGAACAGAGCGTGAGGGGTATGAACAGAGCGTGAGGGGTATGAACAGAGCGTGAGGGGTATGAACAGAGCATGAGGGGTATGAACAGAGTGTGAGGAGTATGAACAGAGTGTGAGGAGTATGAAGAGCTTCGGGAACGCACTGTCCAAGACAGGCCTAAACCAGCTAAGGAGTCTAAACACACACTCAGCAAACTTCAGTGAGTCATTCACTAAAACAGTGCCTTCGCCCAATGACGCTAGGATTGGCTCCAGCCCTCCCGTGACGCAGTCTAGCGGGATAAATCAGAAGATAATGGATGGATGGATATTGATATCCTTTAAGAAGTGCAAGCTAGTAAAATAAGACTTTTACAAACAAATTTTTTAAATAATGCAAAATGTGGTTTATTATCGTATCAACAAAATTACAGAAAATATCCAGATCATTCTTTATTGATATCACACAACCCTACTTAGAACCTCCACATCATGCAAACCAGTAATGACTGTTCATACATCCATGCTACTGAAGACAGGCATCCATCATTAAAGAACACCGCCCATCTCACCAACCCAAAAAAAAAAAAAAAAAAGGAATATTTGGACTCACTCTGAACTCGGAAGAAAGTTTGCCAAGAGTTGGTTGCCTAAAACCTCACATCTCCGAAATGCTCATTTTAAAATTCCAAGTAATTTTGTGCAGTTGAGAGATTTTCATTTGACAAAAACAAACTATGGAGCACGACCCCTTTTATGCCTCTGGCCTGAGGCCAGAGCACACAGATGTACAAGGATTCTACACCCAAAGTTTTGTTTTTACTAAAAAGGTTCCTGACCTTAACTTCATTACTTCACAATCACAGACAAATCAACTTCAGATTGCCCATCTCCTTCAGATACCGAGAGATGGGGGGCACCATGGTATATAAGACACTGGAGTAAAGCGGATCACAGCTGGAACTCATGAACTAATGACCACATTCAGAAAGGATAGATCCCCTGAACCATGAAGATAAGGTTCAAGCCTCTGTTATGTAAGCAAAAAACCTCGTAGGATACATACAGTACCGTGGCACGATCTGTACGTTGCCTTCCAGCCATGTACTTCATTGGATAAGCAAGATAAGCAGCAGCCATGTCCAAATGAGAATCCTATGGGCTTCTAAACACCACATGCAATACAGAGAACTTCTGCTATCCATTCAGGAAACAGGTTTTTGTCTAGAGATGGCACTTGGCCTATCTGATACTAAACGCTCAACATAGCTGTATCAATGGTATCCACCAACATTTGTTCATTTTTTTAAAATGGAAGAACTTCAGTTAAGACGGATCCTTAAACAACTTAAAAAGTCCTCCAAAATGATCACCCTAATTTATTTAATTTCACTTACATTAAGTTCTTCATTAAAAAGGGAGACTTTTTCAGTATTTCAAAGAAATTGGTTAGGGTTAAGGTTAGTTCAATCAAATTAGATGCATTTTCGGCTATCTGTCTAACTAGCACAGCCATGCTGAAACAGGATAAGGTCTTCCCCAAACCAAACATAGAACTGTGTAAAATATTGTTATATCATTGTATGCTGCAGCCTTAACTATAGAACCCAAACCCTGAAAAGCTATCCCTCCCCCCCCAGCATTACTGTTGGCACTAGATATTCCGGATGTGTGCTATTTCTCCTCCAAACCCAGATTTGTCCATCAGGCTGGCAGATTCATCACTTCAGAGGCCAGTGGCGGTGTTCTTTACACACGGTGCCACCTTGCCGAAACATCCTACCAGAGTATAGCTTCAGTTTTGCACACAAAAAGTAGGATGTGTCGATAGCCTCAATCACTTTAATCTAAAAAGCAGCATTAAAACTTCAAATTCTGCTACTTAACAGCCAACAAGAAGCTGACAACAGGTAGAGTACTCTGATAGCCTAAAGCTCCTTATCTAAATAATGTTGGACTGAATTAACATAAAAACACAAGGAATACTTGTATATAGTATATACTTGTGTTTGAATAGCTTGCACCTCTCTTGGCTATGCTGTGCCATTTTTCTCAATAATGCACATTAAACATGGCTTTTATGTGTATGCGTAAGGTATATATATATATATATATATATATATATATATATATATATATATATATATATATATATATATATATATATATATATATGTTATTATTACATAATATATGTTATATATTTATGACATATGTTGTAATTTATATATTTATTTTATATTAAATTTTGTGGTTTTCATAAAACTTTATCAACTATACTATACTATAATAATGACACTGTGATAATTTGACACTATAATAATAATAATAATAATAATAATACACTTTTCCTATCATTTCCTCTCTATTCCTGACACATGGTGTAGTCCATCCCTTCATAGCTGAGCTGGTGCTGCTTCTAGATGCTTCCTTTTTACAATAGCCCTTACAGTTGAGATTTAGCAGGGCAGAAATTTCACAAACTGGCAGTGTTTGTCTACAGAGACTGAATGTTTAAGTGCTTGATTTTATGCACCTGTTAGCAGTGAGTATGGCTAGGTCACCTAAACTCACTTGAATAAGGAAGGTGCCCACCTACCCTCTGTTATATAGCGCAGAAAGATATTTTAACTGTTTTAACTATTTGATGGTAGATTTGTCTGGATTCATTCTGTTTCTGAAAAATGTCAGATATTAATTTTTCTGCTAGTATGAATACCAAAACTGGATTATATTGGTGCCATCTCTATTGTTACCTAACACAGAGGAAGAGGATGAACTATGCCAGCAGCAGCAAACTCTAAACGAATGGATAAAGCCTGTATTTTATACAAATTTAGAAATAATTCAAAAAGTATTATTTTTTTGCTCTAGGGCACCCCCTATAGTTGCAGAGGGTTATTCACTTTTACACCCTTGTTGTGAATACAAAGTGCAATTTGAGCCTGGATTGCAATCTTTCATGGCTTATTTGGCATAAGATTGACAAAGATGGACCAAAAGTTTTGCTGTGAGATGGATTAATTCTTTTGCATGCTAGCTGGAAATGGAACTTTGGTTAGATAACTTTGAAAATAATGTTGGGGGAAGAACATTCTGCCTTTGGATGTTGCTTTACCATTAGCCAAAAGACTTTTTTGCATCCTTTTCTTTCTTTTAGCTCTTGCCAACGATTAAAAGCCAGTCTGAGATTTACTCTTGTCCAATCTCTTGCTTGGTTGCACTCATATTTTCCAACATCTTCATTCTCTTTACGGCCTCCGTCATGATGCCCATACTGAGTTAGCTGCTTCTTATAGCTATCTGGAGACCAATAGTAGCTGTTGTATGACGTGCAGTTCTCACGAGTAAGGTCTTGTGCTTGTCCATCCAAAGCTACATAGTGCTATAGCAGAAGTAGCAATGACGGAGACGCCATTCTCCCTATTAAATAAATTTACTATCAACGTGAATTTAAAACTTGTTACATAACGTTCCTTTAAGCTGCACAAATTCTGAACAAAAGCCAAAAAGCAGGAAATCAAAGAACAGAAAGAACAGAACTGATCTACGTGCATCTGCAGATACACACAGGAAGCTTTCTTACTCATAAACAGAGGAAACAAAGATATCTATGACGAAGAACAAAATAAGACTGACAATCTCTGTCCAGATGTGGAGAAGGAGAAGCTCTTGTGTGCCATGGTAACTTTTACAGCCTTTCATCATCTAAATCGATTGCATCTGCAAGAGAACGCTGCCAAGTGCCGTTCAGTCAAGATGAACGAAAAACAAAAGCACAGGGAAGTCTGTATATACACAGTGATGAATGTTTGGACAGCTGCTGATCCCTATTTACTGAACAGTTAAAATTACTGTCAAAATACTTCAGAATATCTAATTTACTAAGTATTACCGTGTCAGAAGGTCGAGGGTTAAAGCCACGGCTGTACCTCCGGAGCTGAATATTTAAGTCTTTTTAAATGGACAATGAGCTTCTTCAGCAGTCGTAATTAAGGCAGCGTTGGAGGAGCGAGCTCTTAGCAGACAGATCACAAAGAATGTCTGAGAAAATCCTCACAAAATACAGCAAACCGATACAGCAAACCAATAAATGGCTGCTGTCCAAACAAAAACTCTCCAAATTGATTACTGGAGATGTAATGTAATGGATGTCAATGTAACCAACCACCCCGCAATTTCCCTCCCAAAGTAAAGGCCAATGGACATCTTCAAATAGTGTTTAAAAATTGAAAAATGACAAAAAGAAAGGGTTTAATTCTGAGGGTATAAAATAAAAATAAGCGATACTTGACCAAAAAAACCCCTAAAAAGTTCTGATAAATTTTATTTTGGAAAATATCAAATTGCGAATTCTCACCAATATTGAAACTGCAATCTAAATTACCATTATTTACTATGAATTAAGAATTTGGTTTGGTTTTAGGGACCAAGAACACTAGGATATCCACTTTCTTCCGGCTTGTGGCTGGAATGTCATAACACTCTTGAATAACATCGAGGTCTGGATGACCCTGATTGGTCCAAATCACATACAAGCAGTTCAAAAGCTCTGTTATAAGGTTAGATTTCACCAATTCTAAACATTTATGTAGACTACAATGTAAACAAACTGCAGCTTTTGTTTGAAAATGCACTCTAAAACTGTGATTTCGATACAAAACTGATTAATCTTTCGGCCCTAGCCCGAAGGCTAAAATATTTTGGGGCAAAACTGGACAAGGCATTTCAGAGTCCGAGTTTAGACTCGTTGTCGAAGTGCCTGTCTAATAGGACTGTTTGCCTGAACATGCAATGTTGTGTAGTTCTTATTCTGCCCCAACACTCTATTTATTGTACAGCGGAAGAGCAGAATGTTTAGCATAAAGTCTTTGTTTATTTCAGTCTCAGTTAAAACTACCATCAAGTACAAGCTATTCATCTCTCATGAGCTACTTCTGAGGAGATTAGATGCAAGTAAATCCACTTGTATAAGGAAAGAGAAAGTCAAAGGAAAATAACTGTTTCCAAAACTGAAGATAAAAGCTGAAAAAATAGGACTGCAAACAGCAGTGCAAGCCCTGGAATACCATCAAAACTACCCCCATCAGATAAACAGTGCCTACGGCTTTCATCTTTGGGAGAGAGGAGAAAAATCAAGCTCCACTCTTGCTTCAGATCAGAAAAATACACAGGCATCCTTTCACTGTGAGAAGACAGCTCAACACCATGGGTCTGAAAGGACACATAGCTGTCAGGAAGAAAATAGAAGACCATCTGCAAATTAAACAAAGAAGCTTCTGGTGTTCTTTAAACAAGGCACTGACCAGCCCAGAATCCAGCCCTGAAGAGTACTGAATGTGTTTGAGATTATTTGGAAAATGAAAAAACAATTTCTTCAAATAAACTTTGAAAAAAGGATTATTTAATTAGCAGTAGACTAAAAGAGTAAATAAAACCAAAGCAAAAAAATCCCAAAAGCTTTTACATAAAACTTTCTATGCAAACCCAGCTCCAATCACATAACGGCATCTAATGTTTTTGACTTATAGAAAACGTTAAACCAAGCCACATTAGACGTAACCACACCAAAGGCATTAGCCACATTATGTTTGGCCATATTTTTCCATAAGCGATAGCAGACAATCTGTCAGGACGATGAAGCTAAGATTCTGGGGGGTGAAATTATGCCTTAAGAGGTTCTCCCTGGAGACTATAACTCCATATTCTCTTTACTTTCTTTGTGGCATGTATCAAGACAGGGGGTCATTATCAAAGTCACATGCCCACCACCCATTACGGGCCTCCAGAAGGCAAGCCCTTATAGCTGCCTGGGATGCATAACACACATTTGTCTGGAGGCAGCGGGGAGCCGGTGGATTCCGATTACACAAAAGGCATTCGGGGACTGTAATGACAGTTTGGAGCTTTCGCTGTCCTGGAATAGTGCCTGAGCTTTCTGCTCAGTAATACAGACGCAGCTCAACATACCAGATGCCATTTATAGGCTGCCCAGATCATTAATCAAACACTTTCAGCAAAAGAGATACTCCGACGTATCATCTGAACCGCAACTCTGCGGCCTCAAAGAACCACATTGTTC
The DNA here is from genome assembly GCA_021613375.1 of Megaleporinus macrocephalus. NCBI lineage: Eukaryota > Metazoa > Chordata > Actinopteri > Characiformes > Anostomidae > Megaleporinus > Megaleporinus macrocephalus. The sequence continues at coordinate 14,720,737 of CM038727.1, forward strand.
TACACATGACATCATCATGTGATAGTAATTATCCCCGATGTGTGATGCGGTCGGGACAAATTTGCTGCATAATGGCAATGTGCGCCTGATCTGCAGATAACAGCGGCTCTAACACGGCAGAGCTCCGAAGCTTGGAGGACAAACAATGGGTGTTTGGAGGGGGAATAAATCATCAGAGGAGACATGTTCTCTGACATGCCTTTGAATCAGATCAGAGAACACAGTGTTTTTCAGAAGAGACTGTGCCCTTTTTATCACTTCATAAAAGATCAATAAGCGCTTTATGCATTTGGGGACCACAACAATCTCAAGCCCGCTGGTGTCCAAATCTAGTTTATTAAGGTACTGTGAGGCACAGACTTGTATTTTACTTCTTTCAAATGTTCACACTAATTACTTCTCATTCTTACTTTTCAATTAAAGAAAAGTACTCCAAAGTGTTTTGCTATTGACTGAAAATTGGTGAACTGATTTAAATACTTACTATAAAAGTAAGTAATTAAATCCTTACTTATCTATTTTTAGTATTATTATTATTATTATTTCTACTTTAAAATTTTCGTTTAATGTGTATTGGCTACTTTCTTCTCAGTTGTTTTAATCTATAATGATTAAATTTTGTTTTTATTTATTTTTAAATGTACATTCGTGCTTAAATAAAGGTTGATTGATTGAATGATTGATATTGAAGCTAATCCTTCAGGTTGGGCCAAAAATGTAAAATCTCTGAAGAAATGAGAAAGAAAAAAAAAAAAAAAACTACATCCCAACAATATTTCAGCTAGTAAATGAGCAAGCTGTAAGCTAGCATACAAACCAAGCTAACTACACTATATGGCCAAAAATATGCAGACAGCACTCCTAATTTTAGAGCTGTTTAGAGGCGTTATAGGCAAACCCGTTGCTAACAGGTGTATAAAGTCCAGCATACTGCCACGCAATCACCAAGGACAAACACTAGCAGCTGAAAAAGGTCAGTGACTTTAAATGGGGCACTATCACAGGATGTCACCTCTGCTACAATCAGTTTGCGAAATATCTGCCCTGCTAAATCTGCCACAACTGTAAATGCTACTATGGATGGATAGATGGATAAACGGATGATATATAAAACACACAGGATACATGCAGTACAAAACAAAAGAAAAAAAATAGCGTTAAATAAGCCTGACACATTGAGATACTGGAAAAAAGACTGCTGCTTGCTATGGCAGCAGAGGTGCAAGCATCCAGGAGCAACAACAGTTCAGCTATGAAGTGGTGGATCCAGAGTGGATAGGAGCTATCCTAGCAGCTATATGTTGCATCACTGGAGAGTTTCCAACTGCCACATCTGCACAAGAACTGTGTGTCAAAAGGCTGAGCAGCTGAACACAAGCCTGAGATCACTATATGTAACGCCAAGCGCTGGCTGGAGGGGTGTTAGGCACACCTCCATTGAAAAATGGAGTGGTGGAAACGTGGTCTATGGAGTGATGACTTGAGCTTCACTATTTGGTAGCCTGAGGGACCAAAACCAGTTTGGTGGATGCCAAGAAACATGCTACCTGTCAGAACGTGGGGAGCCAACAGTAAAACAGTATAAAAGGAGGGATAATGGTCTGGAGCTGTTTTTCAGGGTTCAGTGTCACTTAACCATAAGTTTCAGTGAAGGGTTTATTTGTTACAGCAAATAAAAACATTTTAGACAATTATATGTTCATGAAGACGTGAGTTTAGTGTGGCTTGGACTAAGCTCTGGCCTTCTTTGACTGATAAACACCCACACTCCTGCAGACTCACTCCAAAAACTTTTTGAAAGCTATCTTAGATGTTAAAGCTCATGACTCATCAGTCTACCTCCTTTTACATGTAGTCTAACTTGATAAATTTGGACACTGGACAGTTAACAGGTAAGACTGTGTCTGGACCAAATTCACAAGATTTCTATGGTGTTTATGAGCACTGTATAGCACAAGCGCTAATAATACCTAAGGTTACTGTCACTTTAAAGTGACTACAGTACAATGCAGTCCCTGGGGTTCGGTGTCCTGATTGTTAGGTTACCTTTTAGGACTAGAGAGGCTCAATCAGCCCACCAAGCAATGTCAGTTCAAGGGCCACTTATTCCACACCCATCTTATAAAGCACGCAGTCTCAGTCGGGTGTAATCACAGACTGATGGCAGCCACATATAGTCTATAGGGCTTACACCCATGGGGCGGCAAACCCACAAAAGTCTAATGTCCCTATGGGCATGATCCAGAGGCACACATAGAATACGTGGAATATATACTCCATATACTGACATGCAGAAGTGGCCTGTTCAACTTTTAAACCAACAAGGCTTATACTTACATTTTAGAGTTACGTTTAGCCATACGTTTTGGGCCCAGGCTCCATGGGGTACCGCCTGGTCGAGGAATCTCAATTAGAGATGGAAGGATCGATCAGCTATGTTTGGTATCGGCCGATTTTTAGTCAAAATATGTGACCGGCCAATATTTCTCCAATTTAGCCGATCCCGAGAGCCGATCGATGGCGTTTAACAAATGAGTCTAATTTCTGTATTTCCAGCTAGCGTTTTATCCAGGAAGAGGAGCCCTCGGTGAAACCCCCTCCAGGCAGGTCACTGCAATTCCTATCTGAACCGCTAGGTGGAAATACACACCCTTTCGTTTTCGACAGATTGACTGAAGCAGCAGCCTCGCGAGAACCGTCTGGAAGAGTTTTACCGTATGTACACTCATCCAGGGCGTTTTATAAAATTTGTCAAATCAACGTGTCTTGTGGGGGAACCAAGGACATTTAACACTACTAATCTGATACGGCACTTAATAGTACACTATGCAACTGAATACAGTGAGTATCAGTAAACAGTTGAGCTAGCATGCGCAGCTAGCACAAAACAAACAACATTCTACATTCAATGATTGCAGTTTTTTGTTTAAAATAACCAGAGTCTGCGTTTTGACTGCATGTACTTAATAAGCTTTTTTCGTTTTAAATTAAGGGTCTAAATTGAATGATTGCAGTTTTTGGGATACATGTTTGATTTACTTTGTTTATATACTGATCATTTTGTTAAAAAATATTGTGTTGTTTCACATGAGCTTGTTAAAAATGGTAATAAACCAGTTTAGATCATGTTTCATGACTTGCTTGCGCTAATAACTACATGTAGCCCTGCCTTGGCATATAGCCCCGCCCTTGATTGGTATCGGCTATTGGCTGATCGTGCTGAAATGTGATCGGCGATCGGAATCGGCCTCAAGAACGCCATTCGGTCCATCTCTACTCGTAATGATTCAAAAGGGGTCCAACCGAGGCTGTAAAGGTACTGATCCCTAGAGAGGATGGTATGAATCTCAGGAGAAATGGGGTGCCCCACACCAAATGGTTGGTTTCATGCATCTACTGACTCTACAGATGATATGGGGTCACCAAACTAGTCTTAGATTAAGAGGTAGGTTGCTTGACCGACAAGCATAAAGCCCCTGGAATCATGATTATGACTCTCTGACCTAGCCTGTTAACATTAGCAAAGCAAAATTGTATTACCTCACAGAACTATAGACTCACTATCTAGCAGACTACTTATTTTTAATGTCTTAGCACACGGAACCCACCAAAACATGCAGGACAGGACTTCTCCAGAAACATGACTGGCAACCACTGGCATATGTGTTCCTACTAATAAACCCGCAGTTGATGAGTTGCAGATTATGACACCCGTGCAGCTGAGCATAAAATCATGAGACTGCAGAGCGGAACTGTAAATCTACTTGTTTTTGCACAACACAACTGCTACAAACAGGGAGATGAAAAGATCAGAGTCTTGAAGAACTAATCTTTGTGACTGGTGCGATGCAATAAATGAATAAGGACAGAAAATTGTATCCACGTTATTGAGCTTGAGCGGAAACAGCTTGGCCCACTAGCGCAACTCCGACCAGGGTAATGTGGGACATATTACAATACGCAGCATCCTACCGCTGAGCTTATTAGCCGGTCAATTGCTCCATTCTGCCTTCGCAAGTCCGTCCTCCAGAACAAATAACGCTCACTCTCGCGGAACGCGCCACAAGAGAGGCGATGGGTTGGGCTCTCACACAAGTGGGCCGCTCTGCTGCCAGAACCATGAGGATCACGTCACACTCCGGCACATCTGCTCACCTTTCCTGACCTCAGCACGGCACGTTAGGAAGAACAGCGACTCTCAAAAATCTCAATCAGAAGGGCTGAGGGCTGGGAATCTAATCACCACCGCAATATATTGCGCCCGTCTCCAAAGGAATTAAAACACTGATGAAGTAGGTGAGAGTTTTATGTGGCGGGTTTGGAGGAATTCAACATTTTATTTTCCTCCCAAAAAATGTATCTAGATCATCTAGAAATGGCAGATCTAGAACAGTCTGCAAACTGCATTACATATCATGAGGGTGAACAGCTGCCGCTGTTTTACATATGGGTTACACAAGGTTTGCTGGTTGCCCTCAATCACATCACGCCACTTCTGAACATTTAGAAAGGAGCTACATATGATCTGTCATGAAGCAGAGAGAGTGAGCAAACAGAAGCAATGTTAGGGTTGTTGCAGAACGGTCAACTAAAATAATATTAGAGCAACACAATTTATTAGAGATGGACCGATCAGCGTTTTTGGGGTGGATTCCGATTGCCGATCACTTTTCAGGGCAATCAGACGATAACCAACGCTGATCGAGGGTGGGGCTATATACCACGGCAGGGCAACATGCAGTTATTAGCGCAAGCAAGTCATGAAACATGGTTGAAACGTGGTTATTTAGAACTATAAACTCAATCACTCTGGTTGTGGTTCTTTAGCTCTCTGGCTGTTTCTGCTGCTGTACTGTTCGTACCGGTCAGATCTGGTCTGCACGGTTTTCTGTGTTATTTGTTTTGTACTAGCTGTGCGTGCTAGCTCTGCTGTTTGCTGATACTCACTGTATTCAGCTGTGTGATGTACCCCTAAGGGCTGTATCAGATTAGTAGTGTTAAATTTCTTTGTCTTGGTTCCAAAGAAAATGAAAGGGGATGTATTTCCACCTAGCAGTTCTGATAGGAATTGCAGGAACCTGGTCAGAGGGGGTTTCGGAGGGCTCCTCTTCCTGGATGAAATGTTAGCTGGAAATAGAAAATTTAGAACATTATATATATAGAGCATATTTTGATTAAAAATCGGTCAAAATGATACATAATGAATCAATCCTTCCATCTCTACAATTAATACTTGTCTTTTGCCTGAATGAACAAAGAGTGTCAGACTGAATGCAATTAGAAAAACATTCAAACTTCTAAGATGACTTATCTCCAATTTTTTTTATTAATCTTTTATTAGAAATAAAGTTCTACAAAAGTTACATAAATCAAACATATACATTTTTAATGAGGGCTACAACAACTAATGAACATTCTCACTAATGTCCATTTAATCCATTTTACACATATACATATGTGCTCATGCTTCTTATACGTTACTTGACTATGTGTATTGGCAAGAACCTGGTGATCAGTGTTAATTTTGACAGCAATAGTCTTAGTCGTATTCTTTTGAATAAAATGTCATAATTTTAGTCATAATTTAGTCATCTGAATTGTTTTTAGTTTTAGTCGACTAATTATCATAAGAATATAGTCTAGACTAAATCTACAGTCGACTAAAATATAAAGTGTGTAAAATGTAATGCTTTTTCTTTAGCTCCCTTCAATTATTTAAGTCATTATATATACTTTATACATTGCATATATATATATATATATATATATATATATATATATATATATATATATATATATATATATATATATATATATATATATATATATATATATACACACACACACACACACATACGAAATGAAACATTTATTAACCAGTTATGGAATATTATTTATGTTTGAAAGGCCAATACACACACAAACAGATTTAACAAACAACAGCTGAGGTCTTCCGTAACTGCAAAGTGAATAAGAGAAAACTGTTATTTTATCCTTGTATCACCTTTTTATTTATCTCTAATTTATTTAATAGTTGTTACTAGTGCTGTCAATTTAATTACATTGCATGCTCTGTGGTTAACTAATCTACATTAATTGCATTTATCACTTTTTGCTATGAAAATATTTTTAATTGTGCAATTCAAATAAATTTTGGCATAACAGTAAATCAATAAATGAAAAACTGCCACATCTCCAGGTCACAGTGTTTACTAGAGACACACATTGAACATTGCGTACACTAATTATTGTAAATAAAACTAGCTAATCTGTTTCGTGCACTTTCTAGTGTGTACGGAGAGATTTGGGACACGATCATCAAACGCAGATGGTTGGAGTTCGCTAGCTAGTCTCCCGACTCTGGCTCTGCACATATAGAGTTTTACCTGTTTCCCACATACCTGATCAACTAATCTGACCATTAACACCACCTTACTGAGGTAATACAGTGTTTACAGCAGGACACACTTTAAACTGTACAGGGCAGTGTGCTTTCAGGACTAGGATTAAGCAAGGCTAAGCTAGTGTTGGCAGCCGTAAAGCTAGCTAACGGTGGTGCAGGACAAGTTAGGGAAAACATCCAATCATAACTACTTCGGCGTATATGGAGAGGCGGGACAAGCCGAGTAGCCGTCAATCAAACGCCGAAGTAGTTATGATTGGATGTTTTCCTAACTTGTCCCTGCCTTTCACAAAACTAAATCAGTTCTGATAGGATGTCGTCCCTGCCAAACATATTTGTCTCGTTTTTATTTATTGACTAAAGCGTCAATAAATTTCGTCATGGTTTTTATCCTTTCTGTAGATTTTAGTTAGTTTTTGTCTCGTTCTTGTCATGAAAAAAAGGTTCGTTGACGAAAACAATGACGAAAATAGTTCGTCAACGAAATTAACACTGCTGGTGATGCAATACTTATCGTGATACAGTGGTCACGGTTCACTATATTGTACTATAACATTCTGCGATATTGCAAGCAAAGTGCTATATTGTGATTTTATAAATCCTACTATTAAAACACCACTATATGAACAGGTTTGCCAATGCTTACAATAGCACTGCACCCTTGTACTGCTTGTTAATGTTGGAGCGGAGCTGAAAATGGATTATGACTCGGAATTCTAGTGGGCAGAGGTTTAAACAACCCACACTGATTCACTGTCTGCCAGGAATCTGTGTATCAATACTGTGTTTTTGAGAATCAATACAATATCACAAAACATTTCCCAACATTTGAAATTTCTATATTTTCTTACACTCATACTTGAGTGAAAGAAAAAACAAGTGGGTAGCAGAGGCGCAGTACAAGGATATATACAACTCAAGTCACAAATATGGTAAGACTCCACTTTAACAACTAATCTAAAAAGACTGTTTTCTATAAAGACGTGTACAACTGAGCTCACCGTCATGCGCGAAAATCTAAAACACATTTACGACAAAAATGACAAAAGCTCATGGTGAGTGAAGGGCAGTAAAACTGCAGCCAAAAGTTAATTACTGTCGGCCAAACTACACAGCCAAAATATATGAACCCATTGTTAGTGCATTAATGCACTCAAACCTACTTGTCCTCATGAACACAGGTTTGTTTTTTTTTTGGGTTTTTTTTTTGTTTTTTTTAAGGAATCGTAATAATGAAATGATTTTTGAAAACATTTGCTGGTGCTGTTGTGTGTAGTGAACACACAATGGTTTACTTGCTTTTTTGTTCTTGGTAATATCAGGTTTGACTCATTTAATGTTGAAATGGGAAGTTCCTGTTGAGCCAACCTACCCCTAGTGCATAATAGTGCCATGCAAGACTTATTCATGCATGAGTTGAGTAGTGTTTTTGAGGTTGGTGAAGACGCGAGAAGCTTAAGGGGTGCGGACTTTCACGTTCTGTACTCCCGTTTAAAGGGTCTGTTTGTTGTGACTACTGGAGTTGGGCTTAGCTGACTTAGTTTCTAGTTAATTAGAGTAACGATGACTGGGGAGGGCGGTTTACAGTGTGTTGGAAGTGTCTGTCCTCACTGGATGTCAGACTGACCCCCTCCCTGTTGTTCATTTTGGAGCCAGCGCTGGACTGGGCAATTCTTGCTGCCTGCTGATGTGCCTGTTCAAAACATTGAGCATTTGATTGTGCGTGCAACAATTTCCACAGCTTCTTCACCCGCACTACAAGGTGATCTAAAAGAAAGGCTTATTTAAAACAGCACTGTAGAAAGTGGAGTAATTCCTGTGTCTTTAATGTGTTGCAAGAAACATTGTGTGACGTGAATCATTTAGTTACTAAAAAACTACTGGCTGCAATTTTTTCTTTTTCCACCTGAAGACTTGAACAAACCCACAATAAATGAATTACTTGACTAAGGAACTCAATGCGGTCTATTCAATACATCTGAATAAAAGAATAAGAGTGATGACATACATTAGCAGAATTACTTGTGTTACCGTATAGAAACAAAAACATAGTTAAACATAGTTAACAGGTGCCGTGGGGTCACAAAAGGGTCATGTACTTAGACATCAGGACCAAAGAAGACGCTTGAGCTAAAAAATTAGTCTAGTAAAAGTCATAGCTTGGAAATTTTTTTTTGCAAAAGCCACACAATTTACTGTGCTGGGTCTCAAGACGCTAAGCCTAAGGCCTGTTAAACTAAACCAGTTCCTCCTCACGTCCAATGCCTAAAACCTGATGCTAACAGGGACGTTGACCGCCTAATTTTTATGTCAAGAGAGAAGAAAATAATTCAACTTGGTAGTTTGCAATGCAGTAGGCTGACAAAGCAAAACAAACTTGAGCTAAAAGCTTAGTCTAGTAAAAGTCATAGCCGAAGAAAAAAAAAAAAAGGCAAAAGCCACACAATTTACTGTGTTACACAGAACAGGTAGCCCCACCAACAGCTTACTAGCAAGTTAACTAGTTACAAGCAAATAGGGACTATTCAAAAGAGACCTCTGTTTTTCCTCTCCATGACATGTATACTGAACTCAAATGCTTGAATTGACTTTGTCTGATGAGACTGTGTGGTAAGGGAGCTGAGCACAGTGTTGTCCAGCTTGCTGGCGGCTGCTGCTGCGTTTAAATGAGTTTCTAGTGAGTTACTGGAAGCTTTATATTCTGCTATGTGAGTGAGATTCATTTTCATGTTAGTTTTGACTAAAGTTGCTTAAAAGCCTTACCATGTAAAACCACACTAAAACCCATGTACAGGTGGTGTCTTGCGGTAGCTTGATGGCAAAACCAGGTTTCTGAGCACTGCTAGAAAAGCCATCAGTCTCCAGCTGGAAGTCTCAGGGAATGAATGAGGAGGAGCCAAAGCCTTTTTCTGAAACACTAGCACTTAATACCAATTTATTAGCACTACTGGTGATTCATCACCGTGGCACCCGCAAATAAACATCCTCAATTGGAAAAGTGTCACTACCTGAACATGCTCTGATAAAGTGCTCAACAGGAGAAAAGCGCACACATTAGCACAAACTGTTGTCCTGAGATGAAAAGCCAGGCCAGAAAAATAATGTGTTAAACACTCCAGCGAGGAGGGGCTAGGCAAAACTGCCCAAGAAGCAGCTGATGCCAGTGCTGGAGTCGGGCAGTGTTTGGGTATACGACCCCATGCTGCTTTATATTGGCCAGCATGCTGCGTGTCTGTTCTTTTGACTTTGTGCTGCCTTCCAAAATGTCTCCAGACGCTTTTACAGCGCCTTTTCTGGCTGAGCCTTTAAACTCAGGAGGGCTTGCTATTAATTCCATTCAGACGAAAGGTGCAGAACACAAGGGCCCTGCACTGTCAACATGGAGAGGATGGCTTACATGGCTTACAGAGACATTTACAGGGTAAAAATGAGCCTCTGTGTTTAAAAGGGACTACTACCACTCTCCAGACCCTCCGCTTTCCTTACTTACATAAAGGACCGTATACTTTTTCCTTTTCTTCAATCATTCTGGCACCGGATCCATTACACTGTGAGGATACATTCAGAAGTTGCTCTGCTGCTACCATTAAAACAAGATGGGGACACCAAAAAAAAAAGTCAGTTTATAAAAGCATCACTGCGGGACTTGCACAGGAAAAACCTGAACATTTGTTTTTTACGACTCGCAGTAAATACCCGTCCACTCTCAGTCAGGCTGCTCTCCAACATCACACAGTCCAACACAGGAACAAACATCAGAGAGATAGAGAGAGAGAGAGAGCGAGAGAGAGAGAGAGAGAGAGAGAGAGAGAGAAAGAGAAAAACAACAGAAAACAAAAAGTAAACAGTTAAGAGACAAAGGAAAGACAGGAGAAGATAAAAAATGACAAAAAAATGAATGAAGAAAAGAAATAGAGAGAGAAGGGAGAAGGAAAAGAATGTAGAAGGAGGAAAGGAAAGTGCAAGAGATCCCAGTCCACCAGTAATTGTGAACTTTACAGTAACTGAAGGAGAATAACGCAGGGCAGTTTTAAAGGCCGCTGTAAATGCTGCTTTTCTTGCAGTGTCTCAGACTGGACCAATTATAAGTCTCTTACTGAGTCAGTCATCTGTGTGTGTTCATCAGTTGGCTTAGTTAAGTTGAACACCAGGAACAAGAAGACCCTCATGAACAGCACTGCTAAAAGCTTACAGAATACCAGCGAGCGTCTCTATAAGAGCAGATTCGGAGGCCCACCTGAAAGGGGCTGCAACAGACTCAAGAGGGAGAAAGCATATCAGACCTGCAACCTTACCCAACCTAATCAGTGTTATCACTGTCTCACTGAGGTTTGTAGTTTTTCTGGATGCCCAAAGTCCTCTAACCTCAGTGCCGTTTCAGGCCACCATGCAAAGCAATACATTCCTCTCACACAAAAACATCCAGTCAGTCAGTTTTTACAACATCTCAACATATCAGCCTGAAATCCTGTCCCATTACTCCACCTTGAAAGCTGACATGGTTCTTTCTTTTCTGATGCTGTATCTCTCTGTGAAGTGTCGAATTCTGACTCTCTGGCGGAATCTGAATCTGAGCCATGCAGCCATATAGCTACAAATTACACTCATGATTTTGATTATATAGATATAGAAACAGCCAAAGTCGGAAACATTACTGTAGCATCCATATGACTGCGTAACGTGCACACATAGCGGAGCCTGATTTCCTCAACTCATCACAGTACACTCCACTAGGGTTGTAATGGGGTGCAAAAATTACCAGAAATTTCCAGTAAATTTCCATGGGAACTTCAGCACGGGAAGATGGAAATATTCCAAAATGTAAACTTTCCGTAAAATTTTGGGTACTTTGATAGTATATGATCATTCTTTTTAATTCCAATAAATTCCTAAAGTACTGTCATTTGTCAACAGCAGACATAAAGGCATAACAATACAAATAATAACTGACAGTTTATAAATGCCTAAATCTTTCATTGAATAATCAAAAGTTCAATCAAAAAACAATCCAAAGAGCACAACTCCTGCCCCTCCCCACCAACCCCCTCAAAAAAGTGTAAAAACACTAAAGCTAATGGTCCTCAAAATGTTTGCAAATAAATAAATGTGTTAATTCTTGGTTATAGAAATCCACTGAGACAAAAAATATAGGTAGCTAAGCTATGCTAACCTTGGTAAACTAGTCTCCTAAATGAAAATGCTCATTGAGCTTTTCTGACCAGATAGCGAGCCCCTGTGAGATTACACATTGATTCAATAGATGCTTAAATGGTTCAATGCTATTACTGTCAATAAAAATCTGAACCTCACTGAAACCTGACTTTAGGTAGTCCTTTGGTCTAAATGTGTGCTTTCAGTAGTGGTGAGTGTCAGGTTGCTAGAAATCATCTGAGCATGTGCTGTATATGTGATGGAGGTATGAACAGGACATGCAGGGGGTGTGGTCTCAATAGCCCTTCAGGGGGTAATGTGCCATGTGCATGGGATTGAGGAGCATCTTTTGCCATTTGCTGTTTTGGTATCATATCTAATTATTTTAGCCAAAATTATGCTTCAGGATATTTTTACCAACTAACTTACCATTTTTTTCCCAGTAATTCCATCAATTACCTGTTAACTCCCATAGTAAATTTCCTGGAAAGTAATTCCTGAAATGTTGCAACATAACACTCCACAACAGCAGGGGGACCCCAGGAGGGCTGGCTTGCTGCACAGCTACAGGTGATTTTCCTACTTAAATAATCCTGACTTAGCTCAGCAGAGGGGTATCTGGTATCTTAAAAAAAAGATCGGAAATCACAATATATGATTTTTTAATATTTTATTTGTGTGTTACTTCTGCAAATAAATATTTGTACACCAGCCAATCAGCAAAAATTCTGTCCCTCAAAGACCTGTCAATCTTGCTCTACTCCACTTATTATTCTAAATCAGAAGCACTTGTTTGTAGTTGTTGGCTGCATAAAGACACCTGTCCACCCCACACAATCAGTAATGCTGACCTTACACCAAACGATTTTCAAGTGATTTTACTGTCACAGACAAATTTCCAGTGTCGGAATAAAATCATGAGAGTCTTGCTGGAGTTGAGTCGCGCTCCAGTCATCTCGATCATTTAGTGTGAGGTGGTTAAGACTGCAGGTTTGGGTCAGTCTTTTTCTCATCCTAGGGTTCCGATGCAACCGCGTTTAATACTATCGTAAGTCTTGACTCACGATAGTGAACATTGTTGACAACCAATAGGTGCTCTTTTCACCACCAAACAGGAAGCAGCAAGGAACGCACCCTTGCGTGCAGCTTCTCCAACACGGCGCGCGAGCGAGCACAAATGTCTGGCAGGTAAAGAAGTTAGACACCGCGGTTCTCCTGTACTGAACAAAAGGCGGAGAAACTGGTGGAGCTGTGGAGTGAGCAGAAATTGCTAAAACCCTCGATATCCCCGCTGAGTATGCTATGCTAAATCACTGCTGAACGGGGCTACAGTGTTTACAATAAGCCTAACAGCGAACAGTACATTTCAGCTGAATATTGCTAGCTTCAATTATATAAATGGGAAATAATCTCAAAAGGAATCTAGTTGCAGTCTTGTAAATAGTGACTCTGAAAGACCCCCAGTCTTTGCAAAATCATAGCCTGTGACTAGTCTGTGACTAAAAGTCTGTGACTAGTCTTTAGATGTGAGAGGGTGTCAGACTTTAGTCTATTAAATGTCTTTTCAGAATCTTTTAGAAGTCTTCTAGTGTATGGTCACTATAAGACTCCAACTACTAACATGGCTAAGACCAAAGAGCTGTCCAAAGACAACAGAGACAAAATAGTAGACCTCCTAGACTCTAAGATGTCACAGTTTAAAGTCATGCATGGCACGGAAGGTTCCCCTGCTTAAACAAGCACACATCCAGGCCCATCTTAACTTTACCCATGACCATTTGGAAGATCCAGAGGAGTCATGGGAGAAAGTTCTGTGGTCAGATGAGACCAAAATAGAACTTTTTGGTCTTAATTCCACTCGCCGTGTTTGGAGGATGAAGAATGATGAGTACCATCCCAAAAACACCATCCCTATTGTGAAGCATGGGGGTGGAAGCATCATGCTTTGGGGGTGTTTTTCTGCATGAGACAGGACAACTGCACTGTAATAAGTAGAGGATGACCGGGGCCAGGTATTGTGAGATTTTGGGGAACAACCTCCTTCTCTCAGTTTGAGCACTGAAGATGGGTCGTGGCTGGGTCTTTCAACATGACAATGACAGGATAACCAAAAAGTGGCTCCGCAAGAAGTATATCAAGTTCTGGAGTGGCCTAGCCAGTGTCCAGACCTAAACCCTATAGAAAATCTTTGAGAAACAAACTCCGTGTTTCTCAGCGACAGCCCAGAAACCTGGCTGATCTGTAGAAGATCTGTGTGGAGGAATGGGCCAAAATCCCTGCTGCAGTGCAAACCTGGTGAAAAACTACAGGAAACGTTTGACCTCTGTAATTGCAAACAAAGGCTACTGCACCAAATATTAACATTGATTTTCACACGTGTTCAAATACTTATTTGCAGTAGTACCACACAAATAAATTATTTTTAAAAAATCATACATTGTGATTTCCTAATTTTTTTACACTATGTCTCTGGCAGTGGACATGCACCTAAGATGAAAATTTCAGACCCCTCCATGATTTCTAAGTGGGAGAACTCGCAAAGTCGCAGGGTGTTCAAATACTTATTTTCCCCCACTGTATGTATATTTTTATTTCTCATAAAGTCCCAACTTCTTTGGAATTGGAGTTATGTTTCAATTAAAACTTGCTCACAGATATTCACAAACTAGTTTTTGTTTAAGCCAGTGTTTCACTTTACTACAGCAGGGTTCAAGATGAGCTGTTTTTGTATCAAGGTGTGCTGTAGTGTGACACTTCAGAGTGCTGGAAAATGATTTGAAAGTAGAAATATTTATTTTATGTCTCCAGCGCTCTGTAGGTCAGAAACACTTATGTTACCTGAGAAAATGCTACACATTAAGTAACAGCAGGGCACTTTCCCCAGTTCCAGATGGAGGTCAGAAACATCATCCAGACGTAGCAAATTCTATTTAACCTCTTCAGAAAACTACACAAACCTCGAGGGATTTTGCGGGTTACAACAAGAAAAGCCAGGGGGGCCAGGGAGAATTGGTGTGACCAAGCTTTGATCAAAATATGATGGAAAAAGAGTACATGGCACGTCCCCTTTGGCCTGAACAGCTTTTAGTTATAACTGTAGATAAAACATACTACTGTTCATGAAACACACAGCTTCAAAACATCAAGGCTCCTAAATGGTTCTTGGCTTTGGACGAATGACTGTAGGAAAAGTTGATCATTCTTAATTTTAAAAAATTTAATTTAACATTTTACTTGCATTAAATTTTGTTTGCATAAGATAATGACATTTAATGTGGGTTTTTTTTACATGATGATTTTCCAGAAACATTAACCAGGCTGATACTGTGCCTGTGCCTGAATGGACTATTTTTTTCTTCTTTTTATTGCCACCATGAGGAAAAAAACAAAACAAAATCCCCACTGTTGAACGGTATCCTGCCAATGTCCCAACACCCCTTCACTTCCTGCAAGAGAGTACATGGGCGTTTATAGTTAGCTCGTGCATCGTTGCAGAATTCTCTGGGAAATAATAATCTCTCACATACGTATCTGTAGAGGAAAACCTGCTCACATCCTAGAAATCCGTTCATTCTCAGTAAAAAGCTGTGCAAACTTGGATGTGCACAGAACAGAGGCGGTGCAAAATGCTTCAAGTTTTGGCACTCTCATGCCACTTCCAGCACAAAGACCAGCCCACACAGGTCCAGCAATAGTCAAACATTCAAACCAGTGTTTTTAATGAAGGTATACTGGCGCCAGTGAATTCAGAATACCAGATTCTGACTCGCCTTTGTTTGCACGCAGGTCATGCAAGCAAACGGGCGGCAAACTTTACACTCTGCATTTTAATATAGCGGTGAGCGGTTTGGAAATAACAGTTTATTATTATGTATCGACACAGTCAACAGCACAATAGGATCACAAAAACAATCAATTCACAATTTTTAAAAGCGTGTTTTGGCAGCCTTCGCAGTTCACATGCTATGTTTGATGTTAGCGACTGGCTGTGGTGTTTAGTTGGTCTGGGTCTTTCACTTGATTAAGGCATGTGTTGAGATGCCTGTTCAGAAATATCCTGCAGTCAGCAGCTTCACTTTGAAAGTAACAAATAGCAACGATGACAATTTATACTGCAATAAAACTGCTTTTGTATAATGTGTTGTTATGGTAACAGAATCTGAGGGTTTGGATTAGCTAACGTTTATATTTATAACTTTTGTCAGAAAGCACTCTGAAATGTAAACTTACATTACTCTCTGGCCACGTCCCAAACTGCAGACGACTACTACTACTACTACTACTACTACACTAAACATGTAAAAAAATATATAATAAATAAAATAAATAAACGAATGAATATATGAAAGGAAACCACTGTTAGAAGTGCTTTCAGTAGTGCAGTATGTAATGTTCCAGAACATGCTGTTTGGGACACAGCCTTACTGTCTAACATATAGATATAGAACACACACACACACACACACACAGACACACAGACACACAGACACACAGACACACAGACACACAGACACACACACACACATATATATATATAAAAATAAAATCCAGACATTGCATGTATAATTTAAAAGTTTTCTGACTGGATTTGATTGGATTTATCTAATAATTAACAGAAGTACAGATAATGTTGCATTTTGTTAATTTATTTGCAATTTACTGTTATTCCACAAATGTTGCTCTACATCACTATACACACAGTGATTTACTACCTTACCTACAGTCTAATCAGCTTGTAGGTAATATTTTAGGGGATAGGTTGGGCTTTGAATCATATTAGCAAAATGTGCCCCCGCCAAGGCCAAACCCAACCCTACGCCCTTGCATTCAAGTCTACATACCAAACCAAACTTATTTATCACAATAAAAGTTATTAATATTAATACCTATTATTTCTATTTCACTTCTACTTTTTTATAGTACTGACTGATAAACTGAGGAAACTTAAGGAAAACAAATGGACGAAACACAATAAATAGCCAACAGAACAAATAAATAAACTGCTGGGATACAAGGCACCATTTATAGCGGTCTAATTAACAACAAACCCAGTACACAGTTTCTAATAGTCCCCCTGAAATCTAAAGACCAGGACTTGATTAAACCGAATCCTAAGAATCTGTCAAACAAATAAAAGTTCACAAATACCGAACACATCTGGCTTCTCCTTGGCTCTTAATTACGCTTAAGACTTAAATATCTTGTGCTTAATTGGTGTGAAGTAGGGAACAGTCGCTAACGTTAGCACTTTGAAGTGTTTATTTCTGTGGCCTTGGGACAGACAGCGGAGGCCAGTAAAAGGCAGGATGGGTAGAGGGAGGTGAGCGCAGCATGAGGAAGGAAAGTCTAGCATCGTTCCTGCGTCCTGCATGTTCCTCATCATCACCTCGGTTATTAGCGCCGCTCCAGTTCAGCTGACAGCTCTCATTAAGCTGAGCGAAGTGGCCTGGCTAAGTGAGACGGCCTGAATTAGACGCTAATGTTAACAGGATTGCAAATAAAAAGAAAAGAAAAAAAAAAAACAATTATTGGATCAGCTGGTTATATTGTGGCAACAAATGGATTTCTCTGTTACAGCTGTTGCCGTTAGAGGTTGGACGTTGTGTTGGGTTGTGTAGTATTGTTTTGCAAAGCAGATAAACATCACTTAGTGAATTTATTATGTTTGCCATCAGCTAAATCTTCACAAGTGCATCATATACATACAATTTAAATTTTTTTAAATTCTGATATTCCTATAAGGAGGGTTTACGGTTGTTAGTAACAAAAACAGCCTGTTACTTATTGATTTCAAGTGCATTATATCAAAGATGTAGCAGCCCTAGTTATGATCAATTTTGTCATTCCAAATTTAATGCTGCTGAATCAATATTTTCAGATGGACGCATCACAATGCATATTTTAGCCCATATGAATCCAGCAACTGTAATTAATTCCTCCATTTCAGATGATGAAAAAAGCTTTCAACTGCCTAAGCTTTACAGAAAGCAGGACCGGCTCCAGGAACATGATCTGCTGCCAGATGGAAACTTCCACACTAATCTGAAACTATATAACACTTGTTCACTATTTCAGCACCAGGTGTTGAAATAACAGCCCATAACTTCCATGTATACTGACAACATTCACACGCCAATCAGGTGGAGGCCAGCAACAGCAACAGCTCCACAGCAAAACGTACTGTAATCAAACAGAAAATCTCCATAAAACTCAATCCCTAACATTCAAACAAGTCCTCACGCATGTACTTTCAAACAGACCTTTGTATACCAGCCTGAGATTTATTTTTGTCGTCTCGTAGTAAACTCCGAGCAGTCGAAAGGGATGAAACGATAGCCAACGTTCCTCAAGTCACATTTAGTCACAACGCCTCCTTCTCGAAAACCCCCTCTGAGCTAGCTGAAATTTACACCTGTGTATACAGGGTTTTATTTTGGTGGACCTTGTTAAATTTGAGAGCACCTCCAAGTTTTCCACTAATAATAAATTCATCATGGCCAGCGCCATCCCAGAACACACGCCCGAGCAGGTAAAACGACGAACGATATGTTCAACCTCAGCACTTTCACTGAGCTCGTATGCTTGTTTTTATACCTGGTCAGCAGGATGTGGGGTCATACATATGGGACTTGTGTATTTTTATTACATGCCATAGAAAAATAGATACAAATCCAATATGCAATATGTAAGTATTTTTAAGCATAATTCTACACCTGACCCTCATCTTAACCTCAGCAACTAAAAATAAATTCAACATGGAACTAAAAGCAGTTTTCAAAGTTTTAGTTTGCTGGACCGGACACTGTAGGTTATACTTTTCTTTATTTACACAGATTTTCTTGCACAGTGTATTTCTTCTTAAATTGCTTGCAGTCACCCTGTCAGTATATATATATATATATATATATATATATATATATATATATATATATATATATATATATATATATATATATATATATATATATGATTTGTTAAAATGATGTCGAAAACTTTAAATTGGCAAAAATGGAGATACATGTTTTTCATTGGACAGCAACGATATGGATTATGCAAAGCGTTATTTAGCAAATTAGCAGAACATTATGACCACTGCCAAAACAGCTCTGACTGGCTGAGGCATGAATCCTACAAGACCTATGCCCTGTGATATCTGAAACCAAGACATTAGCAGCAAGTCCTATAACTCATAAAAGAGATCCGCCATGGAGCAAACCTGTTCAACATCTCCCACATACTGGAGTAAAAGACAGTGGTCAGTGACCAGCATGGAACTCTGATTGGTCACTGGCTATGTAGCCACATACATTGTGTACATGTGGTGTGACAATTGACTTGTGCCACAATTGCCTTTCTCTTGATTCCCAACACCCAGTCACTGGCTTGTGGTTTCACTTTGACCTGAAACATCACTCAAGTAATTTAAAATAACCACCGACATCCAACCTAAAAACTACAAGAATGTAGCAAAAAATAAATTCTTGGCAAAAAAAATAAAATAATAATAATTAGAATATTATTATTGTTATTAATATAAAGCTAAAATGGGAGTTAATGGGATGATAATCAGGTGTGACTAGCCCATTTTATTTTTTTTTTAACATGTACATGGAAAGGTTTCATGGCACAAACAAATGAGATTTCTGAAGACTTATGAAAACACATTGATGCTCATCAGGCTGGAAAGGGCTATTAAACCATACTTAAAGAGTTTGGACACCAGTCCACAGTCAGACAGTGACAAATAGACAAAGTGACAAAGTCTGAGAGCAATGTTCCCCTCCCCAGAAATGGTCGACCAACATAGATCGCTCCAACAGCAAGACATGCAATAGTGTCATCTGCTAAAGAAACAACACTACATTCCTGCATAAGAACCTCAGTCTATCTGTGAAACATGGTGGTGGTAGTATCATGGTTTGGGCCTGTTTTGCTACATCTGGAGCAGGATGGCTTGCCATCATTGATTGAACTACACTTTCTGAATTATACTAGGGAATTCTAAGGAATAACGTCACACCAGATGCCACTGCTTACTGTTATGAAATATTGACCCATTTTCCTCAATAAATAAATAAACACGTACAATATTTGTGTCTTGTTTGTATAACTGGGTTCTCTTGATCTACTCTTAAAAGAGTGATCACATTTTAGGCTATACCTATGTAGATGTTGAGATCTGGACTGAATGTTGAGAGATGGGTGGTCAGTCTATTGTTTTGAGAAAATCAGCAGCTTCTTTGTTTGATTCGTCCATTTCTTTACTCAAAGTTTAACCGCTACACATCCTTTTAGACCTATTGCGTTGAGGGGGCTTCTCACAGTGGGAGGATGGCTGTGGAATTCTTTCAGATCCAAACAAATACTGGAGCTTAATTTTCTCCTCTCTCTCAGAGATGAAAGCTTTAAGTGCTATTTATCTGACGGTTACAGTTTTGGTGGACGACCAGTTCTTTCACGGTAGTTACATTTTCTCTAAATATTTTAATCATGCTTTGAACCCTAGTTTTGGAAACTCTTTAGAAATACCTCCCGAATAACTTCTCAACTTGCACACTAAATGGTTGTTTTGAGCCATTTAAGAATCCAAGTCTGTTCCTAAATCCAAGCTTAACCTCAAGGACCAAAGAAAAAAAAAATCTCCTTCAAAAGACACACATGCAGGTATTTCACAAGTGAAAATAAACCTCAGCTCCATGACCTCACTCTCTGCACCAGCGCGCTCTGGACGAAACCGTGGCCAGCCGTCCGGCCGCGCTCTGCTCTCTGCGTCACCGTCCAGATGTGAGCTCCTGTCACAAGGCCTCCATTAATCTGACCCGGCCTGTCAGCCCTCAGCCCCCGTCACCACTCACTGTGACGCCCAAGCACAGCATTGTACAGGCCTGCTCGCCCTGCTCTGCTGATACGAGCACTTAGCCTGCAACTCTATATTTTGTTTAGGAAATGAGTCATAAATTAGGGGAGCTCCCAGCTGAGGTAGGGGGAGCAGCACGGACAGAGAGGGCACTGTGGATGTACTTCACAGCGTAGGAACAAGGAAACGAGGGAAGTCTCAAGAAAAGTCTGGGGAGGGGAATTAAAGAAAAGGAAAAAGATGATATACACAACAACTAAGCTTCAAGCCTTCTTCTGAAGCTGCTGTGATGTCTCTGCCTTGAAAACATTCACATACATAGTAGAGTCATTATTATGACTAATTTATAATATCCAGAATAATCGCTGTGTGCAGCACAGACAGCATCTACATGGGCTGGGAGACTCAATGGTAGGTTGTTACAGGTATCTGGAGTTATGCTGACTGCAGTGCATCCCACAGCTGCTGAAGGTGGAGAATCAATGGAGCAAATAAAGATTGCAGTGGTCCCACAAATGCTAAACTGGGTTCAAGTCTGGGGAATTACGGGTAGAGGGTAGTGCTTGGATGTTTTGGTCATGCTTTTCCAACCATGTCAGACATGTCTAGCAGTGTGAAGTGCCGCATTATCTTGCTTGAGGTTTGCCCAAGGACAGCCATTTGCCCAAGGACAGACAATTGTTGGGTGTACGTGATCTGCAAGGATGAATTCATACACAAATCAGTGGAGAGGGCCTTCCACATCGATACTTTGACCCAAAGAACGCCACAAAAACATTCCTCAGACCATGACATGCCACCATTTAAAGAAGGAAGTGGTCATAATATGATCAAACACAATGGGCAGTCATTTAGCTTTGCCTGTTTCTGTTGAAGTCTGTAGAGTTGTTGGAGAGGGAAAGTTGTGGGGAAGATATTCCTGGATATCAAGAAACAAATACAAAACAGTGGATGTCCTGATGGTAACACTTTTCCATTTTAGCCAAAGTGTGCCGTTAATCCCATGAGTCCTTTTTGGGTGCAAAGGAGAATTTCATAATACTGGTTGGAGGGACCGACATTTCAAGAGTAAGATAAAAACCACTGATTGGTAAAAGGGGTGAAATCTAACAGACTATAAGAAAGTCACAAATAAAGCAGAATTTGTGTCAGGCCAAGTACACACTGCCAGGTGACGCAAGGCAGACGGAAACATCTTAAAGTAAGACCAAACTTTCAAACATCCACTCCCCTGGCGGTTCCTGAGGAACTCTTTTAGCCAGAGGCTTTGATTGAGAGCTTTGGAGGACGGTCGGAAAGACATTTAAGAGGGAAAGTGGAAAGGCCAATGATGGGCTTTCCTCTGGACAGGTCTGCGAGGAAGCTCCCACAGAGTAATAACAGCCTCAAACACAGGTCTGCACTACACACACACACAATTAGAGTCTATTTAGAGCAAGAGTTTCAACACGGGACACACAGGAGAGGACACAAACCCCAGCATGGTTCTAGGGGTGCGTTATTAAAGAGCATCTGCAAGGAATACACTCATAAGGTATTTCTGGGCTGATAAAAACTTACAATACAATGGCTCAAAAGCTGTTTAGTTTAGTGTTGAAGTAGTGATATCAATATTCATGATATCAATATTCATGATATGTTCAGTAAAGCATAATAATTCACAAAACCTATAAAACATCCACCCAAGTTACAGTAGAATCCAGTATTAAAGACCATGTCCAGGGACTGCATCTTATTTTTACATATTTGCTCTGTTTGACTTTCAAATCCAGACCTCTAGAGTGACGTCTTATGCAATAAAATAAAGCACAAAGGGAATGACACCAACTAAAGCAGTTGCAGGGTGAGCGGAGGTGGTTAGCGATTTAGAGAACTTTAAAAATGGTTGACAAGGTATTGTATAGTACGGGGTATTTAATTAGAATTCAGTAATACAAGGCCAAGGTTCAGACCGTCATCATTTCTAACCTATGATTTGGTGCCGTATGCTATATACTGAAGTAGTATCAGTATTTTGTGTCATCAGCAGCTAAAGGACAATCAAATTAATAACACCGTTCAGAGTGTTTCAACAATATCTACTGTTAAAATGCTGAACTGAATTAATTATTTATAAAACTTCAAATAAATGTTTTTTACTCACTTCAAGTAAAAACAAGAGCTACATAAAAAATGCTTTAAAAAAAAGTGCATCTGTTTGTGCTTATTTATAGAAACAGTAAATAAAGCGTGCATCTTCTTGTTAACTCAATTTCACAGCTTGACCTGTTGGTTTTTAGCTGTCTGTGGGAACAAGAAACATATGTCTCAATCCATTCCTGCTTAAAAAGTCAGTTTTGCCGTCGACTCTTTTTTTAGATCACGTTACTCTTTCTCCGACTCGCTTCACTCTCCGTCTCGCTTTACTCTCCGAATTCTTAAAGCACCGCAAAGCCTGCATAGCGTAAAGACAAGAAAAGTTCCGCTGCTTAAAATAAACTGTCAAAATTAAATCCTTCTTAACAGTTTATTGGTTTTGGTCCGCATTGGACAACGTCTGGGTCTGGACCCGGACCACAGTCCGCCTATAAGTGACCTCTGCAGCTAAAAGCAGACTTTTCCAAATCATTAAAAACTTTTCAAACCTGACCGGCGATCCTGTCATTACAGCAGGTCTGAGAAGTACTGTTATTTACAGAGAACATGTTCTGGTGAACGGGTAAAGAAGATCCAACCAATGTTCCCATGAACTGTGCAATGATGAGTGCTATAATAGTCTTCAGTAAATAATCTCAGAGTAGACTGAATCTGAAAGACATTGGATGTGAAATGAATGAAGCCTCAGCTACAATGACATCGTCACCTTCCCATGAATCTGCATGCACATATATGTTATGTGCATGCTGCATGTTCTATATCCTCCCTGAGCGATGACCCTGCAAGAAATAGCTGGACAAGCTAATTGCGGCTATACTTCATGAGCATGAAACTTTTCAACACCGCATCAGAACAGCTACCACTTTAGTACATAAACATCCATCAGCCATAACAGTGTATCTACACTCACTGTCCATTTTGTCAACTCTACCTACCACAGGTGCACTTTGCAGTTCTGCTGTGTCTAATCCACTCGCACCAGCGCAACACACACTAACACACCACCAAATCAGTATCACTGCAGTGCTGAAAACGATCCAACACACAAATAATACCTGTTCTGTGTTGGTCCAGACAGGGATCCAACCACTGAACAATAAAATATACAGTGAAACAGACAGACTACAGTCTATAATTGTTGAAATACAAAGTGTTCCTATACGGTAAATGGAGCTGATTAAACAGACAGTGTATGTTTAATGTAATGGCTCATCAGATCAGTGTAGTTTTAATCCCGCCTGGACAGAGAATCAAATTATCCATTTTCTGCCAGCGAGTAAAATATTGCCTGCTGGTTCATTGCACGCTCATAGCCATCTGTTCTTAAACCCTATTCCCCCATCGTGCACTTCACCCTCAGCACAAATGGTTCCCATGGAAGATCTACAGGTAAAGCAGGCTGGCAGGAGTGGGCAGCTGGATCAGATCGGCGCACGGCTACATTTACTGCATTCCTTCGTCTGTTGGGCGCTATAAACATGAGGGTTTATTTTGAAAAGGTGCACGGGTGCGTGCTCAAAAGCATCCTCCGGGACAGTATATGAAGGCGATAGAGAGGTGCATTTGTGCTTATCAGATTTACAACAGTAATCCAGCTGTTAAAATGCCATGTAATGTTTGCTGCAACTGGCATGACCTCAGCTTTCCTCAGCACTGAGTTTATTATTACATTTCATTCATACAGCAGCTCCATAAAACAAAGCTTCTAGTGGAAGAGTAAAACGGATGCTATGAAAATACAGCAAAGAATGAAAATGCGATAAAACATGCTAACATACAAACTTAAAAAAAAAAAAAATTAAAATAAAATAGCTACAGCGAGCGATCAAACAGATGCAATTCCACCAATGTTTCTAAATGTACATACAATTCAGTGTTTGAGATGCAAAAGTCAATCAGATTAGTTAAGATATAAAGTGGTTTATTGTCGGCAGATTCAAATTTCTTTACAGTGATGGTAAAAGGAACCAACACAGGCATTTTATTTACTATCCAAAAACAGCCGTGAAGCTATACCTTTTCTTCAGGAGCTATTATGTCTTATATTATCCGGCATGTACTTCTTTCTCATGATCGTATTTTAAAAATACGCCAAAACTATCATAAAACTGTGTCGCAGACATCAGGCAGAATACTCATTTCATGGCAAAGAAGAGAGCAGCTTATCCATTTGCCCATGCTTGAGGCTCAAACACTGAATGTAATGTGCCAGACCACCAGTTCACAAGCTCCGCATTATAAGGATCTATAAACTGCACTTTTCCAAACTGTGATTTTGATTGTAAAAACAAACCATTCTTTAGTCCCAAGTGACAGAGTTTAACATTCTTCAACGTTCATTTTCCTGACTGATCAATACTACACAAAACTGTCATCTTAACCACTCAGGACCCTTGTTTAAGACTCTAGACACTTCATCAGAAGTGCTGGTAATGTAGTGCTTTCTTTCTGGTTAGGCCATTCTGTCTCTGCGTGACGTGACGCTCGAATGGGTGTTGAAATAGCCCGAACCGAAGCCCCAGGAGTGGCTCCAGGCTGTAATGCTGCCTGCTCTTTCCAGCACTCTAAGAATGCCAGCGCTTTGATGGCTCCCAGCAGCTCTTTGCCCCTGGCTAAAACACACCGTTAGCAACCCGCCATTGTTTGGTGTTTGTTATGGCACGGCAATTTAACGAGCGTTGCGCTTTGTAGGCTCCTCCAAGTGGATCCTCCCAATCTGTCCCACATCTCCACTCTCTGGACGAGGTGGTGGGAGAGTTTGCTAACTGCGGAGACAGATGGACCCATCAAATTGCAGGGGGGGAGGGGCCAGCATGTGTAAACACAAGAGCAGTGCTGAAAGCATGTTACAATACAGTGAGTCATTACTGAGCAACACCTTTTGAGCAAATCATTTGGGCATGCTGTGTTCACAATGCTAACTGGAGGACAATAAGCTTCCATTACTCGTTAACTATATTAGTTAGAGATGGACTGATCAGCGTTTTTGAGGCCGATTCCGATCGCCGATCACCTTTCAGCACCATCGGCTGATAGCCGATACCGATCGAGGGCGGGGCTATATTCCACGGCAGGGCTACATGCAATTACTAGCGCAAGTAAGACATGAAACATGGTCGAAACTGGTTTATTACAATTTTTATTGAGCTCATGTGAAACAGCATAATATACAGTAAATAAAGTAAATCAAACAAATATCACCAATACTGCAATCATTCAATTTTGACCCTTAATTTAAAACGAAAAAGCTAATTAAATAAATGCAGTCAAATCTGCAGTGACTAAATGTAGACTCTGGTTATTTTAAATGAAAAACTGCAATCATTAAACGCAGATCTTGAATTGCTGTTGCTGTACGGTTTGTACCGGTCAGTTATCTTTGTTTTGTGCTAGCTGCGTGTAATAGCTCTGCTGTTTGCTGATACTCACTGTATTCAGCCGCTTGGTGTACCCCTAAGTGCCGTATCAGATTAGTAGTGTTAAACGTATTTGGTTCCCCGACGAGACACGATTTTACAGATGTTACAGAACGTCCTGGATGAGTCTGCGTCACATACGGTAAAGAACTGCCAGACAGACGACATGTTTTCTATCAGCACATGCAGTGAACACCATAATCTGTTCTCGCGAGGCCACTGTTTCAGCCTGTCGAAAATGAAACAGTATGTGTTTCCACCTAGCGGTTCAGATAGGAATTGCAGGGAGCTGGCCGGAAGGGGTTTCATGGAGGGCTCCTCTTCCTGGATGAAACGCTAACTGGAAAGATACAAATTAGCCTCATTTGTTTAACTCCATTGATCATCTCTCAGGATTGGCTAAATTGGAGAAATACCAGCTGATCACCGATCACATATTTGATGGCTGATATAGATACATAGCCAATTGATCTTTCCATCTCTAATATTACTCTAAACCTAAATCTAAAACTACCCTCAAGGATTCTACTGCAACATAAAAGCTAGCAGCTGGGCTTCAGCCTGACTACTACGTTTGCTGGCTACTGGATATAATCTGAATCGCAGCCATGAACATGCTTAAGATTGAAGCTAATTATGAAAAATAAACATTAAGGTAGATGTTAAAGTAATTAAGTAAGCCCTATAGACACAGACTCAAAACAGAATGGCAAGACAAGTACATCTGTTTGCGACAAAGCGAATTTCAATCAAGTTGGAAACCTCCTCTAAATGACCATAATCCAGTAATCCAGCTAAGGTTGAACATATAAGGAATGTTTTAAGACATATTTTCCAACTGAAAGCTATTCAAGCCCACCTGCCCCACCAGCTCCATTAAGGAAAGTAGCGATCAGTCCAACGAGTGCTAAATGGCCAATAAACGTTATATTAGCATGTGTTTAAATGGAGGCGTTTAAAAGAGGAAATAAGGGTCGGTGAGGAATGGCTCTCGTAACAGTTGGCATCTCTTGCCCTCGTCAGCAGGACGGCACTGCCAGTAACAGCTCTGTTGGCACAAAGAGGACAGGCTTTTATAGACTTGAGAAAGACGCTATAGTAAGCAGAGCTCTCTCACTTTGACCAGGAACAGCCTGCGTACCCAAACTGTCCAATAAACATTAACAAAAAAAAAGCTCTCATACAGCAAAATTGGACTCGGATCAAACCAAAAGGGAAAGTTCGACCAACACCTAGAGAGATGTCTGGGCCTGGCACCACAGAACTCAGCCAAATCCTCTCCATCTCTTGGCTTTTCTCCATTGGAACAAATGCAGGACCACTGCAGCTCACTTCATAAACTGTTGAAGTAACCCCTAAAACACAGTCCTCTCTCGCAAATCTCCAAATGTATTCCTAAATCCTCCAAATACAAGTTTTAAAGCAGTTTATAACAAGCCTTGTAGAGTAATGTGAGCACTACTGACGCTAAAACAGATGTATATTGCTATCACTTAATCAATGTCCGCTTATAACATTTGATTGGCTTTTTGTCCCAAAAAATAGCTCCTCTTTGCACTGCACACTCTCTGAAAACCTCTCACTATCATTTGGAACATTTTCTTACAGTGCTACCAAGACCAAGATATGTAAATGACATCCGTCCTAAATGGCTGTGCTATATTTCACATTATTCAAAAAGCATTCCATGTTGTCCTCCAATGTAAGTGGGTGGAGCCAAACTGCTAAAAGGGTAGCTTAATTTCCATATATTAGTTTATATTAACTAGGGTGTGAAGAAAATGTAGTTTTCCATGATATACGTCCTTTAAACATTGTCAGAAATACAGATTTCTTGGTCAATTTCTCCCAGTTAATTAAAAATCACTGAAACAATTTAGCTCAAGTGTTGGTTTGCATCACTTGTATATTAAACTTCATCCTTTGGTCACATTGCACTACTGATGTTTAAAAGGAAATACACCTAGTGAAACTTTCCAAGTTGTTCACAGTGGTAGTGATATGAACCCGATGTCCGAAGCATTTAATGCATCTAAATGCTCCTTGACAGGAAGTTATTGCATTAGATATTTACATATATATGCACATTGTTTTATGTTAGCTTTGAAAAAGCGCTGGCCTAAAATATATACACACTACGTTCATGGAGGAGAGGCACACTGCAAGGCAACAAAGTCCTCCAAAGAAAGCAAATTTTTCTGATTTCTTTCTATTTCACCATCAGCATTACTTATGAAAATGTAGACGACACATGTAGGTTCGCTTTGGTTTTCAATAGTAAATTAAATAGCTATATTTGTACTGTAGCCCCAAGTTCTCTATTACCACCATTAAAAATCTGATCTACAACAGTTTGTACACAATGAACCAATTTTACATCAAACATCTTCATGATAAAATATGAAGAAATTCTGAACTGAAGGAATTCTCTTAACAAAACAGATCAATAGTAAAATATAACTACATGTAGTCATAAAACAAATTGTGAATGTAATGTAATTTTTCAGCTTAACCAATTCTGATTCTGATTAATCAGGACTAAAACTCATCCTGCTATATTCTATTATACACAAACACAAAAAGAGACTTTTTGTACAAGTTAGCTGCCCCGGCAGAACCAAGCTCAGACAGACATTATGAGGGAAACGTGGCTAAATGTTTGGATTATCACTAAACACAGTGGCATAAATCTTCACCACATGCTTGGTTTGACGCACCGTAATTAAAAATAAAACCCCTCAGACCTAACCCAAACATACCGGTCTGTTACTTTTTTCAAAAACACCAATTTTCCTCAAAGGTAAGGTGAAACGGCACCGTGTAGCACAAGGACATTTCAGTTCAGACTCCAATTGGAGTTTACACAGGCTCTCCCGAAGGGCCTACATCTAGTAGCAACATTTTATTTTTAGCGATTCTCAGGAGACCAACTTCCACCAGCTGCTTGTGGCAACTGGAGTTTATGGGCTTTTAAATTTAGCTCATCAAAAAAGCCACACAGTAGATTTAGGGAAGGTGAATTAAGAGGTAAGTCATATTGATGGGGTGTCATAAACCTTCATTTGTTAGTGCTGGTCCATGAGTGCAAATTAACCCTCCAGACTTCAAATCACACATTGTTGTCTGCGAGAGGCAGACTAACACATGGCTGAAAATCTCCAGGGTGTCGCAATTTAATACAACGTTGCTTTACAGTGAAAGGAATTAGGCAAACGGCAGCACTTAAGGATTTACAAGGACGCGATCTATTCAGTCAAATGGGAAACTGTAGGGCGAGCACATTAACAAAGACTAAGAGTAACCTAGCATGTGCGTGTTGGGTGGGGTGTTAAAGCTAGCTTCCTGTGGCGGAGCACTTCTATACTGATAATTACATCACTGAGTCAAACAGGACAGGGCTTAAGAACAGCTGTCCCTCATGAACATCTGAACCAGTCTGATCCTCTTTCATGTGCCCTCAATGTAGCACTCATAATTAGTTGGCATTAGCATTTTACAGCCACTGGTTCGAAAGGGGAGGGCAAGGTGATTGTAGGCAGGTAGGTAAGAGAGGAAGTGAGAGGAAACAAACAGTTTAAACACACTTCTTTGGAAACAAATCTTTGGATCTAAATGGGCTTCAGTTTGAAATTCTTAGAAAGAACATGTCAAAATATACATAATAAATAAACAACCCATATAATAACCAGGCTAGCCAGCTAACGTAGAAGCACAAGTTGTTTTTTTCCTGTATAACTGAAGCTCGTCAATAAGTTTTACTGGTGAAGAGTAAGATTCAATCTTTTGAAAAGCCCGGCAGTTACTATCCACCAGGGTCTGCCAACTTAATGGTATAGTGAGAACTTGCCATTCAGTCTTCATTTTCCCTACTGTAGATGGTAGTTCACAGTTAAATGTCTACTTTTATATTGAAAACAACCCCTTCGCTGAAAAAGTTGGGAGCAAATATAAAAAGGCTCTTAAAAACCACAAAAGTCAGCCAACAACACATGGACAGTAATGCAGTTAAGCCGTAAACAGCAACATCTGTGCTGAAAAATGGTGGAATATTACTGAAGCCGAGGTGAAGTGTCAATGCATCTGAGGTGCTGCCAAAATAAAAGTACAAACCACAACTGAGGTGCTCAATAAGTACCATTCAAACACACAAATGTTAAAGCTGGACTCCATCAAGTAATTTTTCAAACCAGTGTGACAAACAGGTGTGTAGAGACACTGTGTGGCCAAAAGTACTCAGACACCAGACCATCCCACCCAGTTGGGCATCCCATTGCAAGATCATGGGCATTAATACAGAGTTGCTCCTCACTTGGATGCAGCTCACGTTGGACGAGAAGGCCTATCTTACAATCAACTTCCCAGTTCAACTAAAAGGTGTTCAGAGGGGTTGAGGTCAGGGATCTGTGCAGGCCACTTAAGTTCCTCCACACCACAACTCATCAAACCATGTCTTTATGGAGCTGGCTTTGTGCACAGGGACACAGTCATGCTGGAACAGGAAAGAGTCTTCCCCACAATGCAACCACAAAGTTGGAAGATGTAATTAAAATCTCTATAATCTAATCTAATCCTTCCTTGGAACTAAGGCTACACTGGGACTGCCAGCCCAAATCTGACCGACTTTTAGCCCAGATTGATATTTGATAGTGCAGACAATAACACATGAAACCTGAATTTGAAATCAGGTCCAAGCCACATTTAAAGGTGCTCTGAAAAAGGAGTCCAATTAGATTTTTTTTTTTGTAGATGCATCTCAGTCTGGCCGCACTCAACAAACAATCACCATTAAATCCAGAGTGACTGAGATGCTGGGATTCAAGAAGAGTGCCAAAGAGACCTGTGACCTGACAGATGATGCACCTCCATCTCATCTGGCATGGATATTGACACACACACATAGTTGTTTACAGCAACTCAGGTCTGGACACAAAAATCCAATCTGATCACTTACGAACAACAGAGTGGACAGTCACCGTCAAAGATCTGAATTAAGAAACAAATCCGGTTTGCCTGCAGTCTGAACACAACCTAAGAGCAGCAAAACAGAAGTGGCGTCCACTTATTTTTGGCAATATAGTGTTTGAGAGGATGTTGATGGCTTAAAATTTGACTGGTCCATAAAAAAAGAAGGAAAATAGATACATGTATATTTATATATGTATATTTACCATGTGCATTTTGTGTTTTTCCACTTTAGCCTGCAGGAAAGTTAGGAAACTTTCTTCAGAAGAAATGCTCCAAAGAAAAAAGCAACCATCAATCTACTAAATGAACATCATTCTATTCCACTTGAAGTAAATATTCAGTTACTGCTGAATTTATTTATGAAGGAAAAAATGTTTTTACACATGTCACTCAGCCATGATATGTAATAAAGCTCAATAACCTGCGTCAGCGCAGTGCCTGCAAAACCATAATTCCATAACTTCCCAAATATTTGGACGTTTGACGGCTCGCCATTTCACCCACCCACGGATGATGTCACGCCATGAAGGTGTCCTTCCTGTTTCTCTGACTGTCTGATTTTGAAACAACGGGAGCGCTGGCTTTTTCAGGCGTGATGGACGAGCCGTCGTCCTGGAACTATCCATCATGTGCTAATCTTGTGGAGTAATTACCGAAAATTTAGAAGCCACAGTCTAAACAGCGGAGATCAGGGCAGATGAGTCAGTGCTTGAGCGAGGAAAGTGTTGTGGAACTATTTGACTGGCTGTTGCCATATAGGGAGACGTTTCAGCTGTGACTTCCTCTGCTAAACTTCCTTGGTCTGGATTTCAAAAATAGTGCTCATGCTCATCCTCTTCTCTTCCTTTCTGGACGAGATTTCAGACAAATAAGACACATTCCAGCCATTTGGAGCTGAGAGTGCTATCTGCTAACCCCGACGTCGAAGATAGCAGCCAGACCCGCAAGCAACTAACCTGGCCAGCTGAACTTGTTCCACACGTCCGTCTGTATCCTCTTCATAAGCGCTTGCTGCTGGGCCTTGCTTCACAATGTTGTTTCCACTCATTTACAGAATAAGCGCAACTGCTCTGGGTACTGCCCGGGCCAGACACTTCACATACCCGCTGCTAACCACCTGGCGAAAAAACACTGAAATCCTACAGGACTTGCTAATCAGCGACAGCAACCATGTGCGAGTGAACCACTTAAAAATGAGAATTCCACAGATTTTTCAATATTTCCACTCAATTAAGCTATTAAAAGTAATTCAGAACAGTTTAACTGAGTCTGAATTGTTCACAGTGGTGGTGATAGGAAACAACCATCCTTTTAAAAGCTACAACACAGAAAGTTAATACTTTCATTGACTGAAGAAACATAAAAAGGCTATATCATTTTTTTTTAAATCATACGCACAAGGCAGTTCTCTTGTTCTGAAATCAATGCAAATTACTTCTTTCTGAGAGCCAGACAACCCTTTTATACCTTACACTGGCTACAGTGACCTACACACAACAGTTATTCCTATACAGCACTGCTGAACTGTTCAGCAGACCTACATACTGGAGATAGCAACCAAGTTATACAGGCATAACACTGAGTCTGTCTTGTGCTGTTCTTTTTGCTAAGACAACAATAAAGAAGAGCGTGTTCAAAGCAGATTAGCAAATTCCTAAAATGGGCCATCATCTCAAACCTGAATGAGGCTCACAGAAAGTTTAGATAGTTTTTCATTTAGTGAAGGCCAAAAATGACAATTCTTGAAAAGGTTGGTAGTGTCTTCTCCATACATACAAAAAAATGTGATGCTGGCTCAACATCGTGACATCAGCTAGCCTTGGACGATAGACAATGGCATAAACCGCCACTATCAAAGACATACAACACGCCGTTAAACAGCACATTATTAATAGAATTTGAGGTAAATTATGTCAGGCCCCTACTACTCATCAGACTGTAAAATTTTTTTAGTTATAATTACTTAATATATAATACTACACTTAATAATTACTTATACTTAATATTTAATTATATTATATTAACAAAACCTCAATATAGTGTAATTAAAAGCTGGCCAGCATTTTTTGACAAAAATGTCTGCTGTTGAATCCTATGAACATGCTAATTCATCAAAACATGCACAGAAATGTTCTAAAACTGTATTTGGTCAAGATGATCTGAACACACAGTCAAATGCAAGCGCTTTTGTATTGTTTGGCCTTCTATGATATTACTATTGCAAAAACCAGTATCATGAAACTGATTAACAAACAGTATTACTGTGCATCTCTCTCTCTCTCAGCCTCCACCCGCAAGGTCATACACAAAAACAAGGAGATTTTTCTGTGTGACAGAACTCTCCAGAGAGAAAAGCTTTGCTGCATTCATTATACCGGCTGCTGAAGTTCATGTACTGTTCCACAGTAACAAAGTTGTCTGGCCGCTTTTTTGGATCAACCGAGGAATCATGAGTCATAACGTTTTGCAACATGGAGAAACTGTTCCTAAAGGGAAATTTCACTTGTTAGTAACCATTTAACCTTGCAGTGTTTTTAAATATGTAAACACAGACTGTTGGTGTAAAACTAGAGAAACGAAGTCAGAATTATTCATAGTAGTGGTGATAGTGACGAGTTTTATAAGCTACATTAAGGAAAAAGAAATGACATTATGGGAAGAATGGCTTAGAGCACACTGAGTGGCAATGTTTTACAACAGCTCTGACCAAAAATGTATGTCTTAAACCTATATATGGCAGAGAATTGTGGAACAAAAGAAAGACTTCCCCCAGTTTCAACCATCATTAACATTATATATAAACACTTAGAAGACAGGTGTAGGTTGACTGGTTGTTGGGATAGTAAACAGCTATATTTGTGGAGAAAGATGAGAACTGTCCAAGTGGACAGTCTCTCAGTACTTTTCCTATTGGACAGGCTTGAGCTTAAGTCATGTGGCTAAATTGAGAAAGCCTGCTTTGTGAAATACCTCCCTGACTCCCATTTCTACCTCTGTAAATCATTAAGTCGGTAAGATTCTCCACAATGAGTCATCTCACACCAAACCACTCAGAATTACTTTGTTTACATCTTACTTTAGGATCCTACAAACTTTAGGATCTTACATCCTAAAGTTTGTATGAAACTACCCATAAACAAACAATTTTTTTCAAATTATTTTTTGATTAAACAAATAATTAGACAATTTTCTTTTCCAAACTACTGTTTAATGTCTGCGGTCTTGGTAGAAAACAACTGAAAAGAGTGCTCATGAGTACAAGCAGCAAACTAAGGGGATTAAATTGGTGAACTTTAGCGTTGCTACATAGCACATGGCATAATCACTAATACTGCCACAAATATTTTTGAATGATCAGAATTACTACAAAATTACTACAGTAGAGCTCCCATCATCTGCTGCCATCTCATACTCTGACAGAGAACCTAAGAGATGGCTCAAACTTTACATCACTACCTCTTGAACTAGAATACTAAACATGCTTAAGCTGAGCTTATTATTGTAATTCTGTATTAAAATCTCATTAGCTTTGTAGCTCTCTTTTCTCTATCCGGGGTCGATCACAGGAGGATAGGTTCCCAGGAGGGTGAAATATTTGTGGGTCAGGTCTACCTAAAAATAAAGCTAGCCAGTCTTTAATATGTCACGTTAAAAGACAAAGAAAACGCTCATTAGTAGCAATAATGTTTTGAAAGGGATACAAGCAACATATTAATGAACAAATCAATGTACTTGCTGCGCTTCTGGGTTCTGTTTATTGAGAGCTGAACTCTGGCCTGTTTGAGTGACGGCATGTCAGAGTTAATGAGCTCAGTCAGTGCTGACCGATGGTTAGCCCCGCCCACTCCTGCTCTCTTCCTGCAGGCTGGACAAGGCTTTATATACGAAACACATCCTGTCACTCAAAGCGCCCTCTCTACCCCCTCCGTTAGTTTAACCTCGGGTTAATACAGCCCCTCGGTGCTGCTTTAAAAAGGTCCCTGCTGCAAAACACTTAACATCTTGCCTAAGCATTACCTTCAGCACCTTTCCAACGGCAACTGGCAAGAGACGTCTACACTGGTGTATCCTTAAAGGGCCACTCCAGCCTAAATGTAGAATTTTGTTATGTTACTGCAGTTTAGCAGCTTTGACTTGGCCATAGGCTTATAAACACAACCAAGCTAGGTCATCAAACAAAATCATACTAACAAGCTTGTCAAAAAGCAGTTCTGACTGCTAACTACTAAACACTGATTATAAAGGTTAATAAATACAAACCACATATACAATCCCATTCCCTTAACAAAGTCTTCAAAACCAATGATTCTAACACTGATATGATGGGAGATCCTATACCAGAAAATAATATAGATACATCTGACATATCATACACTTAATATAAAATGATTAGATTTCTCTAATGCAAAAAGAGGGCCAGTTCCAGTTAAATGGTAGTGTAAGTAGTCTGGTGAAGGCCAATGAAAACTGGGTACTGAGTGCTTAAGCCTGTTCACTTTGCAACACTGCAGGGCAGTTATTTCCAGCCATACAAGACCAGACAGGTGCAAATACTCCAAACTGAAGGTCAAATTACTGGTTTAAATCATCCTTTAAATCACTGATAAATTCTGACAACCTCAGTTTGTAGCATTTGACTCAATAACGCACAAAAACCGTGTCTTGTTCTGGCTACTACTCTTGCACTTATCTACACAACAAAGGGGGGGGGGTTCCATAACATTCTCTACACTTCCCCCACACAGCATAATAGAAAACAGAAGAAAATAAGACAATAATAAAAGATCCATATTTCTTGCTTTCTAATATATAGAAATAAAGACACTACGCAAAAAGGGCAATAAAAAAGAGCCATGGCTACAGAGCTAGCTCAAAAACCAGACCATAAACAAACCCCTGGGCTAGCTCTGGTTCTGGAGAGACAGATACGGCTAGTGTTAACATGTGTCACATATGGATGGCTGAAGATGTCACACAGTTGCACTATTTACAGTCACAGCTGGGACATTTGCAGGGACAGTCTCCATTTATGTTGGCTTGTCCCCAACTGGAGCTGCCCATGAAAAACTGATGTCTAGTCACCCTAATTTTATATTTCATATGAGATAAATATCAGATAAAAGATTTTCAGCCCCTAAGTACTAACACTATCTGACTATCTGCATTTACCAGAAAACAGGACTGAAAACAAGCTAAAAAACAAACCTTCACCCAAATACTCATCCCAAAGCAGTTCTGTTTTTCCCAAGAAGGCTTTCCAAATTCTGAATCGATTTACAAAGGTCAAAAATACATTTAATTGTTAATTGACAACGTAATGCTAAAAACAAAAGATAACTGTGCAAGAAATCTTACAGATACCCTCCACATTAAAAACACATTCAAAACTAAAGTTCAGGGGAAAAGGACAAAAGCAACACTAAGGTTGTAGCTGCTGCTAACCAGAGGACCCTTGAGCAAGCAATACCGAAGCTTTCACCCAACTTAGAAAAGAGTGAAGTGAATTACACTAAGTTTGTAAACCCCCTAAAGCAAACAAAGTTTAACATTATCAAATGGGTCATTTTAGTATAGTTGGCCAATGAATTGGACAGTCATCATTGCCGTTGTGTTCCACCATTGGAGACGCTATAGGTGAGTAAAGATGTTGGAGTTTGATGCTGGACTTGCAATGTTTCTTGGTGACAGGTAAGGAATGAAGAGGCAGGAGGAGGGCCTGTGTGTTGCTTTGTTTTACCATAGGAATTTTTGGGGACATGTTTCTCCCTATTTGTTGAGTATGAATTCAACAGGTTGCTTATAGGTCATCTTACAAATTGCTCCTTAAAACATAAAACCACTGTCGATAAAACAATGCATGACCGCATAATAAAAAAATAGCATACATCAGCATACATATGTATGTGTGTGTGTGTATATATATATATATATATATATATATATATATATATATATATATGGTTGAACAGAACTGAGGCAGGTTGTCATTTCCTGGAGCTCTACAAACACGTGTTGCACTACCAGCGGCAAGTGTCCAACTCAAACCAAACTTATGAAATTAATTATTCTAATTCTTAGTTGAATCATGAGGCTGTGGCTCTCTAGAACTAAAATAATGCTCTGTTTTGCAGATAGTGAAGAAATCTGGAAAGCTAGCTGTCCAGCATGATAATGCTGCATGTCTGAACTCCTGACCGGTCACAGCCTTCTGACCCAGTGGTCTTCATGCACCTGTCTGAAGAGTCCAACTGCTCCTTCAGAGCCACGACCTCCTGCTCTCACTGACCTTAAATTAAAATTCATTCTGCACCAACGTGGGCAAGTCCTGATAACTTAAACTGTCCAAGTAGGATGAAAGCCAGCAGACGTTTCAACTGGACAAATAACCTAAGCTGTTTTGTAGTGCCTAGGTTTCACAATTTATAGGAAGTCACCATTTTTGAGGTACTTACTCAAGAAAGCAATCCTCTACAAAAGATCCAATCCTTCCCTCCAAATCTGAGAAACTAGCCACTAGAAACGTCTCAAAATCAGTCACGTTTATGAATAAAATGTAAAAGTTCACACATATTTCTGAATGAACATCAACATCATATTTAGGAAAGATTGGAGCTCATTCATCATTAGTATTGGGGTCTTTATTCATTAGTTTCATAAAAACAACATTTGTTATATCAGACATCTGACCAACATGACAAATAATGCTATGGAATTTATTTTCAAACTTAAAACATCTAGACGTGGTTTACATCAAAAAAAAAAAAATCCGGGTCTTTTAAATAGAAAAGATGCCAGGGCTTAGACATCTATGAGCAAAACAGCAGCCGTATATTGGATTGAGAATAATAAAAAAAAAAACAAGCAAACTAGGTTTCACATGCGTGGGAACAGAAAATGAGCAAGTACTGCTCCGTGGTATATACTCTGAGGTTTTTCCAATTAAAGCTTTGAAGCCAAACAATTTACACTATCGCTTAAACACAGTGAGTACACATCTAAACCTACTGAACTGCAACAGAGCTCTGTTTGTAGCTTTCCTTTCTTCAGCCTGATATTCGGCACTTGGTGACTAACAAACAATATCATCTACCAACTATTAACTAAAACAGATGGTTAAATGTTCATGTGGGCTGCAGAACCTATTGTGGTGATGTAGTGTGGAGCATTAGTTGCAAAAGCTCTGTAACTGTACTTCCAATATAGTCAATATTGCAGATGATAAAAAAAAAAAAAACTAAGTGTGTCCAATACAATTTCCGATAACTAAAAACACTGGCTGATAATGGTTAAGCAGCATGTTCCCCCAAAAGATCTGCTCTATAGTGGGCAAACTCTGGGCTCATATACTGGCAGTGCTGCAACCAGTAAAAAATATTGATGGTACCAATAAAACTGAGGGTCCCCAGCATGGGCCAGTATTTTCAGCCAACTGATATATTGGTTGGGGCCTATAAGTTAGACAAACCAAAGCATCCTGAGAAATATCCACAAATGTTATGAGCAAGATCCTTTTAAAAACAAATCCAGTGTTATCTTTAATCATTTTCACACAGCACCATCAATGGCATTTGTTAAGATTTTAGTACTGTGAGGTCATTTGGGCTAGACATGTTTGTTGCTTCCAACAGTGAATGATTCAGCTCTCCTACCACATCCGTTTTACGTTCGTCCAGCCTGACGCAGAAGAGGCCAACGTACTGTGGAAGCTGACTGACATTTAAATGAACAAAGGCAGAGGCCCTTTCTCAAGCTACCTTTAAACACCAAGTCGGTACAGTTTTTACAGGTCTTTTCACTTTGGTTGCTCTTCAATTCCTCCCTACACTGTTTGTTAATCTCTTATGCTTTCTCAGTGAAAGGTACTCAGCATCGAGAGAAAAACGCCCAGCTAATTTTACACACTGCTTTGAAGTTTTACTGTCCTCCTGATCCAAACAGGCTTACTGCAAGGGGCCTGTGGACTCTCTCTCCATTTTGAGGGCACATCTGTTGCTAAAACACTGACACGACACCAGCACGTGTTCCAAAGAGAATATTTTAAAGCTACACTCTGTGGAAAGTAGTGAATGCAACTGAATTCAAATGAATAAAATTGACAAAAGAGCAAAACGAACATGTTGTCCTTTTAACAGATATTGGCTTGTCAAACAGTGTCCACATAAACAAGTATGAGATGAAGCACACAATTTGAATTTAATGCATTTTTGTCAAATTTAGTGAATATCTCCTTACAGTCTGTCCATTCTGTGTGTGTTCTAGATTTGGTGCTCACTCACAGCCCTGGCTCTGTAAATATATAATAAATAAAGTGACTCTGCCAGAGTATCAAAAGACTCTTCCAAGAGAGCAACAGGGGGCGTTATAGCTCATGTACACACACTGTCAAGAAGAAGAGATGAACAGACAAAGAGAAAAAGTTCAGAAGAAAGGCAAAGGTGAAGATGTGTTACTGTCAGTTGACAGCAAAGAAATCCTAAAGACTCTAAAATCATTTTTTTTCTTCACCGGTTTCTTGTTCTGCTTTTCCCATTTGACCTTAACCGGTGCTACAGTTATTCTACCTAGTTATAGTCATTTAAACATTTGTCTGAAGTAAATTATTACATTTATTATTACTTTTCTGCTGTAAACCTTGTGTATGAATGCACAGAACTTTTAAAAAATCATTCTGTTATCATGTTAGCATCCATGTCTTAATACCAGCTTCAAGACCTACAGCCTTGGCAGACGCTGAAAATAAAAATAAGATGCAGAGCATCAAAGCTTTTTTACTGCATATTTCTAAATACATTCGATAAATTACATTAAATCCACACGAGCCTAAGGCACTGAAATCTAACTGCTGCACCCTTTAAGGTCGAAGGGGGAAACTTGAACAAGAAGCTGCAAGGTAGACTGAAGCACCAGTAAGGAACTGCCACTCCAATTAAGGTGGAATGAAAACAAATTCAAATGAGAAGCAAAGGCGCAGGAATTTCACAATATAACTTGAAAAGAAAGCAGACTTTAGCTACATGGACAGCTGAAAGGCATGTAACGAAATAGGGAGGTTGCTCGGTTTCTGCTGGATAGGGGGGGTAACATTAACTTATGTTCGCAGTTTTAATAAACCAAAAGGTGAGTTATTGTTTTACCCTGCTTGCTGATGTTTGGGACAGCAATTGGTTAACGTCAATCAGCAATTGAAGCGACAGGTTCCTAACCCACAATTAAGCTAACACAGGTTACATTACTTGCTGTGTAAATGTTCACCCTAACATTATATTATGGTACTTGTCAGTACAATGGCCAAAAGGTTTTGTGAAGGGTTTTACAAGCATGCTTGTGTGGTTGGTATAGTGTAGCACAGAACAACTCTGCCTCCTGGGCTGGGCCTTGTCTGGGGCAGAGCTCAACACAATACTATTAAGAGTCCCTGGGCAAGATTCCTAACACTACACTTGTCTACCTGTATGATCAAATTGTAAAACACTCCAGA
Organism: Megaleporinus macrocephalus; assembly: GCA_021613375.1. Lineage (NCBI taxonomy): Eukaryota > Metazoa > Chordata > Actinopteri > Characiformes > Anostomidae > Megaleporinus > Megaleporinus macrocephalus. The sequence continues at coordinate 14,761,143 of CM038727.1, forward strand.
TAAACAAAGCTTGCAAATACTGTAAATCTAAATGTCTAGTGCTGCTTGTGTCAGTGAATTTGGGAGGGCTTCTGAAGAAGCACTAAAGATAGATGTGTATTTGTTTTGCCACTGAGTTCAAATATCAACAATCGTTCTCCAGAATCATAGACGAGGTAGCCATTAAATGTGATGTAGCAATGCCATCAGCGTGATGCAAACTGGTGGATTTAGTATATATTTTTTTTACTTGATAGCCACAATAGCCTACATTAGCTCCAGTGGAAAACTCAAGGCGCAACACATTGGTTGTTCAACCAAATTTGTGCTAAAAAACTAAATTGTGTAAATTTGACATTTTGCCAAACTACTGCTTAAGGGCTACTATTGTGCGTTCATATTTTAAAAACACTGAAAGGCAGATCAGGAGGGAAGGAAGGGAGTTTACTTTGGCCTGTGCCCAGGTGAGGTCACTAGTGACCAGAACCAGAGAAGCTGTGAGGGACATTTCACACCAGACAACTGACCTCATTCCCATCAATAGACCTCCATCTGTTTTATTTAGGCTGTGTTCGGAGAATCACCCCTTCAAACACAATTCTATTTAAACATCTCCGGAGGGTTTCTATGTCTCTTCAAACATGAACAGAATAAGGAAAAGTCAGGCCAATACATCTGCCCAATGCTGCCCTCATCCATCCTAAGAAGTGAAGCACAAGCAAACAATCCACACTCATAGCCTAGCAACTCTTTGGCCTTATTAGTGCACTAGCGTAAATGGTCTATGCAGGACTGGTAATGTATTCAGAACGTCAACTCTGCATTCGGCTCGTCCACAAACGGCCTGTAAATGGAACAGATTGTGCTCCTTTTTAAATGGTAATCCTGCCCCAAAGACACTGTTAAAACCGTCTATATTAGGCGAGATGACATGCTACGCTCAGAAAGGCAAGCTGTTCAGATTAACATGTGGCAATCATTTTCTTCAAATAAGACAGACTGGACAAGAGTCGACAGATTTTAATGCTGTATACAAAAAAAATACAAAAAAAACCCCACACAATTCTCATATGATAATCAAAATGACTGCAGCAATGTTGCTATAGGTTTAGTTTCAATGTAATTCTGCTAACTAGCTGGCCTAAACATCTTTTCCATATATTTTCTTAAATAAATAAAGGAAAAAACAAATGGCCAATTTCCAGAACAGCTCAAAAGCATTATTCATCTCCCCCGCACATCCCCCAGAAGTCAGGGGAACGGTGCAAAGCGATGGGAAAATTCAACTCCCCCCCCCCCCCCATTTTAAGACCCCCGGCTTGAATAGATTGGGCAAATATTGCTTTTGTTTGGCCATCCTGTGCCCTGACAGACAGGGCATTATGAGAAGGCTGGTCCCTGTAGAAGCAGTAGCACAGCTGTCCCATGTTTACTTCGCCTTCCGCCTGGCCTGGGTATCAATTAGCCCGGCAGCAGGGAGAGTGCAATCAACAGTGCCCTCCGCCCAAATAAATACCCTCTGAAGCCAAATGTGAGAATTAGAGACGTAGGCTTTTAGGCCTCTTATAAAGAAAATGGCTCTCAGATGCAGTTGTGCTTTTAGCAAACAGCTAAAAAAGCACTGCAATGATTGTTTAAAGCTAGAGTACATCTTTTTTGCTGTTTCTATAAAAATAGGACAAAATAAATAAATAAATGGTGAAACTAATTGTGATTTTCCTTGAAATTAGGCCAGCTGAAGTAAATGTATATACATGTTAATATTATAATTTTATTTTTTAACTAATTAGCGGCATTGACGCACTTTCCTAATTTAACTCTTTGAACCAGCCATAACAGTGCAGACTGAAGACCAGCTGTGCTCTGTATGTTGCTATTATAAAATCTGTGATTGTAGCCCTTTTGTTCAAATAAAGTTTTTGAAAAAAATAAATAAATAAAAATAAATAAATAAATAAATAAATCCATCCTTCAGCTGCCCATGCTACACAGTGCTCACAGAAGGCCTGGGCATACATCAATGAGCAGCAAACTTACAAAAGCAATGCTGAAAGCTCCCGTTCCAATTAGGAGCTTTGTAAGTAACAAGAATGGACGATACAGATTAACTGGTTGGAACACTGTTGCTCTTTCTGGACCTCAGCGATGAAAATCGCTGTTACACAATTACTGAAAGTACTACACTTGTCACAAAATGCACTTAAATTGGGAAATGGCTGTTGAACACCCTACAGACATACATATTGATTAGATTCTCCTGTGACATTCTGTCTATTACATTTGTCATATCATGTGAGCAACCTCATTAATTCAAACACTCGAAAACAGTGTGTATAATCCTATAAAAATGACAGACGATAAAAATGTTTGATTTGTTAGGGCTTATTTGCATATTTTATTGCTCAACTATAATGAGATGTATTGCAGTGATTGGGTAAAATTGATAAAATCACATTATGCAAAAGTTAGATTTGATTATTAAAGTATCATTTGACATAGCTTGTGTAAACTAAAAAAAAAAAGATAATGATACTGGAACGCAAAACTGTGTGCATAGTGAAGATGTGACAATGCACTGTGGAAACATTCTACTAATTATGCCATATAATGTAACTGCACAGTTAAAACATTAGCAAATCGAATTATGAGGTGTATTCTTACACCTCCAATTTAGCGATGGACACTTTTTTGATCAACAATGGTTTAATGAGTCAAAAAAAAAAAAAAGATTAAACAGACCCACCAAGAAGTGTCATCCAAGTGCCTTATCTAAAACCTTACAAACCACGTTAATGGTAATTAAAATAAAAGACTATTATTAAGAATGTTGCTTGTTTCATTGCCTTCATGTGCTGAACAACACACTGTTGATCTGCTGCTGCAGTTTGCCACATAGAATTAGTGTTACTACAGGTGACGAAAAGATTGGACAAAAGATTATTCTAGAATTATTATTATTAATACCGAGAATCAAGAAGATACAACACCCAGGAACTTCTCCACTATATGTCTGACACCACCATCATGAACTCCTTCTGCTAAATAAGCAGAATACAGCGGAAAGGAAAGTCCCTGTGAGCATGCTGCAGTTAACTAGCATCAGTTTTAAAAAAAGTTCACAAACAATACAGCAAATGTGCCAAGTATAACTAACGAAGAAATAAATAATTCATTGCCGCAGACCAACTGTTTTCTGCTGTTGCATGTTTTTATTATTTATGTTGTACTATTATTTATATTGCACTGTATATTTATCCATTTTTTGTTTCTATCCCTTTTGCTGCTGTAAATCTGAATTTCCCCACTGTGGGACTAATAAAAGATTATCTTATCTTAGGACTTGGTAGCATATACTGTAGCACACAATGGTCTTAGTTTACTTCATGTACACTGCTTTTATTCACTGTCTTTTTTCTTTTCCATTAGTTCAGCCTGGCTGTGTCTGGAATTCAAACATTGCAGATTTCCGCTGAAATGTTCATGTCAATTAGGGCTGCAGCTATCGATTATTTTAGTAATGGAGTATTCTATTGATTATTTAATAGATTAATCGGATAAAATATTATTTTTTTTAAATTAAAGAGCAATAGTAAATAAGATAAAACAAGACAGGTTTCTTAACATTTATTGCTTAAATTGCATATAATACAGTTTTAAAGAAAACATTTTAATAATTACTATTATTGAAATGTATTACTAGACCTATATATCATACTATAAGTTCACAAGACTGGCTACTGTACACTCATTTACTCTGCTGAAGCTTGTTCTACACTTGCTGACCCACTTACTGTAAACAAACTAAACTGAATTTTCTTGCTGTATTGGATTTGGTGCATTTTAGGCTCCAAATTGCTACAAACACCACCTGATATTTAGTTTACTGTGAATTTTATGCATCACTGGGAGGGAAAAGTGTGTGTGAGAGGTGTATGTTCTTGTGAGTGTGTGTTTGTTTGTAACTATAATCAAAACGGTAATGTGAACTTTATTTTTTGTGGTTATGTTCCTAGGCAAAGCTTAGATCATTTACAGACAACATTCGCCCTCACACAGACTTACATTCTTAATCAGTCATTACATATAACCATAACTAACATACACGCTTTACTAGCCTTCATCTCAACTCACCATCTCACTGACTTACTTTCTTAACTAGTCATTACATATAACCATAACTGACATACACGCTTTACTAGCCTTCATCTCAACTCACCATCACACTGACTTACTTTCTTAACTAGTCATTACATATAACCATAACTGACATACACGCTTTACTAGCCTTCATCTCAACTCACCATCACACTGACTTACTTTCTTAACTAGACATTACATATAACCATAACTAACATACACGCTTTACTAGCCTTCATCTCAACTCACCATCACACTGACTTACTTTCTTAACTAGTCATTACATATAACCATAACTAACATACACGCTTTACTAGCCTTCATCTCAACTCACCATCACACTGACTTACTTTCTTAACTAGCTATTACATATAACCATAACTGACATACACGCTTTACTAGCCTTCATCTCAACTCACCACCACACTGACTTACTTTCTTAACTAGCCATTACATATAACCATAACTAACATACACGCTTTACTAGCCTTCATCTCAACTCTCCATCACACTGACTTACTTTCTTAACTAGTCATTACATATAACCATAACTAACATACACGCTTTACTAGCCTTCATCTCAACTCACCATCACACTGACTTACTTTCTTAACTAGCCATTACATATAACCATAACTAACATACACGCTTTACTAGCCTTCATCTCAACTCTCAGTCTCACTGATTTAGGCTAAATGTTAAGGCTACTGTGTGTCGCTCCGCTCTGTGGACTGGACGTGCTGAAACATTGAAACACTGGTGTGGTGCTCGGCTAGGGGTTACCGTAAAACTCGCTATCAGTTTGCTGGAAAAGCTCAGTTGCTTGCTTTCTGAAGTTAGCTTCTTATTTGAATTTACCGTTCCACCTTAAATGGTATAGAAGTTACATTCCGGTACCTCTAACTGCTGCATCGTTTAAGGTGGAAAGGCGGAATTCACATAAGAAACTAACTTCAGCCACGTCTTTCTTCAGGTTGGCGCTCAGTAACGGCTCTCTCGGCTAGTTCAGTTTTACAGTAGACTTTAGACACTGTGTATGGTTTCCTCTGACCCATCTCTTCTGTTCGTCTCTCCTTATTCTCTCTCTCTTTCTCTATTTTGCAATCCGTGCCATCAAATCACATCTTTTTCGTGTCACCTGGCAACACCGTAAGCACATGCTGTGCAACAGTAAAAGTCTTCCGTGCGAAACAGAGCGCTGTATTTGGCTTATATGTATTAAACGAATCTTCGAGGCAAAGAATTTGCTTTGGTGATTTTTGGTAATAGAGTTACTCTAATTCCTTGAGGAATCGTTTTAGCCCTAATGTCAATGCAACTAATACCTGGAGACAAAACAGCATACTGTACTACTCTTTGGACCAGATTGCAGTTAAAGGGAGTGAAAAAGTCGTTCAGTATACATGTTAAACAGAGCAAATAAACAGGAATACGGTGTTAACATTAATTGGAAATTATTTACTCCTTGGCCTTATTTAAACAATTTAATTAAGGATATTCAAACTTTTACAAACAACAATACTTACATCAGTCAGACAGGAATCTTAAGACTGAACTTCTGACCCAGAGGTTGTAGGTGGTGTAATATTACTGCTGCATAGGGAGTTAGTCTCACTACTTCATGCCTACGTGTGAGCACAGTACTTTTGTGGGGAGAAATCCAAAGAAGCTCCAGCAGCTACTTCACAAAGTCATGAATGGTGCCTGTAAATAATAATTTGGCAAGAATACAGACACACTGTAAGACAGAAAATATTTAAAAGCAAATAAAAGTCACAGTAACGGTAACAGTAAAATCTGAATAGTGACGCAAGAGAAAAATGTTAATGGTGACGCCAAACCAATGCGAGTGTGACAGAGACAGAGAGGGTGATTAGACACAGCTTCCATGCTCGGTATCATCAGCCATAAACAGCTTTAGAGGATGCAGAGACATTACTGGCACTGTGACGACTAATTAATGCCTTTTCCAGTAAGGCTTGTTGGACACACAGTTCAGCACAGTGGGAAAATTCCAACAAGTGTGTCATCACAGAATGCACCGTGAGTCCACGAGGGGGTTAGTGGTTAGTCATATCATCTGTGCCCTCTTGTGGAAGGCTGGCACAACTGAGCTCCACTGTAGTTTGCGCACACAATAAATTGGGTTAAGGGTTGTTTAAGAACAGCACAAAGCAAAGTTTTATATTTTAGGGCAGTTCCTATGGGACAAACATTCAACATAATTACAAAAAAAAGAATGCCCCATAGAATTATTTAAAGCATACCTATATTATTACTTTGGCCAGCTCTTAAAAAACCTTAACAACATTCCATTTTGGGAACTTATTGGATATTTTCAGCCTTTGAAAATTTTAAAGAGGTGTTTTAGTCAAAATGATGTAAACTATACAAGCCTGACTGTCACACCTATACGAGCTTGTTTGGCATACCATTCAAGACCATGGACATTAATATAGAGTTGCTGTGGCTATAGCGCCCTCCTTTCTTCCAGAATGGCTTTCCAAAAAATTTTGAAGTATCTCTATGAGAATTTGAGCTCTTTCAGTCAAAAGAGCATTTGTGATGTCAGGCACTGATGTTGGATGAGAAAGCCTGACTCACAATCAACATTCCAGTTCATCTCAAAGCTGTTCCGCAGGGTTAAGGTCAGGATTCTGCAAGCTTCTTAACCCCAAACTTTACAGAGCTCACTTTGTGCACAGGGGCACAAATGTGCTGGAGATTAAGGGTCTTTCCCAAAAGTTGGAAGCAAATAAGTGTCTAAAGTATCTTTGTATGCTGCAGCATTAACATCACACTCTACTGGAAGTAAACCTTGAAATGTAAGCGTACATTATCCCTCCTCCACCAAATCTCACTCCTGGCATCCACAAAACCCATATTTATTAACCAAACAGAAGAGTATAGATCTTGAATATTGCACATGGTGATCTGTTTCCTGTGTGCAGCTGCCTGGCTACAGAAAACCACTGCATGAAGCTCCTGACACATTCTTCTTGTATGCTCTGGGATGCTTGTTGCATGACTTCCTTACATTTCCTCCCTCAATAAGACAGTAGAGGATTACTGGAAGAAGCCTGACTCAGTTGTTGATATGAGGAGCTCCTATTAGCATGTTCCAGCTAGTTTGTATTATCTATTGCATTGGTGCCATATCTGTGAAGCCAATAGCTAAGGAAGAATTTCACCTTGTATATCACCCACGACTGGTGTAACAGATGTTGCCATGAGCATGTTTGCTGCTGCTTTTCAACACGTTAAGTTCCACGTACTAGCACTCAAGCACACGTCAGCCCACAGGTGTGTCAGAAATAGCTTTGGTGTATCAGTCATAGGTCCCATTATACCCATTTCCCATACATGCCAGTATCAGAGCCAACACGATACAGTCTCTATGTAACTCTACTACAAAAATACCAGAGGAATTCCTGACCGGGGATCTAACGTAATGTTTTTGGCCCTGTCAGTTTCATATACTCTGCCTTTTCTAGCCTCATAATGACCAATTCTGTGGTACTGAGACTAATTTGGTCTTCTTAAGTGACAACAGCAACAGACTGCAGATGTAAATGCCACATCTCAAACCAACTCTAGAGCTTTGGTTAGCTCTTGGGCATAAATTAACGTTGCTTCGACTAACAGTTAGCCAAAGCAACCGTTTCACTGTCCAACTGTTTATGGGCCGCACTCTGCAACCGTGAAGCAGAAAAAAAATATTGATGCCAATCACTTGAATTCAAAGGAAATTTTATGAGCCTTGATTTTCTACCATTAACCCTGGAAGAGAGTCTACAGTGACAAAACGAAATCTGAAACTGGATCATAATAAGAACCATTCGCTGCTGTAAGGGAAGCCAATGCACAGAAGTCATCAGCTTCAATCTTTCAGAAAGTAGTTTATTGTTCACATATTGTGCTGAAAAACTTGGAAACAGAATATTATCCTGCTCTTTGAAGATGAATGCGATAGTGACAAAGCAAACTAACATTCAGGTCCAAATATGACACTTGATCACAGAGACCAGAAAAATAAACTTAATTTTCATAAAACTTTAAACTTTGTCTTTGAAAAAATGAGAGGCATTTTGATGATTGAGAGCACATGCATCAAGCAGAAGTTTCCCTCTTAATTATGACCTGGATGACACATGGTTCAGGTTGGAAAGACCAAAACATCACCGTCTACCAACACAAAGGGCTGCGTTAGCAACAAACAAAACAGCTCTGTGGGTGGAGGGAGACGGCCCTGACTGCCAAAAGAACACATTACGTCTTCTATATAAAGCTCAATGATGAGAATAAAGAGAATAAATGAGTTATCGCAGGAACAGCCTGTTGATAACAGGGCCGTGTCCCACCCACGTTCAAAACAAGGCAACAACAGTCGCTCTCTTACTGGCAAACAACATGAGCTCCACATATGTATCAATTACTCTCTCGTGTTCTTGCTTGTCCCGAATGTGAGATCATGCAGACTCATTCACTTCCACACCTCTGTAATGTTCTGATAGCTTTATGAACTCACTTTCCCTCGAATTTTTCACATTTCTCCACCTCCACCTCTTGTAGTCCATTAGCCAAGACATATTTGCATCATTCTACAAACCTGGGACATGCTGGGCTTCTCACGTACAAGCATATTCTGTTAACCATTCAAGGTGTCTTGGTTACAATTCACTACAGGAAAATTGAGAGGCATACATGTTGGTGATCCAACCACAAAGGAGCAAAGACTCGATGTAGTGAACGATCTACCGTCATACTAGCGTAACTGACACTTTCGAAATTTTACACATTATGCTTAAACTGCAATGTTCACATAACTTGCAAAAAATTTCAACGTTCCTCTGTAGCAGTGTCATCAAACATGCTGTATTCAGGCTAAAGAGGAAGACGTTACCACTAGAGGGTAAATCAGTACATCAACAATGAGTTAATACTAGAGCAGTTTAATAGATGAGGGTCAGTCGACAACTTCTACATAAGTTTTTTTTTTTCACTCAGTCAATGATGTGGAAACATGTTGACTTGTCAATGCCACATCAAGCCACTCATGTTTCGTAGTAGTTATAATATGATAGAATTTGTATTTTAAACAATATATCACTATATAGCCCAACACCCAAATATATGCTCTGTCGTGACCCTTTAGGGGTTCTGATCATTAAAGACCAAAGTCTATATATATATATTATATATATATATAATATATATATATATATATATATATATATATATATATATATATATAATATATATATATATATATATATATATATATATATATATATATACACACATATACATATATTACACACATACACACGTTTGTATTACAAACAAGTGTCATGAAATAGTTTCGACCTCTAGTAGTTGCATTTGGTGTAAAAAGCTGCCACCAACAGCACAGAAATTAAGCAGAGAATATTGGAACGGACCACGGTTGGGGGCGCAATATACACCCGGCACATCAACCATACCAAATTGTTTACAATTTGGTCAATAAATTGACTAACCAATGATGGACTTCCACATACCCAAGACCCATAGTTGTTGGTCTGTGACATGGTGCTGTAAATCGTTATGGTGTTTTAGTGAAAGGTCTCGGGCCCCCAGAGTGATATAGCAGGGCTTCTAGGCCCAGAGTGGCAATGACAGAGATCCTTTTCTCACTGTAGTAAAGCAGTGTACTGTTGATAACGTTGCTTTAACTTTTAACCACCAGAATTAGACGTTTATGGCTGGATTTCTTTTTATTGTTCTGTTCATTTTTATAGATTACAGTTGGGTAAATGGAGATGCAATGTTCGATAAAGCTGCTGGATGTAAAATCTACCTAAGAAAAGAGTACAAAAACACAAAAGCACCATTCACTATTGTAAAAAAACAAAAAAAAAAACAAAAAAAAAACAAATATAAGCATTTGATTGCAGACAGGGACATCACAAAGAACAAACATATCCCTGCTGTCCAAAGAAAAACAGGCACTTCCATTTTGTCAACAGCTGCTTTTTATATCCTGCAAGGTTTCATGATGACTAGACCAATAGAAGTGCTCCAAAATCCCTCAAAACGCTCTTAACTTTCAACGTTTTTCTTTGGACAGCGACGACGTGGTTCATTTTTTATTTTTATTTTTTTAAGCTCCTCACGGTGATGCATGTTTATTGTGACAGTAGCTTTTACTGCCTTACACACAGTACTGGGTGTGAGAACAATCCTAATGAATAACACTTTTCTTTCAGGATGTAGTTTTTGAGTTGGGCACATGCCCAGGATAACAGTGTCTCACATGGTGCCAGAAACCTTGTCTGTCTGAGATAACGCAACAGGATTTAGAGAAGACAAATGCAGAATTTATGCATGTATTTAGCACAATGATACTTGCCATGATTTACTATTTAATTTCGCTACTGTGCAAAACTACAGAAGCAAACTTCAGACACCAAACACCAATAATATTTGAAGCAACCTGTGACTTCTTTTCTGCCAAATCATAATTTTAAACATTCACACAGCTACCATGAAACATTCAGGCATTTAGCAATTGGACAGAACTCTCTACTTGGCTTTGTTTCATTGGACTAATCAATTGAGTTTAACCTTGAGGAGTCCACCTTGCAAAGGGAACATCTGATCCATGTATATTTTCACTCTATTAGACGTCTCAAGTCATTTCTTGTGAGGTTTTCCTCTCTGGCCTAGTCGCTTACTTTCTTCTGAGGTTTTGGAGGAACATCAGCTCCCAAGGCTCTAATAACTGAGGAGGTCACAAAGAAAATAAACATCACAGTCCTGGTAATCCACGTGCGACTCAATCAAAGCTGAGGGCAAGGCGCTCCAAAAAGAGGAGTCCTTCAGGACAGCTGTTTTTGACATTCAGGCAGTTCACATTCAAAATGAAATAAAATAAAAGGCCAGAAATCTTCTGCACAGCCAACATACAACCACTTTTTATGACTCATTTTGACAATGTGTGTAAGCTCCATGGGAAAGCAGACAATAACACACCCAAGCAGGGCTACATTGTCACTCACGCCAAAGTGAGATACAATAAAACGCCAAACTTGTCTTGACATCATTCATGACGATCTGTCCATTAGCCTTTCCTTTCTGGTATGTCTCTAACATCAGGGCGTAGCAATATTACACCCTCAGTAAGGCTGGGTGATGCTAACAAAGTAACAATGATACTTTTCCATGATAAACAGTAAAACAGTATCAAGGGCTAAAACAGAATCAATAATTTCAACAATGGGGAAATAATGATAATCTGTACTGTTGATTTTAATTACAATTTTACAGCTAGTGTGAGTAACAACAATGCTACAAAGGTACAATGTTGTACCTATGTGAGCAGATAACATATAAACCATAATTAAGACTGAAAGTTAGAAAGAAAAATAAAAATGTTGAAATCTTGAAATGTTCTCTTAAAATGAAGGATAATGTAATGATCACTTACAGCATACACATGGACATGAAAACCCAACATCAGAAGGATCTGAAGCAAGAAAACTGCAAATAAATAGTAGTGGCTTTCATGCCAACGTTCTGAAAAAACAAATCATGTTACTAATGGTAGCCAAAGATACTAAGCTGTAACAGTTTGTAAATAATTAAAAAAGTATTTAGCAGCTTTAAAGAATTACTAAACATTTCACACCTTGTTCTGTCACATTACTTACAGTAGACATCAACTATTTAAAATGGGTTCATTCGCTTAAAATAGGACATTATAATTTTTTCACGTAACAAATTGTGCAATTTTAACTAAAGACAGGAGTGCCACTTTTTAAAAGGCTATGAGGAAATATGGGTACAGTATAAGGACAATATAAGGTTATGTGCTAGGAGCACATTCCTCAGACACCAATAAGAGGCAATAAGGCAGGCCTGAATCTTATTTGCTGACGACAACTGCCAGAGACATTGGGAAGAGGCATTTTTGGCAATGGCCTAATTACATGGAGAAGGTAAAATCTCAAAAGGAACTCACAAGGCAGTGCGCCTTCTTGTGTGGCAGTTAAAAGAACCCACTTTACTAGCCTAATGCTAGTCTATATTGCAGATAACCACACACAGCATATTGTTATTGCTGTGGAGTGAGGCTCCTGTCGCATAACGCTGATATAAATGTCAGTAGGATTATGTTTCAATGTGGGTTATTTGGTGTAATTTGGGGGAAAATTACAGAGATCCTTTATCCCATAGAAACTGGCCAGTCAAATTACACACTTATTACATTACCGGACCTCCTCTGGTAAAACTAACCGGGCTTTGGACGCATACCTGAAACCAGTATCAGTATCGATGCATCTCTAAACCATGTTGTAATTAATCATGATCATCCCTAGCTCGAAGCAGCAACTAATAAGCTTTGGAATGAGAATGACCCAGCTTCCTTCAGTTTCAGGAGAAACTGAGATCAGATTTTTGGCCTGCCACAGCTGAGACAAGGAAAGGCAGCAGAGCCAGGCCAATCGGTGGGAGGAAACAGTTTCACCATTAGGCCACACAGCATCAATTAATCTGACCATTCACGGCTCCTCTCCACATCACATTCCACTCCAATCTGTCCACAGCCACCAGAGAATACAACTCTTGCACACAGCCTACTTCAAACATGGAGAAAGTAGTCCAACATACTTCAAACTGGGCAGAAGCCTCAGTCACTGCAGGTGCAGGCCAGCTGAGAGCATTTATAATGGAAACGAATAGTCAGTTACACCTTCTTATGCACCGTGCAATAATGGCTTAACTAATTGAAACCAGTTCTCGTCAGTAAACAGGCAGGTTCATAGAGTGCGTGTCCCGTCCCATTCCCTCCCAGTGGGGGTTAAAGAAGGGGGTTTTCCCCCTTCACACCCGCCGTCAGGGACCAAATTATCATGCAGAACGCTGGCTGATAGGACTTGAGAGCAGCAACAAAATCATAAGGATTGTACAGAGCCATCAGCATTAAATTCTTCACTTAGTACTTGACAACACAGGTTCCACATGGCCCTGAACTGTGAATGTTTCTCTGAGCTACACTCTTAAAAATCAAGATTCACTTACACAAATGTTTCCTTACACAAGCCCTACATTAGCACAGCATGCGTAGCATCTTTAAATTTTACACGACAACGCATTTCTAAAAATGGATCTTTAAATAGCAATTCCAAAGTCAAAATTATTTTCTAAAGCACTTCTCCAAAGAACCCTGCCATGTGGGTTCGCAAGTTCCTGCATAGTTGAAAGCAGACAGCAGCATGTAGTATTTGAAACGTTAAATACAAGCTTTATAACTCTTAAACTTTCATTTAAAATGTATTTTTTTCTTACTGCTTGTGGCAGTTGTCCTATGAGCAAGCACTGCTGTGGAACAACAGTTACTAAATAAATAAATAAATAAATAAATAAATAAATAATTGTTGGTTAGGCTGATAATGATTTTTTTCCTGTTTTGAAGAGTATATCATGACATGTGTATGAATTTGATACACCCTTAAGATTTAGGCCAGAAATACACTCAGCGCAACGGCAAAGGGACAACAGAAGACAAATCAGAATGAGATCTTTTGACATTTCAACTGTTTAACTGCTCACATGCTATGGCAGTTGACTGGGTGAAAACAAGCTGGATGCTAGCCAGGCTGTGGCTACAGTGCCCTTTGCTATAACACTCAGAATGCAGCTCGCGGTTGTGTTGCATTACGAACCGTCTCATGACATTTTAGAGGACAACAATGCACTTAAAACTGTGTCTGAGTAACTTGAAGCATGTTGATTATGTTTCTGGCCTTCAAACCTGACTAGCGGTCAGATAGTGGCCAAAATATTTTGACAGCTGAAATCAAGGTGCAGTCTTAGATAGGGATATGACAAAAACATAATACTTGAATATATTTCACAACACAATATGCAGCCTAGAATGATATTTAGTTTTTCTCAAAACAAACAAAACACACCCATAAAACCAATAGTGTCACTTTTACAAAGCAGTCAAATGTAAGCATAACTTATCTAAATGATCTATGAATTAATTAATTCATTATTTCATTTATTGACTCTAGGGCTGAAACGATTCCTCGAGGAATTTTGTAACTCTTACAAAAAATCATCGAAGCAAATTCTTTGCCTCGAAGATTTGTTTAAGCCATACAGCTTTATACAGCGCACTGTTTAGCACGGAAGACTTTTGCTGTTGCACAGCACACGCTTACGGTGTTGCCAGGTGACACGAAGAAGGCGTGATGTGATGGCGCGGGTGGCAAAATAGAGAAAGAGAGAGAGAATAAGGAGAGGTGAACAGAAGAGACGGGTCAGAGAAAACCATACACAGTGTCTAAAATTTACTGTAAAACTGAACTAGCCGAGGGAGCCGTTACTGAGCGCCAACCTGAAGAAAGACATGACTCAAGTTAGTTTCTTCTGTGAATTCCACCTTAAATGATTAGTTAGATCAGTTAGAGGCGGCGGAATGAAACTTCTATACCATTTAAGGTGGAACAGTAAATTCAAATAAGAAGCTAATTTCAGAAAGCAAGCAACTGAGCTTTCCCAGCAAACTGATAGCAAGTCTGAGTTTTACGGTAACCCCTAGCCGAGCACCACACCAGTGTTTCAATGTTTCAGCACGTCCAGTCCACAGAGCGGAGCGACACAGCAAATTACGCCCGAAATAAACGCAGAGTGCGGACAGAAAGCTCCATGCATATCCACATCCATATTTAACGTTGAGTATAAATGAGCCTTTTCGATAACATTTAGTCTAAATAGTGTGATGGCGAGTTGAGATGAAGGCTAGTAAAGCGTGTATGTCAGTTATGGTTATATGTAATGGCTAGTTAAGAGCGTAAGTCTGTGTGATGGCGAGTTTTGTAAATGATCTAACCTTTGCTTATTAACATAACCACAAAAATAAAAAGCCTGAACTTCATTCACATTACCGTTTTGATTATGGTTACAAACAAACACACCCTCACAAGAACATACACTCACACACACTTTTCCCTCCCAGTGATGCATAAAATACACAGTAAATTAACAGGTGGTGTTTGTAGCAATTTTGAGCCTAAAATGCACCAAATCCAATACAGCAAGAATATTCAGTTTAGTTTGAGCATTAAGTGGGTCAGCAAGTGTAGGACAAGCTTCTGCATAGTGTACAGTAGCCAGTCTTGTGAACTTACAGTATGATACACAGGTCTCGTAAAAAAAAAAATATATATATATAAAAACAGTAATTATTAAAATGTTTTCTTTTAAACTGTATTATATGCAATTTAAGCAATAAATGTTAAGAAAGCTGACTTATATATTTACTATTGCTCTTTAATTAAAAAAATATATATTTTATCCTATTAATCAATTAATCGATGGAATAATTGCTAGAATACTCGATTACTAAAATAATTAATAGCTGCAGCCCTAATTGACTCTACTAATACAAGTAAGATGACGTCATAATTTATAAGCAATCAGCTGTTTCGTACTATGCAGGTCATAAATTAACTCTACCCTGGTTGTTAATTACAGGATCTCTATAACTTGTCTACGTCTGTCTTTTCTTATGACCCATACAGTTGTTCAGTGTTCTAGAAGCACTAACATTACCCCTCAAACTTAAAAACTCATCATGACCTAATTCACCACAATAGCATTGCCACATCGCCCATCCATTCTCTGAACTAGCATCAGTAGGACAATCATCAGACTTTTCCCAAGCACAATAATGGATAACTAACCTGCTTTCAACATATCATACTGTAAGGGTGACCTCAGGCAATTACAGTGATTTATTTTACATGACGAAAAGGTGCTCTGCGGTATAAAAACCTAAGCAGTCAGTATTAAGCAGCCAGTATCTGGCTTGGAATAAACCGCATCTTTTTCTAATACTGTGTAAAATACTGACCATATTCCTGGCAAATTAACGGCCACTGTGAAAATAACTCATTTTAAAAAGATTTACTTTCACTGCTCATGCCTCATATATTAACTAATCATGACTTCAGCATCAGAAAGCCAGCAGGGTTATAGGGGCCGAGAGGAATGATGAACAATGAAGACCCTCTGTTGATTCTAATTAGCATTATGTCACAACTATTTATGGGTGTGCTTTTCTCGATTCTGATCTCGCTTGCTTTGTCGTGGTAAATTACTGTAAGGAACCAAAGCTCTGGCTTACAGAAACATCTGGATGGAGATGTGCTTGTTTTGAGAAACATCTGGATGGAGACAGACCATGTGGATTGGCGAACGCTTATCACAGGATGGGGGACGGGGGCAGTGGGGGTTGAAGTTGGAGCTTGATCATAAATCTTGACTGCCTGATTTTGTGTAGATGGATTGAGTGTGCACAAAAGTACAGGCATTATTTCATGGTCACTGCTACCACACATTATGAAACCAATGTGATCCCTAACAACGAGCCTGAGTGGATAAACAAGAGTCAGTCAATCAGATTGAACTCACTGGCTGTGGTGCTTAAAGGGGCCCATGCTCTACTCGTATTCTTTTCCCTAAGAAACACTTACAAAATCTGAGAGGGTTTACGCAACAAAAACATTTATAATTAATCTGTGACCATTTTCTAAAAACTCACTATCCATTAGAATTAAGCAGGCTTGTTTTGTTACTGTGTATTTGACCAATTTGTATATGAGCTCTAATCTGACATTCGAAAAGCAGTTCAGCCTGAAAAACATCAGCGTGAAGGAGCAGGGAATGTTCTTCTTGCTGGTTAAGAAGTCTCTTCATTCAATATATTTGGCCAATATTTGCCTCTTTTTTTTTTATTTATTGGCATCGGCCGATATCAGTGTTTGGTAGTGCAGATTTAAAGTCAGGCACGTCCGCGGGCAGCGCTGTGTTATTGGTGCAGTGCTGCTGCCACATGTGAAGGTCCCCAAGCCAAAACTTTTTTTAACTGTTCGGCCTGTAAGTGAAAATTAATCATTTATAACGAACAATAGCGTTTTTAATGCTGGGGTACGTGTTTCTAGTTCGCAGCCGTAGACGTGAACCAGAGTGGATGTTTTACTCCTTAGCTCCGGGGCTAAAACTAACTGCTCTTGTCTAAAACACACATTAACATGTTATTGTTACACAACGAGTCTCGCCGGAGCAGCCAAAGTCTCCCAGATAGTATTCAGCTTCAAGCACACGTTACCAGATGTAATAAAAGAAAGAGTAAAGAGAACAGAACAGAGCTGCTGCGTTAATCATTACAGCATATCAACCTCTCTCACTCAGTTTTCACATCGCTCTCTCCCTCTCTGTACTTCCCTCCCTACCTCCTTCCCTCACTCTCTCTCCATCCATAACTCTCTGAAAGAACCAATTTTACTAAAACCCAACCATGAAGTGAGGCACTCTCTGTAACTGCAGTAAACATGTCGGCTGTGTGGAAGTATTTTTCAATGCAGTTCTTAATAACTTGTTCGTTATTGGTATAAAAAGTATGTTACAATCTTCAAGCAGTTATAAGGTCATACTGTATTTTTTGGGATGTTAAGTTCAATAATGATTTGCATTCACTTGTTATTACTAGGGTGACATTTTAGCAGCAAATAAAGCAGAAATCTTCTAGATATAGGCCCTAAAAATTGGCAGCACATATCAGCCATCGAACCTGACCTCCAAACATTGGCATCGGCTATAGAAAAACTACTAAAGACTACTATTTAAAAATAAATCAATTAATTAATTAATTTTTAAAAAGTCAGCAGTCCAGCATGAGAGAATAAAGAAGAACTACTGTCCCAATGGCATACTGTAACCTCTAGTCAATCATGTTTAAAGTGCCACTCCCTGTTTGATCATTTAAGGACAGGCAGCCAATATGAGAAAGAAACCACTGGAACGACTGCCACCACCTGCTCTCGCCAAGAATCCACTTTCAGCAACAAATGAAAAGAAGTAATACACACTGTATCTACATGTTTTGTACATTTAATCAGCTCTGCTTATCATACAGCTCAACTTGGTAGTTCTCCAATCACAGACTGACCAGACCACAGACCCTTTGTTTCTCTGTATACTCTGCTAGACCCTTTTCAACCTGCTCTTTAGTGGTCATTACCTCCACAGAACCACCACAGAGCAGGTATTATTTGGGTGGTGGGCATTCCAGTGATTCCCATATTGTGATGGCGTGTTAATGTCTATTGCACTGATATGAGCGGATCAGACATAGTAGTGCTCTTGGAGTTTTTAAATACTGTGTCCACACACTGTCCACTTCATTACACACTTCTGCCGGGCTGGTCCACAGATGTAAAGTCAATGACAACAGCACATTTGCTGCTGCACAGTTTGTGTTGGTCATCCTCCAGTCTTTCATCAGTGGTCACAGGATGCCGCCCACAGGACACTGTCAGCTGGATATTTCTGGTCGGTGGACTATTCTCAGTCCAGCAGTGACACTGAGGTGTTTAAACACTCCAACAGCCTTACTGTATCTGATCTACTCTCACCAGCAAACACACACACTAACACTGCAGTGCTGAGAGCCTGGTCACTAAAGTACTGGGTTAAAGTGGGGCAGAGAAACAGATGGACTACGGTCTGTAATTGTAGAACAACAAAGTGGACCCATATGGTAAGTACAGCTGATAAAATGGACGGTGAGTGTAGATAGAAGGAAGTATTCTTAATGAAGTGGGTTGTGTGCGTAAACAGAAACAAAACAAGATTTAACACTGGCTTTGCTTTCCACCACTGGAGAGATGGCCTTGGCGAGTAAATAATGTAAAGTTTCATGCTCACCTTGCAACATTTCTTCTAGACTGGTAAGTTAACAGCTCTTAAAGCTAACACTGAGAAGGAGGAGCTGTTCTTTTCCTTATTTCTTATGATAGGGGTGGACATCGCAGGGGTGGACTTTCTGGTGACATGCTGCCCCCTGTTGTTTGGAAGTATGAATTGAACAGTTCAGGTCACCCTGTAAATTTGTCTTTAAAGTACCTGCACTAGGAATAAGACTGAAGTACAAGAACTAGTCTCAGGCTGCGGTGTTTAATCTGAACTGAGCTGATCAGTCAAAACAGCAATATTAAATACAAGTGTCAGCTTCCTGACTGCAGCTTATGCAAAGAACAATGAAAGTGAGTTAATGTGGTTCAGTTTTTCACACTGTTCCAACCAGCATTGCAAGATGATGAGCTCATTTCTGGACCAGAAAAACACTAGCTGTATTGATTGCTGCTAAAGAATCAAATTCTAATGGCTTAAAGGCTTTTGAAGGGAAGGACAAGAGGGAATATGATGCCTCATCAGATCCCATTTTACAAGATTATGCTACATTAGATGAAATTTTAAAGGAAAGTAAAAAGAAATGAAAACAGACCAATGAGGAATAAAAGTAAATCTTTCCCAGCAAAATAAAGACAAATTAAAAAAAAAAATCATTCTCCGAGGCTGATGCATCAACCAACCAGAGACTCTACTGCAGCCTCCCAGCCGCCCGTCATTCCACCACATGCATATAGCAGTGGACGGCAACATTTGCAGTTTAGCTCTCACCAAACACACCCAGCCATGTGGCGCACCCCTTAAAAGTTTGCTCTGACCACACATTGGTCAGCCACCATGGTTATAAACCCGTCGTTCTCATACCCACCACAGGGTTCATACTGTGGGCAGGCCATACACGTCCACACAGCGATGGGCCAAAGAATCCCTGGCCTGACACAAGCATGCGAAGAAAGAGAATGATTCAGGATGTTATTGTACAGACTTTGACCTTTTCTCACTTTGACAAAGCTTGGCTCCCAACCCACTGTTTCCTGGAATAAACTGTCTGAGTCTGAGCAGGTTCATGCACTTTAAAATATGAGTGATCACTTTCTAAAAGCTCATCTGATGATGAACTACTCCAAAACGCTCCCATTGAAAGAGCAAAACAGCTCAAACACCCAAACACGAAAGCTGATATGGTTTGTGGAAGGCCTGTGGATGATTAGAACAAAGAGCTTATCTGAGGAACTCTCAGACGAACAGTTCTCAATCCCAGCAGAATTGTTTAGATTTATATGACAAATTTTGCCTTCTTCATGTTCCATAAGAACTTAGATGTTCTGAAACATTCAAATGATTTGTGGCATACACAGTTTCTCAGGACAACAACACCGAAGACCAAAAAAAAAAAAAAAAAAAAAAAAAAAAAAAGTTTTCCCAGTCCTCACCACAGGATCAAACACACCATGACTAAGATCTTCTGGTAAATCACATCTTCAAAGACGTCACACAGCACAAGTTTGTGGAAGTGTTATGCAGAAGTGTATTTAACAGGCTCACCAAATGTTTGAATTTTAAAAGTGCCCAAATCAAATCAAAAGAAAATCCATCTCGAAGCTTCCAAGTGAAGCAGAAAGCGCTCATCATAGCCAGGACAGATGAACGATGCCACAAAAAGCAAGCGCCAGTGTTTTGAACTGTTTTTCCCCTGTTTGAGAGCTCAGCAGCACTTTTATACAAACGATCACAGAGACGAGAAAAGAAGAAAAACAGTCAGGAAAAAACCTGGCTTTAATCTTCAAAAAGAAAATGTTAGCTCGACATGGCTTAGATTAACAAATTATGCACTTGTTCTAGACAGCAACACGTGATTTTATGAATGCATAAGTTTTCTATGAAGTTGAGACCACCTCAATGCTTAAAAAGAGAAACCCACGAAGAAGCCAGCTTCATATAAACCCTGTGTTTGCTAGGGCTGTGTATTGGCAAGAACCTGGCAATACAATACGTATCGTGATACAGTGGTCACGATTTAATGTATTGTGATACTGCAAGCAAAGTGATATATTGTGATTTTTCAAATCCTACTGTTAAAACACACCACTATATGAACAGGTTTGGCAAGGTTTACAACAGCACTGCACCCTTGTGCTGCTCGTTAATATTGGAGTGGATCTGAAAATGGATTACAACCCTGCCAACTAGTGATCAGAGGTTAACAAAACACACAATGATTCACTGTCTGCCAGGAATCTGTGTATTAATACTGTTTTTGAGAATCGATTCAGTATCACCAAACATATCCTGATATTTTAGGTATTTTCTTACACCCCTAGTGTCTGCTTGTTTTTGCTTAAAAAGACTAAACAACAAAAAAAAAGTTTTTTTCAAAAACCAAAGTGGATTTAATCACTGGACTCTGTTTCCCAGGCAGTGTTATCAATTAGGGCTGTTATCAACTCAGAATCAGCAGCTATTTAAAAGTTCAATCAGCCAAATTACTATTTTGACAACACTAACCAGTGTCCTTATTACCACGAGGCAGGTTAACCGCACTCCTACTGTATTTGAATGCTGCTGCTACACCTGTACCAAAATATGGTATCATTATTACCCACGACTCATTGTGCAAAACGGCCAGTCACCCTATCGAACTTTCCATGTAGTATTTAAATAGGCGTGTACAAAAAATATTACACATCAAATATCTCAACATGTTTTATGATACTGAACAACAGTCTTGGTGATTTTTTAGTACTTCTTGACCAAAGATTTATGGCACAGTAGTTTATTTTGTGTTGCTTTTGAACCTCAGCAGTGTTCTTCACCATTAGACTCTTACAGTCCAACATAAACAAGTAGTGCAAAGGTGAACAGCTAACACATCACAGTATAACGAGTTACAGTATCACAATATATTGTATTATAACTCCTGTATCATAACACCTATTGTGTTGCCAGGTTCTTGTGTTGGCTGAAATAAAGTTCTGAAAATTAATTACTGGGATTCATGCAAGGCTGTAGTGATAAACAGAACACGTAGGCGACCAGCTCCTGGAGCTTGTTCACTATGACTTTCGTGAGACTTCATGTAGAAATTTAAAAATACAATATAACAAAAATGTTAACGTTAGTTAAATACACCCGTGATTGGCATAAATGTGTGGCTCATTAACTCTGAACGTAACTATGTTGGCTATGATAGTTAATGTTAGTGACTGTTCATAGATTATCACTCAAACATAAGCAAAAATGCTTGTTTCCAATTCATACAGTAATCAAAAATATTATTTATTTCCACAATTACGGGTGTAGTTTTCAATGCCGAGGTGGAGCCGTTATTGAGCGTAAACCTGAAGAAAGACATATCTTTAGTTAGCTTCTTATTCAAATACCTCGTTCCACCTTAAATGGTGCAGAGGTTATACTCTGGTGATTAAGGTGGAACAAGGAATTCGATTAAGAAGCTAACTTCAGCCTGACACCCAAGAATGTAACTGCTGCGCCATTTAAGGTGGAACGAGGAATTCGACAAAAAAGCTAACTTTAGCCTCAGAGCCAATAATGTAGCTGCTGCACCGTTTAAGGTAGAACGAGAAATTTGACCAAGATGCTAATTAAGCCTGAGGCGCAATAATGGAACTGCTACACCTTTAAAGGTGGAACTAGGAATTCGAACAAGAAGTTAACATCAGAAAGCAAGCAGTTCAGCTCTTCCAGCAGACTGATGACCTTGACCTTAATATATTAATTCGTGGCCTCAATGTGGTCATTTGTGGTCATGCTTTAAAGAAAAACAACCACCAGGTAAGATTTTGTAACGTTTAAATCATAAAGCCCTACTTTTATTTCAGCTCACGTACGTTACAGCAGAGAGGAAGTTCCATTTTAGCTCTTCACCTTTAACTCCCTGTTCCTTCGTTGGGGTTTATTTACATTCAGTCTTGTTACTTTAGCATCAACACAGCGTTGCTGTTGCTCACAACGTTAAAAAAGCGTTGCTTTTGTTTCTGTAAAACAAAAAAAGTAGGCTGCTGGGTTCGGGTTCATGTATGAAAAAAGAGTGACGTTAAAACTCTGACTTACCGTCATGTTAATATAGTAGTGAACTTCTCTAGAGTCAAAGACGAGGAACTTCAGCCTTAATACAGCGACGCACAAACCAAAATAAACAAACAGCTTCTGTAAAGGAGACTATCTGACTTTTTTTAGCCTCTTTGTATTTATGAAACGCACTTGTTCAAGCAGCAAACTCTCTCACTATGTTTCCTCGCTGCTCCTTCTTCTGCTGATGGTTTCAAACTGCCTCGTTAACGGTTAATTAACTGAAGCGGGCCATTTTTGAAAACGCGGAGGCCGAATCTCAAATGGCTGCGTGCTCCCTATGTAGGGCACTATGTGAACCATGAAATGGCTGGTACAACCAAATAATGCGATATATTAAATAGGGCGTTTTGCAGACTGTGGTTAAATACTAAATTAGCTTTTATTAGACATGTAATTTCTAATATAATGAACTACTTGCTAGTACAAATATTTATTTCATGACGTCCAAAGTGCACTACATAGGGAGTAAGGAGCGATTTTGGATTCAGCCCGATGAGCTGTCTCACCGTCTTTCCTGAGAAACAATTAGTGATAAAATACCGCATTTCTGTATAAACAGGGGTAACAAAAGTACAGAACATATATATATATATATATATATATATATATATAAACACAACGTTTTGACAACGTACTGGTTTGGTGTCCACAACGTTGTCACCATAGAAAGTTGTGACAACGTTATCTGACAACATTGTGACAATGTAAGGGACACGTTCTCAGTACGTTGTCAGAACCTTCTAGAATCCTTCATACGTTTATTATATCTTCATGGAACTCCATGAGATTTAGCTAAGTTGCCAACAGATAGAAACAATAACATAAAACAACGTTTTAGTAGAGACATTGTGACATCACTGTTCAGACAACGTAAACAGCACCACCTTTGGCTACGTTGTAGCAACATTGTAAGAACGTTACGTGTTTGCTAGGAGAAACTCAGCCGGTTAAGGTTCAGCCGTTTATAAAGGCGGCGTAGATTTTCCTTCACTGCCTCAAATATTTTATAATAGTTAATATCAGCGCGATTAGAGAAAA
The DNA here is from genome assembly GCA_021613375.1 of Megaleporinus macrocephalus. NCBI lineage: Eukaryota > Metazoa > Chordata > Actinopteri > Characiformes > Anostomidae > Megaleporinus > Megaleporinus macrocephalus. The sequence goes on from CM038727.1 coordinate 14,785,134, forward strand.
AGAAAAACACGAGCACTGAGCACACCTCAGCCTTCAGACACTGACTTATTATTCAGCGCAGGCAGCAAGTCGTCGGGGCTGCTGTCCTCCAATGGGGACGCAGCCGCAATCTGCGTTCTGGCGCTCATCTAAAGGTCATATGTGCGGAAATCTAGTAAATACGACTTTTTTTCGGTCGCTCTTTCAAATATACACCCTCCATATTTATCCTCCTCTATAAATGTATAGAATATATACTTCCTGCTCTTTCCTAGCTCTGTCTAATTCACAGCAAGTTTAAAGTTTTTTACTATTTAAAAGGTTAAAGGTCACGTTATACGTCACATCTCGCAAAGAGTTTCCATATGGATCAATCTTTTTGATGTTTTGTTTTAATTTTAGATGTGATAAGTTGGAAATATATAAAATGTATATCATACAGTTGTGTTTTATATTAGGGATGCTTCATATTAATAAAGTAAAATGCTCTTTCTCTCTCCAAACTTAATTTTATGCACTTCCTGTAAGATTTCAAACATTACATCATCCTTACACAGTATTCAAAACATAAGAATATTTCTTTGTTGTTTTATTCCTTTTGTGTCTATGTATCTCTGGAATACATGTTTTGTTTTTAAATACTGTGTTTATACCCCTTGTTAATTTGTTACTCTGTAATGGCAATAAAAACAATAGAAACCTTAGTTTACTGCTTATGGTAGGACTGTTAGCAGTTCAAGCTCAGTTTGTTCAGTGCTGTTGAACAGACACATGAACATAGCTGACAGCAATCCCATACTACAATGCTGATGGTAGTTTTAATATTTAAAGATGTTAAATAAAAATATAACATATAACAATAAATATGAAGGGAAGTGTGTTTTTTTTAATCTACTTTGACATGAAAATACAAAATAAGTCAAATATTCAGAAACCAAACTGCACAAAAAAGATTTAATTTGTCATAGTAATAAAACGTAGAAATGATAATAAATACAAGTCCAGTTCTTTACAACACTACTTAAGACAATTTGTTGGGACTTCTTAGTTTTCTTAGTTTTGTTGCTGGTTGGATGAGGGATATGCAGGTATAGAGGCCACCTAGAATTCAAGCTACCCTGAAATTGACCCTAATTGTCCTTTCCTACTGAGGTAGTTTATAGGCGTGTTTGACTGAACGTGCCTTGAGTCGGCACCACCGTCGCTTCACGATGACATACGACGTTAACATCTCGCGAGGTCGAGGCGCTGCAGGCTTCACACACAGTCACTGCAGTTGCTCTTCACAAACTGCATGAGCTGAGAGACGGCTTGATGATGACAGAGCTTAATTCTCATTGGTCAGAAGCTCAGCAGACACCTCTGACGTTTGACTCTTTTCATTGTAAAATATATATCTCCTCTAAAACTCTTTAAAGACCTCATATTTACACTTATACTATCATATCTAGTAACATGAAAGTTAATTTTCATGCAGTGTTCAACATATTTCTTTTTTCATAATTAGTATTTCAGATCATGAAGAGGCTCCAGTGTTGTATATTTATACTCTGTTCTTCTAAAGTGTTCTGAACTGCTCTTATGATTTGTAACTGTTTTTAAAAGCACTTCAACACTATTTGGATATGTTTTTCTTTCTACTTCTTTTTTTCTCTCTCATTTTTCTATCGCGTCTTACTTTATCAGCTGTAAAGAGAGCTAACACCGCGAGATCCGCCGTTGTTCAAGTAGGCTGCAGATGGCAACTGTCCAAGTTGAGGCTCTTTTCTAATCTCCTGTCACAACCGTGTCCGGCTGCTCTCGCTGACCACCAAGGCCAGGCGCAGCTTTATCTCGAACACGCCTAATGTCTCTGGTTAAACTCTTTGAAAGACAAAACTCTTTGTTTTTCTTGGGATTTTTTTTCATGCAATATTATATTTTGATATTAATGTAATGTTTCTCTTCCCCCTCTCACCAGTTCCACCCAACACAGTATACAGTAAAAAGGTGGGGTTTTAACTTCGGTCTGCAGACTTCTTATAGATTTGTATAACAGTTGTGTATGCTTTTTTGTTTGTTTGTGCTTATTTTAAAATTGCTCTTTCTTTCTTTGGTGACAGAATTTAGAAATATTGGGTTATATAGAATACTACCAGCTGTGTGGGATTCTATTTGTAAAATAATTTGTATCTTTATTTTTTTTGAGATTGCAAATTAAGATGTACTGCCATAATGGACTTAATATAATATGAACACTAACTTTTATTTTTCTTTATTTTTTATTATTATTTTTTTAAATCTTCTTTTTGAAAAACTTTGATTTATTTGAACTAGAATTTTTTTGTTTGTTTGTTTCTGGGCATAAACCACAACCACTTGTTCTACTAACTTTTTATTTAAAATTCAGTTCAGTAAAAATGTTTAGGCAGGCCAAACTTTTTGTATAATTTGAGTGAAATAAACACATTTTTGTGCCTGTGGATAAAAGACGATCACGCAGATGCTTTTAGTTTGGTTACATTTCTTCCCGAATATAAAAATAAAAAGTCTTTTACACTTAAAAGTGAACAGAAGAGAGCTATAAAATCGGATATTAACATTTATAACAATGCATTTGGGAAGCATTTACTGCACTGAAAGACAACATAGAGAGAACACTGTTATGTTTTTAATGAAACTAAGTGAAAGCATCCAGGCAAACATCCTCTTTTGTCTGTGCGGGGCTGTAGGCTACATCACAGTAATTAGTTTAATATGATCCCACTTTTGTAGCTGTGATCAAATATATTAGAGCGATGTTGTGACAAACACAGCACAAAGGCAGCCAACAACGAAACACAGGCTGTACTTTAATGCCGTCCTCAGTGAGAGCTACAACACCGGGAGAGGCCTGCAGTGGATGTGGAGGTGTGGATTGTATTAGGAGCTGAAAGAGGACATTTCTGTGGTGATAGGAATATGTCTACAGCTACACAGTCAAAGCTATCAAGACTTTAGTAATGACATCTGGCAGCAGTATATTTACAAAACTGAGAAATTTTAAATAAGGTCATATGCAAAAGTTGTTCTAAGTTAACACATTATTTACAGAAAACACAGTCAATTGTACCATTTTCTGCCAAACGTAGAGCAGAATTTCTATTTATTTGCTGAGTTTAATAGGAAAAAAGTATGTAATGTGCCATAACATTTGCACCGACCACATTTTATGTTTATTTTATGTTTTATGTTTAATTCAACAAATAAACTATAATAATGGTGCATTCAACTAAACTGTGTGGTCTGTGTAGATGATTTTCACTTCAACAAGACTTTGGCATAAGACTTATTGTACTTATTCATGTGCAACATCCATGACTAAGTAGGGCATTAAAGCTGGCCTCCTCAAAATTTTTGATTTTGCTTGAATACAATGACTTTGAAGGGCTGTTTTTCCAAATGGCAGGCCTAATATGAAGTACAGTTATATAGTGCTATATTGTCATGTGGAAATCTCACTTTGTTTACATTGATCTGCCATATGACCACAATATGACTATATATGCATGCATGTGGCAGGTCAGAGAATATCAGAGAATAGCAGAGCAAAGAATCAGTAGTTTGAACAGTAAGAGGAAAAATTGAGAATTGCTTGAGGACTGTCCCACTAAGTTAAAGAGGCCTTGTGACTAAAAACAAGAGTTTGTCATGTTATCTAATATTCTTTAATGCAATTCGGTTTTAATGCAATTCGAGACATTACATAGGCATCTTGACATACCAACCAAAACTGTTATTTCTTTACATTCTGTTACTTCATTTTGAAATGTTTTAAACTATAAACTGTAAACATTGCATCTGTAATGTTCTCTCTAACCACAATACCCATCATGCATTACACAAAAATGCCATACAACCTTTGGAAATCCCTCTGGGTGATAAAGAAATCTGGACAGCTTTGAACAGTTTGAAGAGTTTGCCCTTTAAAGGGTATTCCACCTTTCCTTTTTTTATTTCTTATTTTACCGTCATGAACATTACATACAGAAACTCAGAAGACACAAGTAAGTGGTCCTTTGGGATAGTAAATAAACAGGAAATACATTCAATGCAGACATCCCATTGCAAAGGCATCTGAATCAGGTTTCTCTACAATCAACAATTTCAGATGAAACCAAAGAATTAAGCTTGCTTGCATAATCTCTAAACATTTCCTCTTCTAGAGCCTTCTAGATTCATCAATACGAGGTGGTTTCCTGGTTTTTATCTCACTCAATAGATCACTGGGGCCCTGCTATAGGTGAGTAGGCATGTTTACAAAATATAATAGTATGTAATGACTACCTTTATATATATATATATATATATATATATATATATATATATATATATATATATATATATATATATATATATATAGATAGATATACAGTCCCAATAGAGCTCACACATAAGACATGTAGAACTCTGTAACTAATACAGAGGAAATAACTTTTCTAAGATATGAGTGTTATGACTGCAAGAGCCATACTTAAAGAATTATTTACAAAGCACGTTGATTTAGATACCTTCCATCTGATTACCTAAAGAACAAATGGCTCAATTGCTAGATAAACTAGATTTCAAATATTTTTGTTAGATAGCAAAATATGTCCAAACAGTGAGGAGAACTAAACTTTTTTTTCATCAGAAATTCACACAGGAAATCGCAAAACCTGGATCTTTAATATGCAATACATTAGATACAGATCTCTAACTGTTACAGTGCAGCCAAGTGTAGAGTCAGCCAATCCAGTCATTAAGGTTCAATAAACTGCACTCTTAAAACAATAAAGCTTTCTGAGTGGTTTTTGGCTTGGACAACTGTTTCTATGAGAAAACTTCAGTTGGGATGAAGAGCTTCTTTAAACTTCTTTAAAAACCCTCCCATTTATAGCCCTCTTTCCAAAATGTTGGGATGCTGTGCAAAAACAGAGCTCAAAGATATGCAAATCATTTAATCCCTAATTGTCAATAGTACAACGCCTTAAATGTAAAAACTGACAATTGTTATTGTTTTTTGAAAAATATATTAATTTGAACATTGATTTTTGAATTGGATGCCAGCAACACATTTCAAATAAGTTGGGACTGGTAAAGCTGTGTAATGCTAAAAACACCTGGTGGAATATCTCACCACTAATTACATTAATTAGTTTTAAAAAAAAAGCATCTCAGCGAGATGGATGTTTGTGATGTTTAGCTGTCAGGTAGCACTGCATTACAAACAGACATGCTTCTGTAGTGGATATCACTGCACAAGCTCACCAACACTTCCCAAAACCATCGTCTGTGAACACCTTGCACAAATGCCAGTTAAAACTCTGCAAAGAAGAAACCATACATACCATACCATATAAACAGGATCCTGACGCGGCACTGCCTTCAGTTAAGATGGAATGAGGCGAAGGTGAACAGTGTCCTGTGGTTTACAAATCCAAATTTTAAACTCTAATTGAAAATCATGGATATTGTGTCCTTCAGGCTAAAGAGGAGAGAGTGCATTTTGTTTTTATTTATTTATTTATTTATTTATTTATTTTATACAGCTTTCTGTCTTTGTAGCAACATATGCTACTATCCAGACGATGTCTTCTTCTGGGACGGCCTTGCTTAACTACAGCAATTAGACTCTTCAGTTCTCAAATGCTTACAGAGTAAAGATAAAAGATGAGGCGATGAACACAATGGTAAACATGAATCTGTCCTTTCATTAAAACTATTGCTGGCATCAAATCCAAAATGATTTGCATACCATTGCATTCTGTTTTTATTTATTTATTTATTTTATAAAGCTTTCTGTCTTTTTGGAAATGGGATTGTACAGAAAAAGATTCTACAGGCAATGCCTACATTCTACATTGAAGGTTCTTCAGGCAATGCCTTAGAAGTGGTTCTTCTAAGGCATTGCTCCAAAGCACATTTTGCCACATTTGTTTTTAAGAGTTTAGTCCATAATTTTGATCTATTTTAAATTCCAACAGACCTGAACTCTGCAAAACAATCAGAAGTCTTTTCTCCCTAAGCCTTTGTATGCAATCCACAGTTCCGAAGCTGGTCAAGAAACCCAACTGTGATCTTTGCCACATTTGTATTGACAACCTACTGCTTAGACCGTATTTAGTTTTAAGTTGTTTCTGTGGTCTGTGGTTTGGACTTCAGATCAAACATTATTGTCTGCTTGGTACTTAAAACTGAGCCCCCCCCTAAAAAAACCTGACCAGCGACGCATCAGTGGTCATCCAAGGCCAAAGATCCCTAAAGGATCTCAGCCCTTAGATCATCTTTACTGTTAGTAATCAAACGGCTTTATCTGATTTTTGTGGAGGCCAGTTCTTGTTGGGAAACAGGTCATGCTTTGGGGAAGTTTGTTCTGCAAATCATGAAGGATTCAAAATGGACTTGTCCAAGATTTCCTAGAGACAAGGCTTGGGTTACGGGTTCTGTCGACAAGCTTAAGAAGCGTGGTCTGAAACATCTGGTTGGTGTTCGGATCTTCTTCCATATCACCATGTCAGCCAAGCGCTGCTGCTTAAGAAAAGCTTGATTGAAGGAGAGTTCCACAAATCAGGTAAAACAGATATTTCCCCACGCTGTCATAAGAGCCGTGCTCAGAAACGGGCTGGGACTGTAGACCAGAGCCAGGCTTTTAAAACGTAACTCCACACAGATTGAATTCATGCGCCACATGGGAGTGGTGCGGGACAGGCCGTCATGTAAACGCCTTCAAAGCATACTTGTCCCTAGACTTAGATTTATTTGTACATTATGTCAGGATTAATATGACTTACTTCAGCAATAAATAAAGAGTAGCGGCCGGTCAGCTGACCACTGATGGTGGTCCAGATCTTTGGCTGTGTTCTTGGGTGGCCCTGGGACTTTGAAAGCATTCCCTTAAGGTTAGAGGGAAAGGAGCAGTAAACAGAGGATGTGGAAGTGGTTGGCCTCTAAAGAGATAAGTCCACTGTGGTAGTACATATCATTCACTGGAGTAATGGACATGACACCCTGCTGGTCAGAGGGTTGTGAAAGCCTAGTCTTTAAACTCAAATTAAACTCCAGTTTTCAGAGTTGGTTTCCAACTCCCACCTATTCAGTAGGTCACCCTCTATCACACAATGCTTCCAAGCCAAGAGGGCGAAGGCTGGCACCAGCTTCCTCCGGGTGCATCAACACGCTTGGATATTTTGATATCAAAACCATAATGAACTGCTGCCTGAATAATAAAAAAAACAGCATTTCAATATAATAAAGCCACTTTTAATGACATTGACTTGCTTGATCGTTTGTGGAGAATATGCTAATTACACACACTTCCATCAAAATATATTCTCGACATATACATACCAATGTAGGGACCTCTGAAACAGGTGGGAATGACATACTGTGTATTAATACTAAAATCATATTGCTCTTGATAAGATCTCTGGTGATATCTGGTAAGACCAGAGAGGGACGTTTTCCACTTTCGAAACATCTCTTAGGGAGATTCTCCTTCTCACTGTAACTTTTGGCTTGTTCACTGACTAGACTATTGTTAATGAGACCCCTTAACAACAATAACTGTAAACAGAGACCGATCTAAAAACTCTGATTGGCCCTTATTTGTGTTCTATCTGCTACAAGGCCTGTACAGGTTCCTAAAGTTTTCTATTGAGCAATGTTCTCAGACTTGATTGATATGATACATAATTATATCATACATTATATAATCATTATGTGTAGCCACCTCCATAATGTGTTCTAGTTTAAAAGGCATTCATTTAACATGAAAGTGAAGTGGGAGTGGTCTTATTTACACATATTAATATTTTGCACGGTCCTCCAATAAAGATAAATACTACAGATAAGCTGAATAGAATACTATTAAACATTGATTACTGCTACCCTTCTCCCCCATTCCTCTTCCTCACATGAAAAACTTTACATATGTTATCACATATTTATAATCTAAACAACAAATTTAGACGATCAAATGCTTAATACAGTGTTTAATACAGACAGTGCATCTGAAAAAACCCTTCAACCATGACTTTGACTTGATACACCAGTTATTCTTGACTCAGGCAGCTCCTGGAGTCAGTGATCAAGAGAGATAGCTGAGACTAAACTGTTCTAAACATAGTTTACCCAGTTTAGAGTAACTACAGATTACAGTCGAGCGAGAAAACCTTGAAGTGTCTTAATCAGTACTGTATTCGGAATATAAATACATAAATCAATAAAATGGTTGGATATTGTGTTGTTGTTTTTTCTAAGAGGCAGAAGTTGGCTTCATATTCGCCAGCTCCTTGTTTGACTTTTCCAGTCCACCTTAAATACAGTAGCAGTTAGGGTCAACAGACACATTCTGGAGAATGAGATTGGTGAAACTCAACACATTTTAGGATGTGGTTTATTTTGTAAGCTCCAGCATTGATGGATAAAATAAAGATGTTCATTTTAAGTTCTTGTAAAGAAAATCTAACATGTATATTTAATTTTAATGATCTAGATGAGTGTATTTTTGGTATGATGTGTGCAGTTCTAAAATAAACCTGAAAACTAGTATATATGTCCACTCAGTTTTTTGTATGTGCACCTTTAACCTTCAATAAAAATATCTTGTTTAAAAAATATCATATATTATTTTTGAGCACATACTTTTATACCTTTACTCCAGTAACAAATGGAAGTCATACTTTCATACTTTTTTGAAATATATTATTTTTACTATATTAATTACTATTACTTAAGTATTTAAGTCTTTCTGCCACCTCTGCTGATCATCACCCCTAATTTCAGAAAGTAATCTGAGTACTGTCTTGTTTACTCTATCTGTAACAGTTACATATCTTGATAACGCTGACTACTCAGCCCTGCTGTTCATTGATTATACTGGACAAACCTGGACAAAGTACGATACTACAAACTACATTATTTGAGTAAAAGTATAGATACTCTAATATTACTCCAAGTTCTTACTGGAGTTAAATTACTGAAGTACTCGGTTTAAAAAAAAAGTACATTTTCTTTTAATTTTTTAATGTTGTATTGATGCCAGAATGAATTTTCAGAACCTAATGACTGTAAACAATCTACAGAATGCACTGCCTTCATCTGATGTTACTGATAGTACTGGTTTATTTCACAAAATGAAAGCATATATTTCTAAAAATACTTTAGTAGGCAACATGCTTTCAACCAACTGATATTCAAACAAACATGTTCATCTGCTGTGTTAACTGGAGCAGTTGTGATCTGATTCACACGATACGTCACACAAACATATTACTTGTGATTTTCAAGTTGCATCTCATATCTACTGGCACCAGTATGACTCAGTAAGTGAGCAGCAAGCCACCTACCAAATGTTAGACCAACACACCACATGAACATGTACTAAGACCAATCATTGATGCCAAAATGACAACAAGACAAAGGACTTTATTGGAAATGTGTATATATACCTACATCGACATGCTTTCTCAGGCTGGTTGGTGAATTTTGGGAGGCGTGAAGTTTGTGGGCAATAAACAGAGAAAACATTTGAAACAATTTCAAAAGTATTTTTAAACATTTGAAACATTTTTTCTTCATTTCAACATGGACTCTAGTCATGGCTGTAGGTTCTTGAGTGAAGAAGCTTCATCATCTATATCTGGCATAACAGTAGCTACCATTAAAACTGATAAGTTCGACTGTTTAAAAAAAAGCAGCAGAACTTTGAAACAACAGTGTTCAGTTTACTGTGATGGGTTTTCCAACTCTGACGAACACAATATGGCCGACCACATGTTAGAAGAGATCCTTTATCCACTGACTTCAATGTTCAACGTAATGAGTAACGAGAGACTTCAAATACAAGATTAGATGTTGCTATGAATATTTCTTACATTCTATGGCGTCTGTTAAAAGCTTGTTTATACAGATGGGCACACTGACTGCTTCATAGGTTGCTAGAAGTCTACGGTTCAGTGAATCCCCTCCTTTATGGCAGGAACCCCCCAAAGGAGGCTGCCCCAAACCCAGGAGATAATGACTTGGCCAGACGGTTCACATGGGCCAGATGGAACATGGAGGCAGGCCTGTAAGTGCTGTTGCGAGACCAGGGTAGATCTTGATTAGAGCTCCTCAAGAACGTCTGTACCGCTGTATCCTCAAGAATAAAGCTTGTACTCTGAACTAGTCTCCCTCCTCACACTCCTCAAAAATCATACTCAGTGAAGTGTAGATACTTGCAAAACTTACTTTTTTACTGTCCACTCCTGACCACATGCTCCTTACCCAACCTGACAAACTGGATACTCATTAAATTTCTGGATTCATCAGTAAGATAACACAAATGAAAGCAGTTCTCTTCATTCATCTGTATGCAAGTGAACCCCCCCTCCCCCAATCACACACATTTCTATTCTGATCTCTGATCTGATTTGTACTTTGCTGACATGAACAGGGAAGGCAAAAAGGAAACATCTGATATGGAAGAAAACAATAAAAGTATTAACTTCCTTCGCAGATGAAAAAAAAAACACATCCAACAGATTTCCGTTTTCTGAAAACTCCAGAGCATATGATGTTTCAGAATATGGAAAAGCTGAGCAGTAAATCAGTAACTTGTTAGAACGGCACACATGTGAACGGTTAGAATTACTCACGTCCATCCAAACTGGAGTGCGTTCTCAGAAAGTCTTATAAAGTGTGAGCCACGTTTCCTTTCTGACCACATCCTCTGCTCCGAACACCAGCCTAAACATTATAGCGGAAATACCTGAATGAGATGGCACGCATACCACAGTTAATGAAATTACGCTTGTTTCAGCTCAGAGACTGATGAACGTTCAATCAGAATTTTATAGGAATTGCTCTGTTGTAGAATCAGACGGGTCAAGGCTTCCCAAAGCCCACATCCTGTTTGAAGGCTGGAGTGTGAAGGCTGCGCTGGGGTTTGGTGAAGGCCAGCCTGGTAGACTGCGGGCGCGGGCTGGTGATCAGACGATGGGTTTAGGCGTGGTCGCGTCGCTGCCGCTGTGTGAATTAGTGGGTGTCTGCTGTGAAAACCAAGTGCAAGGCTGACATCCATCAGTCGGTCATTAGATCACGTAAACACAAGCCAATTACATCCACACCAGCGATGACATGGCATGAAGGAAGCAAGCCCAATGGAATGTTCATTTCTGACTGTTATAGCCTCGGCCTTGGGAGAGCAGGCCACGTGGTGCTCAAGAGATCAATTTAATAGGGTGACCATACTTTGAAGAACACAGCAAGATCTATGAGATTGTTGACGTTAGAACCACTGCTTACTGCTGGTTTTCCTTTTGGGTCTGTTGCTTTCAGTAATTCCTCCTCAAGCTCTTGTGGAGTTATTTGTGTTTTAAGTTTTTGTTCCTCTCAAAAGGTTCCTCCTTGTGCTCGTAATAAGCTTTTCAATTTGAGTCTTGGTTTCTTTCAGTGGTTCTTACTCTTGCTCTTGTGGAGAATCTTCCCTTGCCTTGGTTCCTTAGTGGTTCTTGGGTTTTGTTCTTTTTAAACTTTGGCTCTTGTTTTCTTCCTCATGCTCTTGGTTTCCCTCAGTGGATCTTCCTCTTGCTTGAAGGAAGGTTTGTCTTGGGCTTTTTCAGTAGTTCTTGTTCATGCTCTTATAGAATCTGTCTTTGGAGTGCCACTTCCTCTTAGTGATTTAAGCTCATTCTCTTACGGGAGGTCTTCCTTTTAAGCCATGGTTTCTCTCTTAATGCTTTCAGTGTTTCTTCCCCAGGCTCTAAATGAGCTTTTCTTTTCGAGGCTTGATTCCACTCAGTGATTCTTCCTCATTCTCATAAGAAGCTTTTCATTTGAGTTCTGGTTCCACTCACTTCTTCAACAAGTCTTTGTATTTAGTCTCGGTTACTTTCAAAAGTTTTACTCTTATTCTTAGTGAGCTTTTTAATTCAAACCTTGGTTCCTTTAATGGATATTCTTTATGCTTGAGCTTTTCTATTTGTGTCTTAATTCATACAGCATTTCTTCCTCTTGTTCTTACAGAGTTTTTCAGTTTGAGTCTTGGTTCCTCTCTGCAGTTCCTCCTCATTCTCTTAGGGAGTTCTTCAGTTTGAGTCTTGGTTCCCCTCTGCGGTTCCTCCTCATTCTCTTAGGGAGTTGCTCAGTTTGAGTCTTGGTTCCTCTCTGCAGTTCCTCCTCATTCTCTTGGGGAGTTCTTTAGTTTGAGTCTTGGTTCCTCTCTGCGGTTCCTCCTCATTCTCTTCGGGAGTTCTTCAGTTTGAGTCTTGGTTCCCCTCTGCGATTCCTCCTCATTCTCATTCTCTTCGTCACAGACAAATTTCCAGTGTCTGAATAAGCTAATGAGAGTCTTGCTAGAGTTGAGTCACGTCATGTCAATCGTTTAGTGTAAGGTGGTCAAGACTGCAGGTTTAAGTCTTTTTCTCGTCCAAGTGTTCATAAAATCAACCGTGTTTAATGTTATCATAAGTCTTAAGTCTTGGTTCACGCAAATAGTGATGTGAACATTGTTGACAACCAATAGGAGAGCTCTCTTCACCACCAAATGGGAAGCCACAAGGCAAGTAGAGGAACATCTGGCGGGTTAGACATGAAGGGGAGTCCGGCGAGGGTACAAAAATTGCACTTCTCCTGGACTGTACAAAAGGAGGAGAGACTGATGGAGCTGTGGAGTGAGCACGAGTGCCTCTTTGACGTGTCTTCACATTTATACCACGACAGAGTGGAAAAGGTGGACAGAAATCATATAAATTGGAAATAATCTCAAAAGGAATCTAGTTGCAGTCTTGTAAATAGTGACTCTGAAAGACCCCCAGTCTTTGCCAAATCATAGCCTGTGACTAGTCTGTGACTAAAAGTCTGTGTCTAGTCTTTAGATGTGAGAGGGTGTCAGACTTTAGTCTATTAAACGTCTTTTCAGAGTCTTTTAGAAGTCTTCTAGTGTACGGTCAGCATAAGTTCTCTCTGTGTTTCTCTCTACATCAAAGTCTTGATTTCTCTCAGTGCTCTCATTAGGGGTCCACCTGCATTCTGGTCTGTTAGGGTATCTGTTGTAGTAACAGAAAGTGCTAGACAAGTCAAACTAAATCTAAGCGGTTCATTTCGATATGACACAGTTTAGTTTCAGTGAGCCAGCGATTTATACTGTTTAGAAATAAATATAACTAAGCAACACTGATCCCTTACACCAGCCAGCATCACTACGGCTCGAAGAATGTTCATGAACCACGAAACAAGGGCTTGGTGAATTCTCCACAGTTCTGAAAACAACATCCGTCAGACTTGTGGAGAAACTGCGAGAGCTAATGGACTCGAAGAGGAGTAAGTCTTCCAGAATACACAGCGAATGTCACACAAATGTGTGATTGCGGTCAAATATGTCACTATGGAGCAACATCTCAATGGCGGTAGAGTCATGAAGCCTAAAAACCAGAGCGATCTGGATATTGTTCAGAAGAGAATCAAGTCTTTTCCACTCGTTTCCTGCCCAGGAACAGAATAGCTGGGATCTGCCACTGTGCTATAGCGTTTCAGGGAGTTGAATGGTGTTGAATAGATCTACAGAACCGCACACTCGAGGCGTAGAAAAACAAAAGAGATATAATGGACACTGAAGTGTATAAATCAATTTAATTTGCATCATACAATACATTGCAGCAGGCTATATATATATGTAATGTATATGTTGTGGGTATAAAAATCAAATAAATCTTTACAATTCTGTAGAGTCTCAGACATTTTCTTTGTCACACATTGCTGTAGGAAATGGAAGAGTGCTGTGTTGAAGTCGTCCACGGCAGTGATGTGGAGATGCTTCTAAAAAGCTTCTCTATGTGACATTCATTTATCCATTTAATGCCATTTCTGGTATTGGATATATATATATATATATATATATATATATATATATATATATAAAATAAAACCACTTTTTTACCCTTCACCAGTCATTTGGTACATAAAACCATATACACAATGTGTTTATTAATGCAAGGCCATGTGATTGCTTTTCTTTTCTCCGTTATTATGCAATGGGAAGCATGCTAAAAAAAAAAAAAAAGGCAAATCAAAAGCAGAGACAAGTCATTCTCATCAACATTTTACATTCGCTAGTTTCAAGTATTTGCACTTATAGCATACAAATGTGCCAGGGTCTAAGAAATATTATCCTCTGTGGAAAAAAAAAGTACACAATCTTTCTTTTTTTTATTGGAACTATAAAAATAAGTGTCTCTCTGGTTTATTCACAATATTCAAAATGCCCCGTTAGATTGCATAAATGTTTGATTGGGTCCACGTCTTCGGTCGTCGGTCATTATAAGCCTGTGAAGAAAGAAAAGGAAAGAAAGGCAGGGAGAAAACATCAGTCGCCTGGAGACGACCTTCAGACATATTCAACCACTAATAAGAGTAATGACCGCGGTAATTACCATGAAAACACTCTTTAACATTTAAACATGTCAAAGATAAACATGAAAGTGGAAAAATGAGCTGGTGTATGAAATTGCCATCCAATCCAATGTTTTATGGCATCTGTCTGCCTATGAGGTCACAGCCTGCCCTCTAGTGCAGTGAAATCTCAGCCGCCCGCAGAAGGGCCCCGCCAGACACTTCCCTCACGTTCTATAGCGGCACCAAGCCTGAGTCAATGGAAACGGGCATCAAACGCCTGCTTTCCACAACATGGCACCACGCTAAAGCCTTCAGTGCCATAGACTGACTGGCTGAGTCGTATCTATGACTGTTGGTCATAATAGGCAGCACTATAAACCCAGGCTCGGCGTCTGACTCACTCATGGCTAATTCTGAGGGAAGCGTTAAAGCGCTCTCTCCGAGATGAGGTCAGTGACTGACGGCCAGGAACTACTATATTTAACACGAAGGGGTTCTTCTCATGTACTTTTCATGCAGTTCTGCCACACAGCTTGAACAAACATCTCAAAAAACGCAGGAACTCTTACCTGAAAACACTGATCTTTTATTGGCGTCTCTCATTCCACTCTGATTACCTACGAGCATCCAAAGACAAAACCATCAGTGACTAAGTTTCTATGTCCTGAATGCATTTTACAGGTCTGGCAACTCTTTGCTTTGTTACATTTTGTTTGAAAACAAGGATAAATATGTTGATGCGCCCAACATAAAAGATCCAGTCATAATATTTTATCTATGTAGACACAGCCAAGCAAGCTCTCCCATTGGTTTGGGCTTCAGAAGCTGAACTGAAGGCCTTCCACATTAGGATCTGAACTCACAGTAGAATCAGGATTTGATTTACAATGGGACCAATTTCATGAGAAAAAACATCTTTTAAGGTCGAATGCTGCCCAAAATGTTGCCCACTTGCAAAATTTGGCCTATCAGAAGGTAAACCTGATCCCACTTCCTCACTCAATGACTGAACAAGCATATTATATCACATACAATTAACACATTTGTTATTTTCATTTGATATTTGTCCATTTAAAATGAATTAATAACAAAATGTGGTATTATGTAATACAAAATATATGTCAAAAGTTTTGGCCCTTTTTGGCTCCCGGCCCAAACAAACATTAAACTTTGGCTCCCACAGGCAACAAAGCTTTTGGCACCCCACTCTCCTGTTCTTAAAACGTCACTGTGAATATGAACTAGAGTCTAAGAAAATCTCAGACAGAATTTCTCAAAAATAAGAAGCATCCTCGTTAGCTAAGCGCTAACAGAAACTGGCATTATTATAGAACTGGCTTTAAGGCCTGGCCCTAATATTCACTCTGCTAATGTTAACTTTATTATGTCACAATAAAAATATCCCAACAGTTTAACATTTGACTCGCATACAAAATAAATAATATCTGAAATTAATGATGCACTCAATTACACAATCAAGTTTTTGGGCTATCAGAATGAATGCCATCATCATAAACACACAGTTACTACTGTGAAGCATGGCGGTGGCAGCCTCATGAGGTGGGGATGCTAATCTGCAACAGCCTAGAAGGATTTTAAAGGTAGAGAGTAAAAATGCCCAATGCAGTCAATGAAACCTGAGCCCTGAGTAAAGATTAGTCTTCAAGAGTTTTAAAGCAACAATGTTCATGTATATGGACATTGTTTGAGAGTTTGTAACTGGGCTCAAAAAAGCTGTTGACTCATGATCCCCATGCAACCTTTTTATATTTTAGTATAAAAAAAATATATTCTATGATAATAAAACATGAAAAGGTCCAAGTTGGTGAAATGTTTTTAACTGTGTCCACTTAATAGTGTGGTTGGCCGTGCAAGTCATCATGGGTTTCTGACACATGGCTGATGTCCCTTCAAAACCCTGCACTGGAAGGACTGCACCAGCTGTCTGGACTGCACCAGCTATTTGCTCGTTTTTGTGAGATTTGCCTTCTGGCACAGCAAAAGCTGGTCCCTTGGACCGACTGTCACGTCTGGTTACATTTCATTTGATTGCAGGGCTTGCACTGCATGCGTGTTTTGTTTGTATTGGATTTTTTGCCCCATGACTTCTATTAAAAGTTGGCCTAGGTGCCGTCCCAGTGCGGCGTGATTTCTGATCGAGAAGCAGATACGGACCATATGTTTACTGGGTGAAACAGCTGAGTATTAGTTTGGTGGGCCAGTCGAGATAAACAAGATGCTGTTATGATATTTAATAACAAATGAAGCGAAATCCTGGAAATCTGGAAATCCCAAACTTGGCTTAAAACGAGGAGAGCTGGGATCATTAATTCTAGCACTGCTGTAAACATTGTGCAATCCACAGAGTGCGGCTAGTATGGAGATTAAGAAACACCCAACTGTCCGCACACGCAGGCAAACGAGGCATGAATAATGTATTTACTCTTACGTAAGGCACGAACCCAAAGGCACTGGTCCCGGGCCAGAGCTTTTGATTTAAAACAATATTAGCATCATTAAAAGACTAACGGCTCCTGGAGGATGCTCTGCTCCGGCCATGTCACGTTCACGTGGAGGAAAAAAACCAAGCCGGGGTATTTATTAGTGATGACGAACGACAATTTGGAGAGAAAAAGACTCGGAGTGCGCTTAAATCTTTCAAAGTATCCACTGGAAGTGAAACCTAAGCCCGAATCCGCCAGACAATATCAACACGATGAAAGTGTCTACTGCGCTTCAGCCTCCAAACCACACAAGGTGCGGCCCCGTGTTCACGCGGACACGGAGACGGAGGAGCTATAAAAAGTTCTGGCGTGCTGTGGAGCTCGGAGGCCGTTTATATCAGCTCCACTCGATCTGTATTATTCTAAAGAGGAGCGTGATCAAGTGGTGTTATTAATGAGTCTCTTCTGAAGGGCCAAATCATAAACGCCATTGTGAGTCAGAGCCGGAGAGGAGAAACCGGAGAATTAAACAGTAATCAAATCTCTCCAGCATTCTTTCCTGAAGAGATACTGTTGCAGAAAAGAGAGAGAGCGAGAAAGAATGTGTAAGAGGAAGAAGGCAAAAAAAAAAAACCCCACAAGACAGCAAGAAAGAGACAAGATCTAAAAAAGACAGAAGGTGCAAGAGAGAGAGAAGAAAAGAGAGAGCAACACAGGGTGATAGAGAGCAATATAAAGTGTTAGAAGAGAGAAAGTGTGAGAAACAGAATGTGAAAGAGATGGTAAGAAGAGAAAAAGAGCAAGAGATAGGGACAGAATGAAAAAGAGCCATATATATATATAGGCAAGTGTAAATAAGAGAAATAAAAAGGAACGAGGGAACATTGGATAAAAAGAGAATATTTAAGAAAGAATGAGAGGTGGAAGAAGAAAGAGAGAGCAAGAGTAAAAGAAATTAGGGAAAATGAGAGAGACAGAGAGAAAAAAAGAGAGCCAGACGAGCCCCAGAAAGAGAGCGAATGAGAGAAAGACAGAAGAAGTATGCGAGGGAGGGTGTAAAAGAGAAAGAGTGCAGGAGAGGTAAATAGAAAGTGAGAGAAACAAGAGACAGAAAGTGTTTAACGGGGGTGTAATCACTACTGGAATTCTGATAAATGACTCGTTTTTAGCTAAAACACAATCATCTGTTTTAAAGTGTGATTAATAGAGTTTACAGCAGAACATAAACATCATATACTCTTATAAACTCACACTTGTCCTGCTCTGGAGGGTCCAGACAGTCACTGTCCGTGTCACTGGGGATGAGCCACGGCCGCCTGACCGCCTGTAACTGCTGGTAGAACTCATCCTACATACATACACACACAGAGCACAGGAGCAGAGGTTACACACTGCATCAGGTCCACTGTCCTTGTACCAATATTATATAATAATCTTATTGGAAAACACACAGGCACTTGTTGTACGGCTGCAGACTGTAGCTCATCTACCAGGTCTGGCATTAGGGGGTCATTTAGTGAGACAATGCCCCAACAAGCGGTCATCAAGCCCCACTAAACCCACTACTCTCGTAATGTACATCAAACGTGCACAGGATTATGATGTATAATATACAAATAATAGTGCTTCAATCATTCTAGTTACTGTTAATATAATAGTAATGAGCAACCAGTTAATTTCCAGTTAGATACTTTATTGATCCCAGAGGGAATTTCAAGATCTCTGCATTTAACCCATCCATGCATACACACACACACACACACACTAGTGAACAGACACACTAAGCGGCAGTGAGCACACTTGCCCGGAGCAGTGGGCAGCACTACCACAGTCCCTGGGATTAGGTGCCTTGCTCAAGAGCACTTCAGCCGTGTCCTGTCAGTTCATGGGATTGAACAGATAACTTTCTGGTCACAAGGCTGGTTCCCTAACCTCCAGCAAATGACTGCGCCTTTTATTATTGGCTCGAAGAGACTAAATGAGATCAACACCCCAAAGGAGAGCTGTTAATATAGAGGCATTAATAGACATAGTAATGAGATAAATATATAGTTCTGTTTGATTTCTTTTAAAATTAAGTTAAAAGGTTTAAATCTATCAAGTTTTTATGTCATTACAGAAATACAAATGCTGTTTTTAAAATAGCTTACTATCTACTGTTTGTGTACCAGTTCTGTTCAAAAGTAGATTACATTTACATTTACGGCATTTAGCAGACGCTCCTACAAAAGTGCTTAGTGTTCGGTTAGAGTATGAGTATCTCTATCTAGTACAAACAGGTTTAAGTCCAAACTACTCTTATACACAAACACTGCTATAAACACAGGGCCAGTGCTGATACCTAGAAAAAAGACTGGAACACCTACAGAGAAGAGAATAAATACAAGACTACATGCAGTACAAGTGCAATACTTATCCAGTTCTCCTAGAAGATCAAGTGCAATTATAGTTTATACCAGTACTTTAGTAGATTAGGTCTTTAGTTTGCGTTTGAAGACTGCGAGAGAGTTCGCTGTTCGGACAGCCAGTGGAAGTTTGTTCCACCATCTGGGTGCCAGGACAGAGAAGCGTCTTGCTGCGTATCTTCTGTATGTCTTCTATGCGTGTCTGCGTGTCTTCTATGCAGTATACGACCAACATGACTTTCCCCAGTACGTAAAAGATACCCGGATGACGTACTGATCAAGTATGCGGCCAGAGCTCAATTTGCGATATACTAGATCCCCAAATCAAACGCTACTGGTTTGGAACACCGTATCCGCTGATCACCTGGACATTTTTACTAGCTCTGGATTTAGCCTTCCTAGAGAATTTTGACCAAGTGCTGCTGCACTCGGTGCAACGCTGACGCCACGCCAGTTTTCTCTGCTGGTCTTGAGGTGGATTTGCTTATGATGTCTACGTAAAAGTTAATGTACTGCATAGATAACGTGATTAAAACAGTAAATAAAGTTATTCTTAGTCAAACAATCCACTCAGCATCAGCTTTCAGCATCCGGTGTGGAGACAGACTGCTTACTATACAGTCAAACTAGCTCATATTACCAACTAGGAGTGTAATGAAAATGAAATGAGTCGTAAACAGATGGAAACAGATGTGTTTGGAAACCACACAGGTTCACCTCACAGACCAATCCACAGCTGACGTCCAGCAACCTCCAGTGCTCGGTCACGGTCTGGGGAGTATTTTAGAGGTTGCACAGGCACATATCTCCACCAAAATGTAAACATGCATGTTGAAAAGCTGTCAGGAACAGTTGCTAAGCTGTGATTGAGCTGAGGAAAATGTGGCGGGTCTTGAGTTCTTATATTGGCAGGCACTTCTTTGTAGTACGGCACATTCTTGTTTTGAACAGTTGTTGTTCCTTCTTCAAATACAAACTCAACCTTTATTAAAGAGCTTGGTAAAACAGGCCATTCTAAAATCCTAAACTTTTGCATAAAATTCTTGACTCTTAGTGTATTTATACCCCCAGTTTTTACATACAGCAGCTTATGTACTAGCTGAGTGATACAATGACCACAAAGCAATATATTTTCAGCAATGAACATGTGGAGATCTCTACTGGTCCATTTGATTTCCTATTTAGGGACCAAACCGTCCGTGGGCATAGATGATGTCTATCTTTAAACTGAGACTAAAGTTATTCATAAGAAACACTCTAATCAAATGTTCCATTCCACCTTAAATGCTGCAGCTTGTACAGGTGGCAGTAGTAGCTGAGACAGCACTTAAGGCGGAACAAGAAATTCGCGAAACAAGCTGCTGAACAACTTGTCAAAGACATTTGGTAAAGTTATAATTTACAGTTTTGATTTTGAATAGTTTTAGTACAATGAGGTGTTATCAGTAGGTGTTTCTGATAAAATGGCTTGGCTAATGACTTTAGCAATGAGGCAGGCGAACTGAATAAACTGGTAACTGGTTGTTGATGTTTTATCTTTGCTCCATGATAAACGATAAAGGACTGACATACTACATATACTATTCTACATGCTTTCCACCTACTCAGAATGCCACGTTAGAATTGAATTCATGAATTACATAATGTTAAATTCATGTTAAACTAATGACTGACAAAATAGTTTAGACTTCAGTGCAAAGGAAACAGGTCTCATACATCAGCAATAATAAAAGTAAATGGAGGTGCAAAAACCAACAAAGTAACAATCACAGAACAAAAATCTCTCTCAATGCATCAATGAAAGCCCAGCTAACAAAAACAAGTCCCAAGGACGTCTGTGAAACAGGTCTCACACATCAGGGTTAATACAGAGCACTGCCTAATCTGGTGCTGTTGTCCACAAAACTAAAGTAACAATAACAGAAAACAATTCAATCTTCATAATGTCTCAATTATAGTACAAAACCAGTGAACAGTGAGTTTACATCTAAAGACTTATCAACATTACTGTAGCCATAGAGTAACTAACATGTCTTATACATTAGCATTAATAAAAGTAGGAACACTGCTTGTTATTTATAACTACAGACGATGTTAGCCTGCTGTATGCTGTGAGCCAAAGCCTAGCACTGCTATTAACGCTATTATGATGGACTCAATTAAATAATGAACTAGATTTTAAATGACTTACACGTTTATTTATAAAAAAATAGCTTTTTCTGCTGCTTTTCACACCCATGTATCACCCACACTGCACCTGAGTCTTACACAGTGAGTTTCGCATATGACTGCAAAGCTTTCCTTCTAGTAACCTCTAGGTTTTTTAGATGTTGGCCAATCAGGGTCTTTTTTTTGGAGGGGATCAAATTATTGGTGGGGACAATTCCATAATCGCTGGATATTGGTGGGGACACGTCACTTCAGTCCATGCTAATTCTACACCCTTGCTCAGTGTGCACACATAATATAAAAGCAAAGGTGCACACAAAAAACACAATCAACGTTATATTTTATACACACACACTCATAGTCGGTGCCCAGGAGTGATAAAATAAAAAATAAAGGTAACAGCGCTGCTGAATATGTATGTTTATAATAATCGCCGTGGCAGTGCTGCGAGACTAACGCAGCGCTCATGGAAAAAGAAAATTAAGAAATATATTTTCGCTGTAGCTCGCTGGCAGCAGGCAACTGAAGAAATTGATTCTTTCAAAGACGAATCACACGTTTAAGAGAACATGAAGCTGCTCGGGCCCTAAAAATAGAGCTCTATTTCTCCAGCGCTGAATTCGACCAATGATGCAGCAGGAGAAGGTGTGCTGGCCCGTGGAAAGAAGCGATCATTCAGATAGGCACATTACAGCACCATCTACATCACTGACGCGCTCCAGAGCTCCAAAACCAAAGACATAGAGCGCTGGCAAGCGAGCATGTCAGGCCCATTACTTCTACAGATGTTTTTATTTTCCTTCGAGTTAAGTGCACCTCGGAGTCGAATCCTCTGGGCACAACTGTAATAAATAAATTGCTCGGCGTTCGCATTTAAGGAACTTTTATGCATTCTCATTTTTCAGCGGTGTAAGGTGTTGGAGGTCTGAGACCTGCCGGGCAGAGGAAGCAGTCATGCATCTTCTGCTGTATTCAGGGCCTAAATTACCTACAGGAAAGCAGAAAAGAAGGACAAATGGTCCAGCGTTCCCTAGGGTCTCCACACATCCGACTTCCAAAGGTGTAGCGTTGCGTCCCATTTTCACTCAAACCGCTTTCGCTCCGGCAAAAGCGAGACCAGGTGGCTTAAATCAAAGAAACTTCAACGACCTGATGTTTCTCATAATCTCGCAAAGGCATTAACTGCGGGACTCATTGAGGAGTCTAAAATATTGTAGCAAAACAGTGAAAATGCTGCTAGCGATGGATAAAGTGGCCAATAAAGGGCCTCCGATTTCACAGTGCTGCTGTGAAGGGGAGGATATTAACTCTGCTGGAAACGTTGTACCTGCGAAAACGTAACTTCATATGTATGCTGATGTAACAAGATGTTATTCCAAGTAAATCTGGGAAACTTTCACAAAATAAGAAGAGCGGCTGGCATTTTTAAACAATTAACCATTAAAATCCAGGCTTATTCTATTATATTACAGCTTATTGTTCAATAACTACATGGACTGGAATGAAATTCTCAGTTGATTCAAGTGTGTAATAAGACCTGGCCATTTTAGTGATTGAAAAATATAAAGAAATAGAAAACCAGCTTTAACGTAGGCCTTATAAACTGAGCCTTTTAAGGTAGTTTCAGGTAGACAAACAAAACTGGCACACAACCTAAACAAGCAGTTACTGATCAATGCATTCCTCTCCTTTAAACATGGAAGGAGGACACAAGAAATGGGTGGACACTTTGGAAGATATGGCTGATATATTTTGCTTAAGTTTGAGCAGCCAGTTTGACTTGCAATGTCATAGTCCTTATACTGGACTCTTTAAGTCTACTAAGCCTTAAAATAGTGTCCAATTCTGTAAAAATATATTGTCCATACAAATTATCCAAACATATTTAAATATTGTTGAATATGTGCACTATATTTAGGCTTATTTAGTATTTAAAAATCTTTGTAATTCAGTTCAGAGATCATTAAGATGTAAACAATTGAGATGTAAACAAAGTCATTTAGAGTGGTGTTGTGACTTCTACAACACAAATTAAGTCAATTTATTTAGTTACTGTTCAAACCCACCAGTGAGTCTACAGGTTAATACTGTATATGTAATGTTAATAGTGAAAATCAGAAGAAAATCAGAAAACAAATAACTTCTTCTTTGGAAACTATTTTACTTTTAAAATAGCCTGGAATTTACCTCAATTATTGTAAAACAATGTCTCAGGCATGTGTCAGCATTGTATGTAATAACTTGCTGTGATACTAATTTTAGAGACATTAAACTGTTGAACTGTCTGGTTCCTATCGCCACCACATGTTAACTTCAGCCTCGTTTTTTAGGATGAACATCAACATGTCTGCCTCAGTAAGTTTCTCTAGAATGGTTTCACATGAAACTACAGTTTAAATTCAGTTCAATTATGTAGAAATACAGAACAATCTTTGTAATTCCCCTTTAACAATGGCAGCATTTATATATTTATATAATTATATATTAAAACATATGTATATATATATATATATATATATATATATATATATATATATACCTAACTGTCAAACTGAACTTTTAATTTAAGGTGCATCGTTTGTGCCTATTGGCCAGGATGTGGATTTTGTGCTGCGTCTGCAATTGAACATACATCTGGCTCTCTGTTTTTATTCCATTTTCCTCCATACGCAGCATACATCCCGCTACAGCCACTGCTCTGGATCTCCTCCCAGAATCCGATGGATACCGCAGCTCAACGGTGTCAGACTCCAGACTTGAGCTAGCTGAGCGCCTTTACAAACTAGCCAACAGAATAACAACGAGCACAGTGATTTTCAAATCAGTGACCTGAGGTTTATGAGGTTTCCAGAGCCAAGTCTTTAACATTCTTCCCTGGCTGCCTTCTCACTTGCTGTTTGTAAAGGAGGCTGTGCCGCTCCGGTGAAGCTCTACATTGTTCTGGTAAAGCTTCAGAAATACCAGTTTCATAACTGTACTGTCATTTTCATACATCAGGAAATTCAGGTGTTAAATGCCATAGTTAGGTGAACAAATCTAGTTTATACAAATTCCACACTTCACTCCAAAAAACGCTAATTAGACTTCTTTCAAATTAATTAGTTTCGCAGTGGAGCTACAAGGATAATGTAGCTAACAAGTGATGGAGGTTTATACGCTTTACTAATACTCAGAATTAACTCTGTGCGAACTCTATGCCTAAATCAACACACACTTGCCTTAAACTTCAAACTGACTTGCCCACCTGGTTTCTGACACTTTACGATATATATTGAAACTAAGCTGTGATGTCACAACCATGGAGACGTTCATATATGAGCATCTATTCAGCCTACAGCAGTTAAGCCCCGCCCATGCCCTTTGACGGGGATATAGAGTGTTGTTCCAGCAGACCGTCTGTACGGTTATTGGAGTGGAATATGTGGGACTGAATGTTGTGCTGTTCTTGGCCGAAGGGAAGCAAATTGATCACTGCTGCCTTCCAAAGGATCCACACATTTAAAAGGGAGCCGCTGAAGTCTGTTTCCTCAGTCTGTGTCTGATACTTCGCTCTGTACATTCCAACCCAGACTGCTTTTTGAATGAGGCCAAATACAGGCCAATCAAAACAGAGACCATTTACATATTGTCGCTGTCACAGCAACACCCTGAATCTCCATTTGGGTCATTTTTTTTACATTTTTTGACATGATTTTTTGAATATTCTGACTATCTTGTGATATTAACTTGGGTTCAAATGCTGAAATGATTTTTCCTTCTCTTGTAAAGTTACATAGTTGAAGATACAAGGCCATGATGTGTCAGCCATGAAAACACAGTACCAAGTTATACTTTTTCATTTTAAAAGGATTAAACATGTGGAAAATGGTCATGTGAGGTTTATTACACTCATCTCAAACACTTGAGTCTGCACACAGTGCCAATTCTGGGCTGGTTTGAAGGACGGGCTCATTATTGCTGGATTGGTGACTAGGGCTGTGTACTGGCAAGAACCTGGCGATACAATACGTATCGTGATACAGCGGTCACGATTCAATATATCTTGATATACTACAATACTGCAAGCAAAGTGATATATTGTGATTTTTCAAATCCTACTATTAAAACACACCACTATATGAACAGGTTTGCCAATGTTTACAATAGCACTGCGCCCTTGTGCTGCTTGTTAATGTTGGAGTGGAGCTGAAAATGGATTACAACACTGCCATCTAGTGGTCAGAGGTTTAAACACTGAAAAGCTGCACTTTTTGTCCACAACAATTCTTTCCCTGCCATCATGAAACTTTAAAAGGTGAGATAGTCATGCAGCGCTGAACTTTTTATATTACTGAACATTTAGTTCATTTGTGCATAAAAGAGGAAAAAAGAAGTTTTTCATCTGTCGTTTTGAAATGTAATGTTTATAAGCTATACACTCAGGTGTATGCTGTAGTACTGTGAAGTTAACTTTTAAAAGTAATGCTAAGAAAAGTGCAGAGCAGTAAGAGCTTTGAGACGGATGCTTGTGCAGTCTGCAGCTGTTGGAAGTGAGAATTAATTACTTTGATTTTAATAGGTCTAATGATCTTACTATACTGGCACAGAATTGTGCTTATTTTAGGAAGTATGCTGGAAACAAGCTAAATTATCTGCTAATACAGCCAATACTAAAATCACGTTACTAAATAAATCTAGAAATGAGTTAAATCACCTTATAATACACTTACAACCATCTGAAAATGATAAATATAAGTTATATCATATAAGACAACAAATACAGTAAATACAGCGCTGTGCAAAAGTCAGAGACAGACCAGGCTTTCGTTTGATTTTGACAGCTACACATTTCTCACAGTGGAAGGCTGGAAAGAAACACCCATGGATGTTTTCAGATCTGAAGCAGCTCTATGGATCTAAAAGGATGTGTAGCTTTCAAGACACTGTTACTGAGAAACCCAAACTGGCCACGTACGTGATATGGACTGAGGTCTTATGGAATAATGTTTTAAATGAATAATCAGTTTTACTTGGATTGCTGTAATGAAGGTAAAGGGACTGACCCAACGGCTGATATTACATTTAGTTGTTAAACAGTTTTTATATTTATATATTTTATATTTATATGCCAGACACTGAAAAATGATGGTGATTTTTAGGCGGACCTGAATGAATAAAAGAGCTCACAGTCCTGTGGAGGTATTTCAGGTGACCCGTGTACAGTTAATGCTGGAGTTGTTGTGTTGTACCTCTGACAGTGTGCTGCGCAGACTGAAGCTGAAGCTGTCTGTGCTGCTGAGGCCTGGAGGGGTCAGTAGAGGTCGGGTGTAAGTTTGCCCAGTCGGAGTTACAGGTCTGCTCCTGGACCGCCCGTAAACACGCTCTGTATTGCCATGGCTACCAGTGGGCAGGGACCGCATCATCAGACTGTTGGGTGTCAGTGGCCTGCTGGGGGTCCGCGCGCCACTAGGGGTCTGGGCCCGGCTGCCGGGGGTCTGAGCTCGGCTGCTGGGGTTGCTAGGAGACTGAGAGCGGCTCATGCTCAGTGAGGTGGGTTTGGTGCTGAGGAGCGGAAGTCCGGTCGTCTTGATGGGCGACTGCGGCCTGGAGCTGAGGCCAGGCACCGGCAGAGTACTGGACGTGAGGAGATTAGTGGACAGCACTGGGCGGTTGTGGGGGCTGTTAGGGCTCCTGCTTAACTTCCCTTGTTCAGCCAGCTTGGCCAGGTCCTTTTCCACCTCTAGAGATGGAGAGAACAAATGGAAATTGGACATTACATACAGGGTCTCACAACAACACAAAGCCAATGTGCTGAAGAGAACAGCAGAGCCGAAATATGTGAAATCATTTGATTCTTTGGAGAATTTAGAAAACATTTTTGAGAAAATTTGAGAATTCTGAAATAATTACTTACATTCTCGAGTTGAAATAATAATTTACTGTGCCATAATAATAAGTAAACATAACAAAAATGATATAAAAAAAATAATTCATTACATAACTCATTATTTTGATATTATATTTTAGAACCTTTTGAGAATAAGTCATTATTTTGAGAAAGTAAATATGAGAAAAAGGTAAGTTAAATTATTTTTAGAATATTAAGTCAATATTTTTGATATTAAAAAATAATTCACAGTTTTAGTTTAACGTGAGCTCAGCAGCTAATTATTGTGTGAAAGTTAGGACCAATATAAATATTCCAACATAGAAATCTAAATTTAAAACACTTTTGCCCTCTCCTGCAAAAGATACTTGGTTCTGTTTGGACATGTATGGACATTGATATGTAATTATTCTGAGACAGAATAAAAAACAAATAAAAAAAAACAAATAAAAGAAAAATTAAGATACTCATTATCATTTTAAGATACTATGTGAATAAAGTGGCCAGTGAGAAGTAGTACAGTGTTGGTGTTTCTAATAATGTGGCCAGTGACTGTAAGTATTAGGTAGATGTTTCTAATAAAATGGCCAGTGACTAAGTATTAGGTAGATGTTTCTAATAAAGTGGCCAGTGACTGGAAGTACTAGGTGGATGTTTCTAATAAAGTGGCTAGTGACTGGAAGTACTAGGTGGATGTTTCTAATAAAGTGGCCAGTGACTGGAAGTATTAGGTGGATGTTTCTAATAAAGTGGCCAGAGACTGGAAGTACTAGGTGGATGTTTCTAATAAAGTGGCCAGTGACTGGAAGTACTAGGTGGATGTTTCTAATAAAGTGGCCAGTGACTGTAAGTATTAGGTAGATGTTTCTAATAAAGTGGCCAGTGACTGTAAGTATTAGGTAGATGTTTCTAATAAAGTGGCCAGTGACTGGAAGTATTAGGTAGATGTTTCTAATAAAGTGGCCAGTGACTGGAAGTATTAGGTAGATGTTTCTAATAAAGTAGCCAGTGACTGTAAGTATTAGGTAGATGTTTCTAATAAAGTGGCCAGTGATTGTAAGTATTAGGTGGATGTTTCTAATAAAGTGGCCAGTGATTGTAAGTATTAGGTGGATGTTTCTAATAAAATGGCCAGTGACTGTAAGTATTAGGTAGGTGTTTCTAATAAAGTGGCCAGTGACTGTAAGTACTAGGTGGATGTTTCTAATAAAGTGGCCAGTGACTGTAAGTATTAGGTAGATGTTTCTAATAAAGTGGCCAGTGATTGTAAGTATTAGGTGGATGTTTCTAATAAAATGGCCAGTGACTGTAAGTATTAGGTAGGTGTTTCTAATAAAGTGGCCAGTGACTGTAAGTACTAGGTGGATGTTTCTAATAAAGTAGCCAGTGACTGTAAGTATTAGGTAGATGTTTCTAATAAAGTGGCCAGTGACTGTAAGTATTAGGTGGATGTTTCTAATAAAGTGGCCAGTGACTGTAAGTATTAGGTAGATGTTTCTAATAAAGTGGCCAGTGACTGTAAGTATTAGGTGGATGTTTCTAATAAAGTGGCCAGTGACTGTAAGTATTAGGTGGATGTTTCTAATAAAGTAGCCAGTGACTGTAAGTATTAGGTGGATGTTTCTAATAAAGTGGCCAGTGACTGTAAGTATTAGGTGGATGTTTCTAATAAAGTGGCCAGTGACTAGAAGTATTAGGTAGGTGTTTCTAATAAAGTGGCCAGTGACTGTAAGTATTAGGTGGATGTTTCTAATAAAGTGGCCAGTGACTGTAAGTATTAGGTGGATGTTTCTAATAAAGTGGCCAGTGACTAGAAGTATTAGGTAGGTGTTTCTAATAAAGTGGCCAGTGACTGTAAGTATTAGGTAGATGTTTCTAATAAAGTAGCCAGTGACTGTAAGTATTAGGTAGATGTTTCTAATAAAGTGGCCAGTGACTGGAAGTATTAGGTAGATGTTTCTAATAAAGTGGCCAGTGACTGGAAGTATTAGGTAGATGTTTCTAATAAAGTGGCCAGTGACTGTAAGTATTAGGTGGATGTTTCTAATAAAGTAGCCAGTGACTGTAAGTACTAGGTGGATGTTTCTAATAAAGTAGCCAGTGACTGGAAGTATTAGGTGGATGTTTCTAATAAAGTGGCCAGTGACTGTAAGTATTAGGTGGATGTTTCTAATAAAGTGGCCAGTGACTAGAAGTATTAGGTAGGTGTTTCTAATAAAGTGGCCAGTGACTGGAAGTATTAGGTAGATGTTTCTAATAAAGTGGCCAGTGACTGGAAGTATTAGGTAGATGTTTCTAATAAAGTAGCCAGTGACTGTAAGTATTAGGTAGATGTTTCTAATAAAGTAGCATGTGAGTAAGAGAGGAAGGGGCTACTAGCCGGGTGCATGCTGAGTGAATGCAGAAGTTAAGCTGTAAGTTAAGCTAAAAATGAATGAAGTTTGATGAAAACGATAAAAACGACCACAATAAACCGTCTAAAAATGAACGCTGCACATCTGCTAACGCTGAGCGTGCGGTGATACAAGAATGCCGCTGACATGCCTGGAGTTGGTCTAATCCCTCGCACATTTTAGTTAGTGATCCGAGCGGCTAATTTCCTGATGTTTGTCCCAGAGAGCTTTTAATAGTAATGGAGAGAGTATTTACAGGCTGTGTAAATTGTATGAGAGGCTGCTTCCTTTGCCCACGTTCAAAACACGCTTAATAGGGCCATGTGTGGAGAGGTCCACTGCAATTCAGAAATATATTTGTTTGCTTTGGGAGGTGTTCAACTGTTTTTGTTTGCCCTGTCCCGGCTCTCTGCTGCCAGTTTTCACGAGGAACATCTGGGCTACTCTTGTTGCGCTTTATGTAACTGGACGCGCGCTCTGTTTTCACTTCCCAAACCAGGACTCTCTATTCTCACTAATATGACTTACATTTGGTGCTGCACATGTGTGATGCATAACAGTACGTGTGAGCATGTAGCATGTTTCATAAACCTTCACTTCCGCACGACCAGGAATGCACCACCCTAAAGAAGACGTATGGCGATTTTTCCAACCTCAGAAACCTAAAACACATGCATGTAGTGCAGATCTATCTATGTAGTGCTATCTTGGGTCATTCCAGCAATTTTTTTTAAAAGCACTCACTTTGCATTGTGTTTTCTGCCATCAAGATGCTCAAATGACCTAGACAGGCCTTCTTTTGAGCAAATTCTGCTTTAAAACTGCAGTTCAATTAAACTCCTGAGCTGTAAACCAAGTCATTCAGATTGGTCTGATATGAAATGGCTCATTCTGGACAACCTAATGAGTCAGATTTTTTTATGGTGGTGGTGATGGGAACTAGGGGTTGTCTCCAACACAAATATAGCCATTTGTTTTTACTATCCAAAACCACCAGTGAGTCCACATGTGTCTTCTTGGTTTTTATATGTAATGCTGATGGAAAAACAGTGGTAAATCTGAAAGTACCTCTCCAACATGAAAAGCTGGAGAGGTAAAATATGGGTTGGGTTAGAACTCCCTCACAACTATCATAAAACAGGCATCTCAGGCATCACAACATATTCAGAACCATTTCTTTATAACATAGTATTAGAATCTTTGTAATACATAATGTTTGTAATACTTTTCTATGAGGGAACTTTAAGTAGCAGTAATGTCTTCAGATGTCTGCTTCCTATCACTATCACCAGCACTTACATGGATTGCTGAGGCAATGAGACAGCTATTAGTGACTATGTAGCAAATCCCAGCACTTCCCTCACTCTGGATTGGACATTGTCATTGTTTGTTGTGTTGCGAGTGAGATAAAAGACACAGAACATGTCCAGACAGAGATGCATCAGTGTAAAAATGATTGAAATCACATTTCAAATGTGTTTTGGATCTGATTTGCAGATTTCATGTGGTTTTGCCATCCAGACTATCAAATATCCACCTGAATGCAATCTCTCTTCCCAGAAGAGGCTGTTACTGCTGGACAAACTCCCTACTGGTAGCCTTGATATTAGCTGAAACGTTGCATCTACAAACTAGACTACAACTAGACATGTGCTGTGCATATTCATGGCATATGACCAAGTATATATAAAAATGAATGTGATGGAGAAGCTCCTAAAGCTTCTATTCCTGTCAAAAATCACGTCTACACAACTTTCCTATAGCCCAGATGTAGGCAACCATGTTTCAAGACCATCTCTGAAGCTTTTTTTTATAGTTTTGCCAGTGTTGGAAGCAAGAGTTGAAACATGTGCATAACAATTATCCTGCACACTGTAAGCATCTCAAACCGTTCAGTAGTTCAGTGGTTCAGAAACTGTAGGACATACTGTTCTGACATGCTTTATTCTGTCTAAATGTCTCAATGTCAATCAATTTTAACCATTTTTCATTAGTGGGAACTAAAAGCACTGAACCCACTGGAAGTCAGAGAAGGATTCAGGAGCTGTGGGAGTTTTTCTGTGTTTAGAAATGTCACGTGATCTTGTTTATATCCAGCCCACGCTGCAGCTACACACTCACGCCGGTAAACAGGAAACACTCAGGAGTGAGGCTTTCACCACTTGTTCACTTCACCCTACGCACAAACATTTTTAATTGTACCGTGTTACTATGTTGAGTCATATGAATTACATGCATAAAACATATATGCCATAATTACATCTATACAGAATATTCTGTAGGTGGCCATAAGTAGTGTAAGTCGTATGTTCCCACTCTAATATATGTATGTCTTATATGCATATTATAAAGATTGGTTGAGGACCCTTAAATCCAGTGGAGGGGAATTCTAATGCTTCAGCATAACAAGATAGTTTAAACAATTGTATGCTTCCAACTTTGTAGGAACAGTTTGGGGCAAGGGCGTAGGAGTGGGTTTGACATTGGGGCGGGGGGCACATTTGCTAATATGAATCAAAGCCCACCCTATCCCCTAAAATATTACCTATAGTCTGATTCCACTGTAGGTAAGGTAGTAAATCACTGTGTGTATAGTGATGTAGAACAACATTTGTGGAATTACAGTACATTACAAATAAATAAATACAACATTATCTGTACGTCCATTTATTATTAGATAAATCCAATTAAAGATCACTTTACAAACTAAACTAGATACTCCACATTACATGGCACTGGTGTTAGAAAACTTAAATTATGCTTGCAATGTCTGAATTATATACATATATAACAAAAAAAAGTTTGTATGCTCTACAGGAGTTGAGCTTTAGGCATTTAGACCCATGGTCTATGCTAGAGAGTAAAAAAAACACAGCCATAGCAGTCTGCAGTTTGGGACGCGGCCAGAGAGTAATGTAGCTTTACGTTTTAGAGTGCTTTCTGACTAAACTTAATATAAACGTTAGCGAACCCAAACCCTCCTAGTCTGTTACCATAACAACACATTATACTAAAGCCCTTTTTATTGCAGTGTATATTGACAGCTCTCATCACTGACCTCGCGTTTAAAGCTGGCTCGAACTACCCAACGCTCCAACGAGCTCAGAAAGCTGCTGACTGCAGGATATTTCTGAACAGGCATCTCAACACAAGCCTTAACAAAGTGATCCAGGACCCACCTAACAACCAGAGCCAGTTGCTAACAACAAACAAAGCGCCTGAATTGTGAAGGCTCCCAAAACACGCTTTTAAAATAAGTGTTTTTTAAAAGTTTTCACTTTTTCTGTTGTTTAATTTTTGGGTGGGCAAATCTACCTGTGTCTAATATTGGGTGGGACATGCCCCCCCATCCCCCCCCGCTTCCTACCCCAATAGTTTGGGGAAGCATGACTATGTGTCCCAGTGAAGGTCCATAAAGGCTGGTTGGGTGAGTTTGGTGTGGAAAAACTTGACTGGACCACACAAAGCCCTGACCCATCCTACACCTTTGAGATGAACTAGAATGCAGACTGCAAATCAGGCCCTCTCGTCTAAACATCAACTGACGTCACAAATGCACTTCTGGATAAATGGGCAAACATTTCCACAGACACGCTCCAAGATCTTGTGTAAAGGCATCTCAGAAGGACCGACTCTGTACTAATGCTTATAGATTTAGAATGAAATGTGAAGTCTTAGGCACCTAAGCCGAGTGATTGAAAACTCCATAAAGAAAAACACTATACTCCCTAAAAAACACTATACGACATTAGAATAAAGTAAATAAACAAAGCAAATACAGAATTTCTCGCTTTCAAAACTGTAATAATAAGTGTAACCATAAACCTAACATGAACCTCAGTAACCGTAGAGAAATGCTTTTGACCTTCAGTTTTAAAAAACTGAAACGCAGCTTTTAGAAAAGCTCTTTATCCTGTTAGGATGAATAATTATGTATACTATGTGACCCAATTTACTTGGGAAACACACGGTGTATTCAGAACGGTAATTTCAGTCTGACCTGGCCGCTTGCCGAAATTTGAGTTTCATTAGCTCTGATGCTCATGTTCACAAATCTTACAGGGCTACATGGATCATACTGGGCCAAGCAGAGCTTATTAATAAGCCAGTTAATTAGCTTCACGTTGCATGCTGCACAACTATCATGACCTTCCTCTTTTAGTAACCACTCATGACTGGACTGATTCTACTTCTATTCATCAAATGGACTGCATGTTAAAAGCCCAGCTAGGCTTTTAATTAAATAATGTCCCTGAACTCAGTAGAAACGAGAGTGAGCGGAAATAAATCAATATGATTTCATCCTCTTACTACACAGCAAGGGTAAGAAAGTCTTAAGTAAAGTGGAGCCGGTCCAGGAGATCAGCTTAGTGTACTCTAAAAACAGTCAGAGCTCGTCCAAGCAACACATTACTAAGTGTAAATTAAATTTTCAGCAGTTGGACAGTTTAACAAATCATGCCAGGAACACACATTCATGGTTTCCCCGCACTTGTCTGCTCTGCGCCAGTTATTTTATTATTTTTACTTCTGTAAGATTCTAGAGCCATGAGTAAATCTATTTTGCCTTAATATTGATAATTATTAATTTTATTAATTAATATTCTAAAACACTTTTTTCAGTGTAAAACTGTGACCTAATACAAAAGACAGTTGTTTTGGAATCTTCTCACTTTATTGGTGGGGAGCCAGTACTGAAGAGTACTGCTGCTGTAGTACTAAAATATTAGCCCTCTGAGGTCTCCTTGTGAAGTAATGCTTGTATTGTAATGCACAGGTTATAGGCTATAACTAGACTACCAGAACATGTATGCTGCACTGATGCATTGGCGTAGGAACCGGGGGGATGGGGGGGACATGTTCCACACAATATCAGAAACAGAACCCAAAAATTAAACTACAGAAAAAAGTAGAAACTGTTTAAAAACATTTTCTTTTTAAAAGCCCATTTTGGCAGCCTTCGCAATTCACACGCTGTGTTGTTGTTAGCAACTGGCTCTGGTTGTTAGGTGGTCTTTCATTTTGTTAAAGCTTGTGTTGAGATGCCTGTTCGTAAATACCCTGCAGTCAGCAGCTTCACTGAGCCGAGCTCTCGCCTCATTGGAGCGTCGGGTAGCTTACACCAGCTTTAAACACGAGGTCAGTGATGAGAGCAATGAATAGCAACAACTATAAAACAGCTTACGTATAGTGTGTTGTTATGGTAACAGACTAGGAGGGTTTGGGTTAGTTAACATTTATATTAACTTTTGTCAAAAAGCACTCTTAAAGTTACATTACTCTCTGGCCACATCCCAAACTGCAAACTGCTACTACACTAAATACGTTAAAAAAAAATAAAAAATAAAAAAAAATAATATATATATATATATATATATATATATATATATATATATATATATATATATATATATATATATATAAATAAAATAAAATAAATTAATAAAAGGACTAGTTGGTTAAATCTATAATACTGACCATAAGGATGCAGCACATTATTTATTGTTATCAACAACTGCTAGCTTGTTGATAACAATACTTTCGTGGAGGTGTCCAGGTTATCTCCCAGGTCGTAGCTTTAAAATTCATAAATGACATACTGATTAAAGACATACAATGTTTAATGGACAGATACAGAAACTACCTGGACAAAGTCACGTTAGAACTTTTAGTTAGCCTAATTCAAAAGCAGAGCTGTTTAGTATGTATGAGAAAAAATTATAACAGCTTATATACCCAGAAATTCTCAATTTCTTAGCAATGTAACAAAAGAAGCTTTTTAAATAGAAGGCAGAATCCTTAGTGCAGGAGCCTTTAGAAAGAAATGTTAACATTAGTTATTATCATAAGATAAAATAATAATTTTTAGTCCCACAGTAGCGAAATTCATAGTGTTACAGCAGCACGTAACCATACACTCTACTCATAATGCAGTGCGATTCACGATGCTGGCCTCACAATACAATTTTCTCAGAATTTTCTTTTTTTACAAAATTAAGCTGAACACAAATTATGACTGACAAAGTTTCCTTTTATTATTTACCTATAACAAAACTACAAAATGCTGTCTTTTGCTTTTCTTTTCTTTATCCAAGTGAACTGAAGTGAATACAGGCCCATAAAAAATCAAAAAGTGAAAAACACAGTAAAGGTTGTAAAAAAAAGTTTGAGCGCATGTTTATAAAAATGAAAACTTTATGTGTGTGAGATATTAATACGTGCAGGTTTACATTTTTCACCTCACATTCAACTAACGTGACGTACTGGCGAGGTAGACCACGTCAGCGCCCTCTGCTGTTTCAAAAGGATATAGATTCATTTTACATCTCAATTGATTTCAGTCGTGGCATGTTTGCATTGATTCGCGCAATGCATCGTTACATCCATAGTACAGTATATACAATATAAATAATAAAAATGTATCATATGTACTTTCACTTTAGTACTTTTGATGTCTTTACACTGATTTTAAGATGAATCTTTATCTGGATTACTTGCACATTACTGATACTATACATAACTGATTAAATGTATATGTAGCACTCCATGTGCTACCCTAGGAGAAGGAAAGATGCTGAAGGCAACAGCTATGCATTCAGCAACTATTGCTTTCCTTTATTTCTCAATCTAAACACACTAATGAAAAACCAAACTCATCACTTTGCAGTGGCTTCGAGTGAGACTTTTCAGTCCTGCACAAGCTTTTTACAAACATTACAATACACACAACAGCACACACAGACCATTTGTCCTTGCACACAGAGAAATCTAACCTCCGCATATAACTCAATTTAAGACCCACTCGTCTGGCCTTAATGATCTGGTGCTTGTTGAAGTCGCTTAGGTCGCCCACTCTTTTCCCACATCCAACACATTCAGAGACTCTCACTTAAACCTCACCAATCAGCCTTTGAACTGCTTGTGATACAACAACTAACTGAAATAAATAACCAAACTCTGCAGTGGCTTCAGTCAGACTTAGTCTCAGTCTCAGACTCAGTCCTACTACAATACAACACCACACACTGACCATTTGTATTTGCACACAGAGAAATTCGACCCTCTGCATTTAACCTATCCAGAAACACCCATATACACACACACTAGTGAACACACACACTATAAAGGAGTGAACACACGTGTCCGGAATGGTGGGCAGCCCTATCCACAGCGCTGGGGAACAGATAGGGGGTTAGGTGCCTGGCTCAAGGCCACTTCAGTTGTGTCCTGTCAGTTCAGGTGATCAAACATGAACGTCTGACATAACGAAGTGGCCTTGCTGTGGCACAGGCTTCGTCCTCACACCACTCTTGGTCAAACTTCTCCTGTCACTTCTCAGAGCTGGCGACTTCCTCCCACTGTCTCTTTATGAGTGTTGTGTGGTGGAAGGTTTTTATAAGAATGTTTTTTATTTCTGTTGTTTTGTTGTTCACAAAAAATCATTGCATGTTTATTGTGTGTGGTATTATTATTATTACTTTGGGTGATTTCAGGCTGTGAAAACATTTTGTGACTAAACCGTAGCATATCATCGCTGTCCAATGAAGAACAAGTATCTCCAAAATGCCAACTTTACAGGAGAGACCAAAAACAGTCTTTACTTTCAATGCAAGTCAATGGAACCAGATTTTTTCCCATGTGATTTTAAAACCACATGTGGTTTTTTTCTATTGGTCCATTCATCATGAAATGTTTACACAGTGTAAATGGAGGCTGCACCACAAACTCTGAAGGGGTCCCGGAGATCACGGGAGTATGCTACGCATGAGACAAAATGGACCACAGAAAGGGCATGGACTATCTAAAGAGGAACTGTCAATGGATTATTAATCTGTTCGTAGCTCTCTCGCCGGCAAGAAACTCTGCAGATTAAACAAATTCTTCATTCCTAAGACATGTGGTTTGGTTTGGTGCAGGTTTAGGCATAGCTCTTCTGCCAGCTCGTCTTGGGCCTGGTACATTACTGAATGCTAGCAGACAGTAGCGTTACTGCAGATGTGAGGTTGTCATCATGTGTTGACCAAGTTTGAACATTTATGTTCTGGATTGAATGTAATAGTCACGGCTCAGTATTGGCATACTGACTACACTGGGTGGTGCGTAGCTAACTGTGGTGACGGAGGAGAAACTCAATTGGCTGTGATTAAACAAAAGGCGACAACTTTAGTGGCTTACAGAAAGAAAAGAACACAGAAGAAAGTAAGCAAGGGATTAAAAAAGGCAGATCTAATCTATTTTAAACAGGCTTTGATCAGAAAAAAGGCGAATGCACTCCCTGCGTGAGTAAAGCACCAGCGCACGCAATCCCACCATTTAGAACATATGCAGGCTTGTTTTGGACCCGGCCCACCGCCTCCTCAAATAATGAAAGTGTTAACAACTCATCTCTTGTCGGAATTGGAGTTGCATGTTGTGGGACGAAGATGTGGCAACAGTCTAAGCAGGATGATCAGAGATAAGTCATGTGGAACATTGCATTGGGGAGAGATAGAGAGAGAGAGAGAGAGAGAGGGAGCGATAGAGAGAGAGAGAGAGATACTCTGAATAACTTGCGCCGCCTGGAAAGCATACATTATTTATCCAAAGGGGGCCAAACGCTTCCCTCGGCAGTTACACAACACACAATAGTCCTGAAGTCTTATAATGTGGATTCGTCACTGCCTTATCATAAACTAAAAACCGAGTCTGGACTTTCAGTATGACCACATAACCGGGTTAAAAATTAGATAAAAGCAAAAGCACTAGCTGGAGCATGGAAAACATTAACAGCTAATAAAAGCATGAAAGAAGTAAATTAGGCTGTTCTATGGCTCCGATTCTCCGCCTGGTGGGGAATCCAGAAATTAATGCCATCTGACGCACTAGGAGGAATTTTCCTTCCTCAGATACCCTAATGTTGTGTTAGCTGTTGTGTTAGCTCATCAAACAACATGCTTTCAGTATGCAGTGTATTATTAATGTATTATTAATGATGGAGTGTTAATCAGTGATGTAGTCCAAAGAAAAAAAACACACATATATATATTGTTCTGTGTAGAGTGTGCATATTCTCCCTGTGCTTGAGTGGGTTTCCTCCGGGGACTCCGGTTTCTTCCCACAGTCCAAACACATGCATGATAGGTTGACTGGTCACTCTAATTTGCCTGTAGGTGTAAGTGCGTGAGTGAGTGTAGGCCATGCAATGGACTGGCGAACTGTCCATGGTGTACCCCGCCTTCGCCCCATGACGCTGGGATTGTCTCCAGCCCCACCGTGACCCCGACCAGCAGGATAAAGCGGCAGATAATGGATGGATGTATATATATATATACAAACATATGTCAGTGTCACTTTGTTCCTTAAACAGGCTCTATTATCAACTCCTTTCAAAACACAATATTTATGCTACTTTGTAAACATGCTTATTTACATCTGTTCTAATAATATCTGCTGTTCCTACTGGTGAAAATCCACTAGTTGCTAAGGTAAAGCATTTTTAAAAAACGAGCTTAGGTGCACAGTAGTGTATACTGAGCAACTTTAACAAGCACCCAATCACTTTGACCAGATGTTTTAGCGTCTCCGAAACAGTGAGTGAGGGTTGTGTAGGGCTCCCAGTCAGCTGAGTCCACAACCTAACGGCAGTGGTCCAAGAAGAGACAAACTATGAACCAAATACAGGGTGGTAAATGTCTAAGAGCAGCAAAGGCTATCCTGTCTGGTCCAAACCGACAGTAGGGCTACTGTGGTCATGGGACGTATGTGTCACCACACACAAAGCCCCACACTCTGCTGTGTATGGAGCTGCATAGCCGTGCCCATGTTAATCCATGCTAATCCTGTCCACCATCGACACTGCCTATTCACAAAGGGCAAAAAAGCATCAGCAACATTTTCATTACATGGATTGCCAGGTACATGTACACAGCTATAGAAAAGTGATGGCACTAGGATGCACTGTAGGAAGAAGACAAGATGTTGGAAGCACTGTGAAGCTCTTGGTGATGTTCTGCTGGGATGTCAATCTAGCAGGTGTCATGTACCTACACATGCTTGTAGACCAGGTACATCTCTTTATGTCAATGTTATTCCCCATCAGCAGTAACCTCTTCCAGCGGGATACTGAGCCCTGCCCCAATGCACACACTTCGTTTGGGAATTGTCTGAGAAACAAAGAGTTCAAGGTGCTGCTCTGGTCTGAGCAACCTGTCAAAATGATTTATTAATCATGCAACTGACCAATCACATTGCGCTACATGATAGTTGTCTAAAAACACTGAAACCCTATTATAACCCTTATGGTCTCGCTTATTATTTGATAATATTGATGTAATCAATATTACATACCACAGAAAACCACAGTTGGTGGAGGCAGTAGGTGGTACAACACAAAGACCACTTCCAACAACTCACACAGCTGCAGTCCTACTGATTTAGACACCACACACGCCTTAAGCCTCACCTATCAGGCTCTGAAATGCACATGCTCTACACCAGCCTACCAAAGTAAAAGAGAGCTGTCTACATAAACAAACAACTGTTCAACACATGGTAGAACTCTCCTGCTCCGGGGAAGGGAAGGGGGGTCTTGCCTTTGGTCTCGCCTCAAGGGCTTCATGCTTTTAATAAGCAAATGATTTCTCATCTGTCACTCTTTAAGAGGGTCTCACGCTCGCCCCCCCCAACGAGACATAAGATCAAACCTGGTAAACCACAAAAATCAGGCATGTCACAGTCACACTTGAACCGCTCTGCGGTGGGCCGCTGTTAAATTAATCAAAGATGGACAGGCTTATTTTTTTTAATTGCTGGTCCAACTTTTAATGATCCCAACACAGGTTTGTGTTACCATGTTCGCGGAACCAACAAGGGGGCAATGGAGACTTTCACTTGAACGAAAAGCGCCAGAGATCTAGAAGCAGACTGTTTGGTGGGTGTTTTTGGGCCTTTGTGGGGGCCAAATATCCCCAGTGTGATGATATCATGAATTCCTTGTGGTTGTGGGAATATTTCGCTGCTCTCCAGAAGAAAAAATGAAAGAATTATTTTTTTCCCTACCAAAAAAAAAAGAAGAGGTAAAAGAGTTCTTTGCTAAGGCAAAGGCAGGAGAGGTGAGCCAGCAACCGGAAGGTTGTAAGTTCATATCCCAGGACTGAGGACTGGGGAATCCCACTTATCACTTTACCTGCCCCGTGTGCCGATGCTCTGTTGGTAGCCATGTGCTGCTGTAAGACTACACTTAGTTATCTAACCCTTCATCAATGGTCACTTTCTGACCACAGAGCTGTGGGATATTTTTGGTCCATTCTCGGTCTAACAATGCGCTCTGAAAAAGATGTACCAGCATCACAAACACTTCGATTCCACTACCATATCAGTGTCCAAAGCCATTTCTGAACATAAAGGGGGGTCTCTAGGTAACATTTTACTCCACACCCACTCCAGTTTAAAGCAGCATTATTAGGGAATTGATTTTTTCTGTATATAGGGTCTCCTTATAATTGACGAGTGTATTTCAATTTTAGACCACTGCTGTAAATACAGCTCGTACTTCGCCCCCCCCCTCACGGACAGATGAACATTTGTTGATGAGCTAAGGTCACAGAAGCCGATTCCACTTTGTATGCACTTGCATCACGCAGGCATATGGATGCTACAGACTACATTTAGAATAACTGAAAATTGTAAGTGTTAGGTAGTTGTCCATAGTTATTGGTGTGTGATGTGGTGATGCTAACATTATGAAGTTCTCATGACAGGTCTCGTGTACACTCCCTTTAAGCTTGTTGCACCATAGCAGCTGAAGAAATCCCAGAGCAGCAGTAACAAAGATGCCATTTTCACTGTTACAAGTCAGTTTATGTTATTTTGAGCTAAAACAGAATGACAGAATGTAGCTGTAATAATCACTAAGAAAACTTCAAATAACTTCATACAGGAGAAACTAGACATTGAAACAAACTGTATTAAGTAAACACAAATTAAGATTGAAATATGATTAAACTCTGTTACAGTAAAAGTGCAAACACTTTTTTCCAGTTTCAACCCAACAAATGGGTGTTTCATGAAGTTTACAACATAATAAACCACTATTTCAAAGTATAAACCAGCCAGCAATCTAAAAGCGAGTCAGCCTAACACTTCTCATCCCATGCTAACTAATTAACTGCAAACTTTTTTTCTAAAGGACTCACTCCGAAGCGCCCTCCAGCAGTGTGTTGTCATGTGTTGGATATAATAGGAGAAACAGGAAGTGGCTGGTCTCCCCTAAAACAAGCCCTTTTAGATCTACTAAATATATATATATATATATATAAACATAAAGTATGACTTTGTGGTCCCAAGCCACTGCATATATCCCTTATAGCTAGAAAATGCCCTTCCAGGGTCACTGCTGTGCTATGAGTGATCCATCACCTAAATAATTTCTAGTCACTGGTGGCCCTGTGGTGGTCCCTTCTCACTGATGGATGGCTGGCAATACAATGTGCAGCAACAGATACTGCTACAGTCTGTAATTGTAGAAGTAGTGCACCTGTAGGATATGTGTGGCCAATATTCCAAATCAAATGGCCAATGAGTGTGGCGTTTCCAACAAACTGGCCAGTCAATGTATACTGGAAAGTGTGAGAATGTTTAATACTCACCAGCGAGGTGCTTGCCCATGTTCTCCAGTTCTTTAGAGAAGAGTAGCTCTTGCAGCTGTAGAGCTCGTCTCTGGGCCTGAGGACTCGTGCCCCGAACAGGCTTCAGATCCGACGACCAGACGGAATAACGCTGCATACCCCCCAAAAAAAGAGAACGAGAAAAGAGAGAGTGGCATTAGAGGAGAGAGGGGGAATGGGAGAAGCCGTATCTGTTATAATGAGGAGCAATTATTATTTTAATGGGCATCAGAAAAACAGTGGAAACCACAGAGCTTAGAGATGAAAGCCTTCATGGCCGTGAGGAAAGAACTGTGTTTATGAACACTAGACTGTCAGTAGTGGTTGTGCAGATTTCGAAATAACAATCAATAAATCCAGGGGATCTAGGAGTACATGATGGCTGGCAGGACGCCCCACAGCAAGCCTACTGCCGCGCTTAACGAACAATAAATCGTAGACGCGCTTTGGTAGGAATCCGTAGCTCTAGGTTCCAGGCTTCAAACAAAAACATTAATGATAGAAAAACAAAAGAGAAGCGTGACATAAATCTGGATCAAACACGACCAAACCACATTTATTTTAATGATTTGGAGTGGCTGCTTTCATATTAGCTTTCCCACCAAGGCAACGAAGCGCTGGACCTGTCTTCTCAGATGTGTTCTCCATCCAAATGTAATGAAAAACACCTAAGTTGTTTTGCAGCCTCTGTACGTGCACGCTCCTTGGGGAGGAACCATGCGGGCAAAGTGGACTAATGCTATCTGCAGAAGCAGGAACACTTCAAATAACAGCAATAACATAGAATGAAAACTCTGCCATGCAATGCAACACAGTTTTACTGCTAAGCTATCTACATAAAACCTTCATACAAGGGTTCCTCTGCATTTTTTTATGCATGTATGGCTCAAAGAGTGTCCAACTAGACAAGTGG
This sequence comes from Megaleporinus macrocephalus, assembly GCA_021613375.1. Taxonomy (NCBI): domain Eukaryota; kingdom Metazoa; phylum Chordata; class Actinopteri; order Characiformes; family Anostomidae; genus Megaleporinus; species Megaleporinus macrocephalus. The sequence goes on from CM038727.1 coordinate 14,828,320, forward strand.
AATCATTTGCCAGAAGTTGCAATCCCATCATGCTTTGTGAAATTTAAACTCAGAAAAGCTAAAAATAACTTTGCTATCTCCTTGCACCCTGTTCTTCAATAGTCAGGACCCTGCAGGTATTAGTCAGGACCACAGAGCAGATATTTTGTGGGTGCTGGGACATTTTCTACATCGCAGGGACACCTACATGGTGGTGGCATCTTAATGTCTATTGCACCGATACCAAGTAGAACAAAAACAGCAGTCCTGCTGGAGTTTTAAACAGTGTGTCCACTCACTGTCCACTCTATTAGACACTTCTACCTTGCTGGTCCACCTTGTAGATGTAAAGTCAAAGACCATAACTCATCTACTGCTGCACAGTTTATGTCCATCATCTTCTAGTCCTTCATCAGTGGTCACAGGACTCATGCCCACAGGATGATTGGATAGTGTAGGTCAGTGGACTATTCTCAGTCCAGCAATGACACTAAGGTGTTAAACACTCCAGCAGCACTGGTGTGTCTGTTCCACTCACACCAGCACAACACACACAAACACGCCTGGAGGTCCTGTGGGGGGCATTGATATTGAGAAACAGAGTAAGAAAGTAGACAGAGAAACAGACGGACTACAGTCTGTAACTGTAGAACTACAATGTGCTCCTTTATGGTAAGTGGTCCTGACAAATTGGACCGATATTGTAGAAACAATTTTAATGTTATGGCTGATCGTGTATATATCACATGGTATATATAACAATGCATTCAAATATATATATCGACCAATGAAAAACAAGTATATCAAAAACTCCAACTTTACAGGAAAGACCAAAAACTTATTTTACCTTTAATGGAAGTCAATGGAACCAGAATTTTTTCCAAGCTATTTTGGAGCATTTCTATTGGTCCGTTCACCGTTAAATTTCCACTTAATGTAAATGCTAATTAGTGTATATATATATATATATATATATATATATATATATATATATATATATATATATATATATATATATATATATATATATATATATATATATATATATATATGACGGCATTAATCAGTAATACAGTATTACTGAACCTTTTGCACTGGTCCATTCAAAAGCATATGTTGTTTTTAAAACAAAAACTGAATATCATATCAAAATGTATCAGTTGTAGGAGTCATTAAATGAAGGATCACAGGAAAACAAAAAATCTGTCTTTTGAATGCTGTGATGTGATGAAACAAGCCTTATATTTCCAGCAAGATAAACTAACAAAGACCTTACATTTCAGGCTGGCTTTGGTGTGGCAAGACCTGCTTTAGGCCGAGCCAAAGCTGGCCCACGCCAAAGTGGCAAGCAAACATAGCGCAGTGCTAACTGACAACCGCGCTGTTCCAGCATGATGATGTTCTTTCTTTTATAGACGACAAGCTGCTCAACAAAATTTGTAAAACAAGCCCAAGCCCAACAAAAGGAGATACCCTGGAGCTCATTCGGAGACACCAGAGACACCATGACCAATCTGTAATTAGCATCCCCTTAGCTTTCCCAGTGGGGGGTGAATTAGCAGCAATGTTTTGGTGGCCTGCCTGTTCTCCATGACATCATCCAGCATGTCTGCTCCGTCGTTCCTCCAGGCAGTGCGAACTGAATAGCTTTCAGAGTGGATCCTCTTATCAGAGACGATGCAAACATCTGTAAACCTGTAGCCCTCAGCTTTGTGTACGCTAATGAAAAGCAGATCTATGCTAAGCTCTCCAACTTTACTTAGCCTGTTGCAGTCAGACCACAAAGAACGCACAGCATGCACTTCATTTCTCACTGTCACTCGGTATCGTTTGATACATTAGGCGATGGGAGATGCATAAGGATAAGAGAGCATGTGCTTCAAGAAGAGAGTGCACCTGAGTGCCCGTGTGAAAAACAGGAGGGAAAACAGGACTATTGCTAATTATATGCTACATACATGCCACATGTAATCACTCCTACACTTTTCAATGACATCACAAGAGAGTAAAAAAGTATATAAAACATAAACAGTGATGTATTACACTGAAATACAACATGTTTGATGTTTTACCTTTTAAACTAATTATTTATAATTATTTTAAATGAACGGTCATTCCAAAATTGATGCCTGTAGCACATTCCAAAACAGTTGGGACATGAATTTACACATCTCTTATACAAGTCTAAAGCTATGCAAGCAGACAGTCTAGCACCCACACGTTCCACCATGCTGTTTTAACATGTGTAGAATGTGACGTCACTGAAAAAGACGGCGACTAAAAGGCAGCCTCAAAAATGTGTTCATTCTCTGCTTTCTTAGACATGTAGATAACCCACTAGTACCAGCCCCCTATCATCACATACCCTAGCTTCTGAACTTCACACAGGTAAAATCCTGGACAGTCCTTTTCTTCTTTGGCTCAGAAAAATAATGCCCATTATTTATTTTTGTCCATTATATATTTATCCCATCATGTTATAGGGAGAGAAACCTGTGAATCCAAACTAAAATTCAAGTTTTGTTTGAAATCACTTGTAAAATCTGACATCGGTAATAACAATCAAATGTAGTTTGTAGATTTTGGCTCAAATAATAAATTGTGTTCTGGCTGCTGTGCAGATCTCCACAATGAGGAAGATTAAATTAACCAATCAGTCGTCCGCTCATTGGAATAAAATGAGGGATTTTTTCTGTGAATATACGTTTTGTTGAGTGTTCTGAGCTTTCCAAGTTATTTTCCAACCATTGAACTGTCTCCTCCTTTAGAACGTCTCTGGTTCTGTGTGCTCAGTAAATAAAAACAGTTATCGGTGATATGCCAGTTTCTGAAAACCCTAGTTTTCAACATATGAAAATACTAATTTCATATGAATGAGAGGCCAAATGCTGAGAAAAAACCATACATCCACATACACATGGACAAGGCCTTAGCAAGTATCACTTTTAGAATTTTTGACTACTTGATTCTAAGTTATAGTGATTTTTCTGCTTGACTTGAGAAACTTACTAAGTCAGCATTGTTCTCAGTAGTGATATGCACCAGAACTCTTAAAGCTCCTTTACAGACAGATATTACAGTGACTGATGTATGAGGCATTGTTAAACAACAGTTTTATAAGATTTTGGCCTAAAATGTAAAAAAAAAATATATAGTTTCCAGAAAATGTATTGTTTAACAGGTACTGCACCATTATCATTCATCCATCCATCATCTACCGCTTTATCCTGCTAGTCGGGGTCACGGGAGAGCTGGAGCCAATCCCAGATCGCCAGTCCATCGCATGGCTAAAACACACTCACACCTATAGGCAATTTAGAGTTACCAATCAATCCAACATGCATGTGTTGGGACTGTGGGAGGAAACTGGAGTAGCTGTAAGAAACCCACTCAAGCTCAGGGACAACATGCAAACTCCACACAGAACAGTGTGCTAACTACTACACCACCATACCGCCCACCACTATCAAGATAACATATAAAACTGGACAGTAATTAGACTAATTATATTTATATAGAGACATCTCGATCCCTGGTTCCAACCATTGAAAAAATCTGAGTCGGTTTCTCTACAGTAAACAATTCCAAGGGATTCCAATTCCAATTCCAAATATAATGTTCCCCTTTAACGACCTCTGCAATTCAGTGGTCTTCAATATTAAGGCTGGATAAGGCAGAGCAACCGCTTTCACTCATACAGAAGCGTCCCACAAAGACAGGAATACAAACTGCGACCAGCTAAACTCACACACACACTCAGACACAGGCCCACGCCCTCGTATTACTATCTTTTTGGAGGCTTCCCACTGACCTAAACAAGAATATTAGTAATGGAAACCAGCAAAACATCAGAACATTTACATTTTTCCTATCGTCATGGGGATATGTGGTACCGCAAAGAGAGCGAGACAAAGCACATGCACATACGGAACACCTCAGGGACCACCAAGCCCAACCTAAACAAAACTTACAACCCCTCTGAAAGTGGTTTGTATAAACATGCGCTTCTCTCAAGTGTTCTGGCGCAGACAAGTGTCCGCGTTTTCAGTAACGAGAAATCCGTTTGAAAGATGCTTCGCAGAACCCGTTGAGTAGATAGATCTACTTCAAGTGATGCATGTCAATGTTAATGTTTGCGGATGTTTCAGTTCAGATTCTTTGTCTCTATTTGCTCCACTGTTTTCTCTTGCGGTTTGCTGCTCGACATGTAGTGGCATCATCAACCGTTCGAACCCAGTAGAGATATTTGTAAAGTGACACAATGTTTGGAAACGCTTGGCGAACTGAACGGCCCTCGCCATAGCACGACTGTGGTTTCCAAAGCCAATTGGCTTTATTGATCATGATGCATGCATGCAACGCAAACCTCAATGAGTCAAACTCGCTCGACGCACACGAGGGAAAGTTCAAATTCGCTTTCCTCCCCAGAGCGTGTGTGATCTGGTCTGGGGGTTGTTGTTTACTGGCCAAACGAAGAAAAGAAAAAAAAAGGAAAAAGGAGCTTTTCGCTTAGGAGCGAGTAATGATGAACCTCTCTGGAGCTGGAGATTTCGAGCGAAACCACTACCATGGTGAGGTCCTAACCGAGCCTTTTTGGAGAAGCTTCTGTCCAGCTCTGAAAAAAAAAAAAACCCCAAAAAAACGTGGATCCAATTTCTCCAGAAATGAAATCCATGTTGAGGAGTAAATATGAGAATACTGCACAAGCGTCCACATCAGACGAGCATGCATGTGGGTGGGAGCGGCTATGCGTGTGTGTGGCTGTGTATATGTCAGGGTTGTTTTCGTACATTGTCGGGACACATACTCTAAAAGCAGCAAAGAACGAGTTTCAGGAAACAGTCCTGACTTTGTAACGTGTTTTTTAAGAAGCTCACTGTGTAATTATTTTATTCTTTTTATAAGCTGGAAGAGAAAGATGTTAGGTTTAGGCTTACAGTTTCGCTTAGACAGTTCTTACTGTATTGGTACAGACAGTGTCGGGAGGCTTGATTGATTAAATAATGATTAAATAAAAATTAAATAAAGACAGGGCGGCATGGTGGTGTAGTGGTTAGCACTGTCACCTCACAGCAAGTCGATCTGGATTTGATTCCTGGTCTGGGCCGTTCAGTGTGGAGTTTGAGTCGGTTTCTTCCACAGTCCAAAGACGTGCATGTTAGGTTGATCGCTCACTCTGAATCGCCCGTAGGTGTGAGTGTGTGTTGGCCATGCGATGGACTGGTGACCTGTCCATGGTGTATGGCGCCTTTGCCCAATGACACTGGGATTGGCTTTAGTCCCACCGTGACCCTGACTAGCAGGATAAGGTGGAAGATAATGGATGGATGAATAAAGACAAAAGAAAAAACACTTCAAGATGGCGAGTTTAACTGACCACAAGGTCAGAAGACTGTCGTTTATGGAGCAGCGAGCGATGAATAAAGGTGTTTACTGTCAGAGCAGTTCGATTCAGGCGATATGCAAAATCAGGGCAAATGCATGGTTTAAATATCTCTGTGAAAACACAACAGAGCTTAGTTATGGATCTGTAATCTGATTACTGTCTTTTTTTCAGAATACAGGGCTGTATTTTTCATATCATCACTGTTCAATGAAAAACAATTGCAACTTTACAGAAAATACCTAAAACATACCTTACTTTCAATGTAAGTCAATGGAACCAAAATTTTTTCCAAGCTATTTTGGAGCATTTCTATTGGTCCATTCATCATAACATGTTCACACAATGTAAATGACCTTTGTTGTGTTCAAATGATGTAGAAAACTCAAAATTGGCAAAAATGGAGATTGGACAGCAACGATATACTGATTAGGTAACTCTGTCACAACCCAACCCAGGATATGATCACACAACATAATAACTGTATTACAGGCCCTGTATGAATTATTATATTTGTTTTGAACAAGAAGCTGGATATTAAGAACGCATACTTCTCATTGATGCTGATCTAAAAAACACTTTCTGAATATTTGCTCTTCAGATTTTCTTATTGGCTGCATCGTCACCATCTCTTCCAATGCAATACAGATAGCCATAAGGAGAAATTAGTTGAATTTGACCAGAAGTATATGGGATTTGAATCATATCCTCCACCTTTAATGCAGTAAACGAGTCACCAGAATGTATGGAAGGTATTATTACACATGGGTACTTACTGTATATTATATAAATATCATACTCCAGGAACATATTATTACATAAAGGTACTTACATTTAAAATCTATACACAACATATATATAGCCATGTGTCCTGCCACTGTATAAAAACAAGCTTATGTGTTTGTGTGTGTGTATGTGGTCAGCGGCCAGCAGTTGCAGTTAATGGCAAGCCCACCATCACATGTGGGGCAGGAGGGCACTAAAGAGCCATTAAAACCCAAAACCAGTCAAACCCCACACAGCTTCAGCCACAATAGCCACGAGAGCGCTCCAGTGTGGTCACGTTCATTGGAAACAGGTTCAAACACCACAAGCTCTCAATGTGCTGCTGCGAACGAAAGCCATCCCTGTGCCTTGCAGTCATGCCCATCAAAAGTTTGGGGACACCTACACTTCTGTGCACCCAAGCTCAGTGTCCTTTAAAATTCTTTTTCACCAGTAAGAACACCAGATGTCATTAGAACAGGTGTGAATAAGCATAAATACAAAGCAAAGGAGCTTGAGCACCTTACTTTGAAAGAAGTGGATCATATCTTGTGCGCCAGTTTGAAGAACAAAGTGTAGTTCCAGATTTCTCCTGGACACCACAGACATTGTGTGAATGTATTCAGTACCTTCAGCAGCAATCTTGTTTTAGCCTAATGAAGTACTGAGCAGTCAAAGCAGGTATTAGATGAGAACTGCAAACATTACTGGGTTGTTTCCACAATGTACAAATATACAGGCAAGACCACCACTTACTGATAACAAAAAAAAAAAAATATATATATATATATATATATATATATATATATATATATATATAAAAATATATATATATATATATATATATATATAATTTCCATTCGACAGAGGGAATGGCCAGTATGGGGGCTTTTAGGAAGAGGTTAATGACTAAGTCTAAACATTACCAGTAAAAGTATTCTGATGATGTCCCAGGTTTTGGGCAAAGGTGTAGGAGGCCTCAGGCCTGAGCTTCAGCTGTGTCAAGCATTCACACAGCTGGTGCCCCTTCATGGTACACCAGCGGGGAAACAGAGAGTGCGAGAGAAAGAAGGAGTCCCACTGAGGCTCTACCGGCCACCCCGGCTCAATGAAGCAAACCCCAGTGACCACAACGCTGCAATCCCACAGGCGCGGCCTGTTAAAACCAGTTTAGAAGAGTTCTCTCTCTTTGTTTGCAGGATGTGAGATGGAGGGAGGGTGGGCGGGCTGGTGCATTCGAGGACCGAGAGGATTAAAAAGTACTTCATTACCATTCCGCTTTATTCGCAGCGGTGGCCCTTCTCCGAGTTCCCAGATTTCCCCTGCAAAACAAACGGCTGATTTATCACCATTTGATGTGTAAAGCGGCCGACACATGCCTCGCGCCTTGTTTGATTAACAGATTTCATTTCTGAAAAGGGTTACATTAAATTAGGCTCAGCGCAGAAAGTCTAATTGTCCCGTCCTTTTCATAAACGCGATCGGGAAGTCGAGAGGCGCTCGCTTCAACGCCCCCTTGAGTGCACGCCGTCATTTTTCCGTCGTGAAGAGCAGTTTGACTTTACTTAAACAGCCGTCTAACTTTTCACGCACATCCTGCTCCATCTTTCTCGCCGCCCTCATTAGCGAATGCAAATGCGCCTCCAGCTCCGACTGATTTCAGCCCAGCACAATTAGACAAAAAATGCAGCGGATCGCCTTCGCAAGGCCTTCTGCGTCCAAGTTCCCCTGACGAAGTGCTCCAGAAGGAAATGAAGTCTAACACATCCACTGATTAAATCCGCTCCACTTGGCTTGCCGTTCGAGCGCCTAATGGAAGCGCCCAAGCACTGACCCGCCTAAAGCACGCAGGATATTGATGGTAACACCACGACTATCTGATCCAACTTCCTAGCCTCCTCGACTCTGCGAGAACGCTCCTGCAGCATGACATAGTGTCTGCACCTGCACTGTGCATCGCAGTAAACAAGCCAAATCCATGAAGCTTTAAAGATTAGGCCAACAAAACCTAAACCTTCTACTACAATGGATAACAACTCCTACAGATATAAGGTGATGCAGGCAGGGGAAGATGACAGGAGCTGATAGTCTCTGAGAATGAGGCTCTATTTAGGAATCCAGTGTTTGACTGACGAAAGTTGACTGGCTGGATTACAGAAAAGAGCCACTGCAGACTTGTACAATGTACAAAGCTCTATTATGTTTGTATTATGTTTCTTTGGATTTTTACTATCCAGTTTGGTCTCTATCTGCAGGTCCCCTAGTGGTCATTCCAGCAAAATGCATAACTTTCCCCTGTAACTCAGTTCCCAGATTAACTAGGGCACTGTTGACTCTGAGTTGAGCTGCTAGCGAGCATTCTTCATATAAACTCTACCACAAATGTATTGTGCATTTAAACGCAATGAAAACACTTGTTGATTTGCTCGCTTAACAAGGACCACAGTCCAGTTCACACAAATTGAAATTCCCTCTGAAATATATGCTATTAGCATTTTAGAAAAAATTAACAGCTCAACTGAGGGACCGCCACACAGGGGAAAGGGCAACTCTGAAATAGTGTTAGTTTCCAATTAGAGACCAATCTGTCACATGATACTATCAATCATTATGATTATACAAAGATGTCAAAAGTATTCACATTCATTACTTAGGTAGAAGTATAGATACTAAGGTTTAAAAACACTTCTGTAGAAGTTAAAGTATCAACTTAAGCTTTTCACTCAAGTTAAAGTGTAAAATTACAGCTTGAAGTATAAAACTAAAAGTAATGTAGACCACAGGGGTCTATAGTGCTCTAGCCCACCTCCCCAAAAACCCCATTCTTCTAAAAGCCATAATGACTATAATGTTATATCAAAATGTTAATGTGTTTATAAATTTGGGATGCGCTAGGCTTCCTGTTTCAGCCGCATATACGGCCATTGAAAATTTAGTACAATGTAAATATATTAAAGAAGAATATCTGTGTACTACTGAGCATTAACATGTGTTTCATGGAGCGGAAGATATGATGACTAGTTGTCTACAAGTATTGTAATGGTGTCAATGTTATCAATAACCTTTACTGGAATGTAAATGTACATGAATGAAAAGTAGAAAATCTGTAGAAAGTACAGATAATGGTGTGTAAATGTAAGTAGAAGTAAAAGGTAAAATTACTCCAGTAAAATATAAATAAACAACATTTCTACTTAAGTAAGGTAAAGAAGTATTTGTACTTCATTACTTGACACCTTTGTCATTATAGCTCGATACTAGCCAACTACCTATGTCCAGAAACACTGAAAATATCTTTCAACTGTCAGCTCATCTGAAGACACGGCCTCCATTGCCAATATACATAGTTGAGTCACATTATTATGGCCACCGGCTAGAAAACAGAATAACCACCTTGTGGACGCTATACAGACTGGAAGGCTCAATAACGTCCTAGTAGGTGTCACAGGTATCTGCAGCCATGCTCACTGCAGTGCATTCCATAGCTGCTGGAGGACACGTGGAACCATAGAGTGAACATGAAGATCTAGGCGGTCCTACAGATGCTCAATTGGGTTCAAGTCTGGGGAATTAGGGGGCCAGGGTAGTACTTGGAAATCCTGGTCAGCTCTTCCAATCAACGTGGGACATTTCTAGCCGTGGGACGTGTCGTATCATCTTACTGGAAGTTTCCATCCACCTCGGGGAAACCAATCAGCATGTATGGGTGTATGTGATCTGCAAGGGTGGATTCATACCCAAGTAGGTTAAGAGTGTCTTCCACATGGATGAGTGGGCCCAGAGAAAGCCACCAAAACCCCCATCCTCAGACCACAACGCTGCCACCTATGCGCTGCTGCTGTCGAAAGTAGGTGGTCATAATAATGTGACTCGACTGTGTACAACAAAAACCTTCCAGCTTCTCTCTGCTTTCGTTTTTTTGCCATTCATTTCAGTTAACCAGATATCCATTCATAAACTCTTATGGATACTTGAGCATAGAGAAAAACATAACTTATCAAGTTGATTGATGAATAAAGTCAGTAGGTTAATCAATCATATTCCAGCTGTCCTGCTGATAGTTTGTATCAGAACAGCTAAAGCTAATGCCGACTTCTTTCTCTGGGACAATTCAACAAACAGAAATCGATAGCATGTTTCTTTTCGTACGGATGTGGTAGGAAAGCCTTCTATTTATTTTCAGCTCAGGGTTTGGAAGGGAAGGTGCTGAAGAATGCCTCCGCTAAGTACAAAGAGCGCCTGAAACATGCAGGGAGAAAGAGAGACCGCTCGAAAAAACACATTCTTGAACAATCAATTACCACCAAAGCAGACTGTTTCTCTTAAAAACAAATTAGTGGCTATATTTAGGGGCAGCTGGCTAAACCACACCAGCACAATTTGTTCCTTGAAGCTTTCTGGGTCCATTGAAGGTGAGCAATTCGCTTTTGTTTGTCTGCCGATTCCACAAAAGAGTGGTGCCTTTGACCAAAACGAGAAAGGACGATGGTTATTAAACGGGGTTTACATGCTCGTTCCTTTAGTCCTTGTTAACGAGGGTTTGAGGTCTACAGGGGTCACGCATGTTCGTGAGGTAATGGGTATCATGAAAAGACTGTAGCGGCGGTGGCTAAGGGTTCACGCTAGGGTTAGCCACATTCGTGTGAACACATGAGCGAAAAAAAAGTTATAGATGAAGTGATGAAGAGTCCATTCGGAAGAGCGCTGTGAGAGCCAGAGAACAGTTCTTTCTTCCAGTCTTTGTTTATCCAGATGCTGGTGTTAGTTTTCCCTAAAGCTCAACTGATGCTAAGCAATCCAGTGAGCTAAGGTCCATAAAGAAATAGTGCTTAGTAAATAATAAACTGCTGCTCCACACATAACGCAGCAGGAAAAATCTAATCAATAATCTCACTGAGACATTTCATTTGTTTAGTTTCCCACTAGAACGGCCAATGAGTGTGAGTTCTTTATATATTCAGCAGATATTTCAAAGGAGATTAGAGAAAAAGATTATCCACTTGTGTAAGAAAGAGAAAATGGAAAGGAAAATATGTAAAAAACAAAGAAATGATTAAAAGCTGAGTGAAAATGGGATTTTTTGCAACCATCATCCCACTAGGAGCAGACAACTCAACGCTATGGGTCTGAAAGGATGTGTAGCCATCAAAAAGCCCATACTGAGAAAGGAAACAGCTGCTGGTGTTCTCAGAACAACAAACTGACCACCCCAGTGTCCATACCTCAAGATCACAAGTGTTTGAGATTTACTTGAAGGCTGAAAGGCTGAAAAACTGAAAGTGTGTCTCCTGAAAAGAACTGAAAAGAACAGAAGCCGTAATAGAGGTACACACTAAATCCTGAAAAAGTAATACATCTCGATACGATATTCAGGTGTGTGCAATTCTCTGTTACATACTGCTGTGTGGGGAGCACTCACAAGAAGCTTAGACAACTCAAAGTTTGTGCCCATAACTTAGCTTGTTTTGACTCAGCAGCCAGAGGACAAGAAAGGGAAATCGCTTCCAAGAGAGAAATGTGGAAACAGCCTCAGCCACAACATCCCACCTGGGGTTATTAATCAGAGAACAAACCTGGCAGATAGCAACTAGCACTCACAAAACCCAGCACCTATCCAACCTGCATTCAGATAACCCGTAAACATTCATGTGCACACATGAACATTCAACAGAAAAACTTTTTTTTACTTTTAGAAGTAAATGCAGTTTGAATAAGCACTATGGACTCAAAACATGCTCTGGCACTGCTATATGTTTTCTGATATTTCCCAAAACTGAAAAATAAATTTGTACTTAATTGCCATTTTGATTTTAAACAAATACAAGGGTTATTTCTGGCTTTACTGCAAAAGAAATGCCAAAGAACAGCAACAGTAGACAGTGTAACAGTGTAGGTCAAGCAAACCCCCTTCTGAGGCATATTAAAAGCTTTGGTTTAACCAAAATCTGACCTTTACATCTACTCCATTGCTTCTTTAGTCTTGCACTGCAACTATGAGGCTAATGAAGCTAATTTAGCTATCCATTAGCATTGTGCTAGCTACATGTCTAAATTGCCTTAAACTGTTATGGGTTGTAACATAATCTCAAATAAATTTGTTTATATGGTTTCTAACACTGTATGACACACTCTATGTAGCAACAGATGGCTACCACTATTTAGCTACGCGATGCAATTTTGTTCTTTAGCCTTTTAGCCACACATGCCAGACACTTGGCTTGTTATGGCTGATTGATTATGTTTGTTGGGGTGAATTATCATTTTAAAGACCTCCTCGTATAAAGACAGTGAAGCCCAGTAAGGCTGGACGATTCGTGAGCAGGCAGGCCATGGTAGAGGTATCCATGGTGTAAAGTGACTTAGCATATATGTGTAGAGGAAGGAGGCTTTCAGCCCAGATAAATGAGGCCCATATCCTCATCTCCCAGATCATGTAACATGCACATTGGGTTAGTGTACAAAGTAATTATTGCTTTCAGATAAAAATGAATGATGAAGTGATCTTCTCACTTCCTCTAGTGTAGTAACACCCATGCGCAGGCTCAATGGTTTTAATTAGAACATATCACTTATATGCTTACAAGGAAAAGGAGTCGAAAATCCAAACTGCTGTGGGAACATATCTGAGCTTTATGAGGCAATTATAACACAGTGAGTGAAGACACAAGCAAGGAACTGCTGGATTATTAGCATAACATGCGTCTATGCCTCTATCGCAAAGATGTCCACGTCTACTGAAAGCATGGATTTATCTGGAGCGCAAGCTGCAGCTACAAACAATCGCTCATGTGCATCTAAAGTTGTGGGAGTGTTTCACACTGAAACACAGCAGTGTGGTGCTGTCAGCTCTGCATAGTGGAGATGATCAAAACAGTAAAACTGATATACACGATAAACATCCTGTAGCACTTTGTCAACACAGCAGCAGGACAGCAACTGTTTACCTGTTGTTCTTATTTTAGCAAATTATTTTAAGATTATTAACACGTGTAACATGTTTCTTTCAGTAGTATATCTTGAAAAGTCACATTGCTAACTGTTTCTTAATGTTCTCGATACCGCAAGAGCTTTAAAACACACGTAGCTGCTTCTCAAATGGTTCTCTGCCACATATACAGTCCACAAACTGTCTGACTTCTTGTGTGTGAGGCATATATATTAATATATTTGTAATATATCAATATATATGCTTCATGCACAAGAACTCAGACAGAATCCATAACAAAAAAACATTTTTAATTCCTAACACACTCACATTAGAGTCATCTAGAAACTAGTTGTTAGATTAATCGACTAATCAAAAAAAAAAGGACAACTTCGTCCACCAGGCTGTCAGGATGCTCAACCCTCTCCCTGCTCTGCCTCCGCCTCCCCCTCTTGCCTCCTGCACACACAAACACCTGCATCCCTCCCTATTGATGTACAATTAAGAACTGGATACGCACACATCCCTTTAAACAGTCTATAAGCTCATCCAATTTCCACAGACTTTATCAATATACTAGTATTAGTGTGCTTTCAAAATATTTTTATAAGCTTACTTGTATATTTTTATGCTTAATGTTATTTCATGTTAATATTTATTGCAGCACCATGAGAAACGCATATCCTGTACATATCGCAGTATTGACTATAAAGCTGACTTTGACTTACAGTTCTACTGATCAGCTTGGGGGTTTGATCAGAAGGTTTAGGATTGACCTGCTGCAGCTCTCACTCTTTGCCGTGCCACAACTGCCTCTGATTTACCTCGGGCAAAAACCGTGTACTGTGCACCAGGCAATTCCTTTAAAGCCTGACCAGGTTTATTTTGAGGAAAACAATGAGAAAAATAAGACATTTATCTGTATTTTTTCAACTTAGCTGTAGAGTAACAGTGAAAATCAAACATTACATAAAAAAAAGGTGTTTTTATTTTTCTTAAATTTTTTTGAGATGTAAAAAAAAAAATTGAAATTAAAACTGCTGGAATGCAGAATGGATTGCCATACAGCAGCTGATTTGAACAAAGTCCAATCCCGACAACTCAAAATATATATTCCAGTGGCCGTAACGTAAGGCTGGTGATCGTCAGCGCCTATGACGCCAACTGAGAACACCCCCCACCTCCCCCTAGAGGCTGGCGGCAGAGTTACGGCACCCACCGCGTCAACCATTGTTGTCTCAAGAAGTGAGTCACCCCGTAAAAGCATTACGTTTTGTTTTCCGTGCCGTTCGAAGACAGAAAGCCCCGGAGGACCAGTTAAACTAATAAGCCATTAAGAAGACAAATTGCATTCGCCTTTCAAACAGTGCCCAAAATAAGCAATTAAACGAAAAACAACCACATTAGGCTTTAAAAAGAGCTGGTAGGTGAGCTGAGACGTTCACACTTTGCCTCTCCATGTGGAACAGATTAGCCTTGTCACTTTGGCAACCTGCAGACGCCGAGGCCTTTTCGTTCACTTTGCTATTTTTTTTTCACTCGCTCAAAAATCATATGCCAAAGTAAAGACAGATTGTCTTTGTGCGAATATGAAAAGAGATTAGCGTGTGCGAATGTGTGTGGGGTTCATTTACAGTACTGTGCAAAATCAGAGACCGCGCTTTACATAATTTCCAGTCAAAATGGGCATTAAAGCTACGCCACGTAATCTTTTTTGGTTAGAATTAAAAGAAGTAGCAACACTGAGTCACACTCGCTAAATTATGGGTCTGTAAAGAGGCGCCGCGTAGATTCTGCAGGAGTTTTTCACATCACATCATGTAAAGGCTCAAAAAGAATATATAGGCCTTACAGGTGGCACGGTGGTGTAGTGGTTAGCACTGTTACCTCACAGCAAGATGATTCGGGTTTGAGTCCTGGTCTGGGCCGTTCTGTGTGGGGTTTGCATGTTCTCCCTGTACTTGAATTGGTTTTCTCCCACAATCCAAACACATGCATGTTGAGTTAATCGCTCACTCTACATTGCCCCACTGTGACCCCGACTAGGGCGATAAAGCAGATGATAATGGATGGATGTAGGTCTCATATACAATCAACATTATACTGATGAAGATATGATGACAACAGTAGATCATTCACTCACATCTTCGATAGACAAGTCCTTCACCAGGTTCTCATTGAATTCTCTTTTTTAACTCTCATCAAATTCACCTGTCTGAGGAAAGCGTTCCGAAACCCAACCAGGGCTACAAACCGTTCCTTTACAAACTGCATGCATTTACACATTCCCACCAAAGAGTTCTCCCAAGATATTCATTTTTCAGCATCAGGAAACCCCCCCACCCGCCCAAAAAACATGTTTAGCAGAAAATTACAGACGCATTACACAATTATGGTTACAAATTTGCTCCACAAAACCTGCTCAGATGTCCAGCTTTGGCGTTGTACTGCAAATGTTCTTTTCTTTCTGTTTTCTTTTCTCAGTACGAGCTTCTTGACAGCTACACATCTTATCAGACCCAAAGCACTGAGCTGTCGTCTTACAGTGGAAGCACAGCTGAGGATGTTGTCAGATGTGAATCAAGAGGCAAGGGGCTTCACTTTCTCGTCTCTCTCAAACATGAAAGCTTTAAGTTGCTGTTTCTCTGATGGGTACAGCCTTGGTGGCCTTCCAGGTCTTGTTAAGGGTTCCTCTCTGGCTTTTAGTTATTATTAATGATAGTTTGGGAAGCTCCTCAACATTCATTAGTAAGGAGAAAGTATCTTCTGTTTATTCTCCTCAGAAATATCCAATGACTATTGAATAACTTGTACACAGACTGGTTTCAGTGCTGTATGCGTGTATAGCTCTCAATCAATCAGTCCATGCATAGCAAAACTTGAGAAAGGGTATCGAGGTCCAAGCTCCCCTAGAGCAAGACAGAGGTGACAGTGGCAAGACAAAACTCTGTTTATGAAAGGAAGAAACCTTAAGAGGAACCCAGGCTCAAGGGAGGAACCCATCCTCCTTTGGTTGACCTTGTATGCTCTGTATGTTGCTGTTGCTTATATTGAATATCATCTGTCCTTTACTTTTAATGCAAGTAAATGGAACTTTTTTTTAGTTTTTATGGGGCAATTTCATTGGTTCATATACAAACATGCAGAAAAATAAAAATTGAGATATTTAACATGGTATAATTCATTATCTATAAATATATACTAAACAGTTTGTCACTGGTAGCTCATGGAAAGTGCCGGTTCTACCCTGTCAATCCAAACCACGTGTTTGTACGCAGAAGAGGAGATATTTTACGTTTATGAGTTGTTATGATTTGAAATTAATAATATAAAAAAAATCTTTTTAATCTAAAGTATTAAAAAAGACATCTTGCCATGTTTTCGTTATTGCTTGGCATGAAAACAAACAGGAAAGGCTGAAAGTGTGGCTTTAATGTAAACGTAATTAAAGGCATAACTCACTATTTCATTCCATTACTGCATTTAAAGCGTCTGCCTGAACAGTACGGTGGCGTGACAGTAACTCGAGCTGTTAAGGGTTAAGTGCCGCTTATTTGATGCCGATTGCTCTGTGACCTGCTTTAACTTTTCCCGTGTGGGGAGGTGGGTACCAGCTCTTTTGACGAGGCCTGGAGAGATTGGGAGGAGTGGGGGTCTCGTCCCGTCGCGACAGCGAGCGTGATGCCAGCATGTCTGGAGCCCTCCTCCATCTGCTCCGCACACCACACCAGCGAAAACACTCTTAAAAGACTTTCCAACACCAGCCTGCTGTAATTACAGCACAGCCTCGCCTCAGTGTCACTGCTGATAGGAAAATAAGTGCCTAATGATGAGGAGAGAGAGAGCATGCACTATTGACTATGGAATCCATGGCAACAAAAGCCTATGTATAAGCAAATTACCACCACACAGGCCTCCGTCCCAGCAATGAAGCTGTGATATTATGCCAGATCCGTCTGAGAGGCGAGATCAAGATCGTTTTTTTTACATTTCTGTGGTGACTTGCATCAAAGTTCCATTTTTACCTTAAGTGAGCTGCATGAAATCTCTTCAGCCGAAGTGACAAGTGATAAAAGTAAACACAGTACTTCCAGTTTACAGGCTTTATCAAATACATGATTATCCTAATAGTTACACTTAGGATGGTTTATATTAGCTGTTCTTAATCCAACCATTTTGTGGAAGGTGCATGTCTTTGTCAGGGTTTGACTGATATATTAGTTAGATGATCGGACAGTTAGTGGTCTGTTCTGATTGATAAGCAACACCTTTGTTGAACCTTTGTATCTTCTGATGATAGCTGCGAAAGCACCATGCAAATGAAACTGAATGAAAGATTTAGTTGAACTGAGCAACTGATATTTGTCTGTTTCAGTTACATGTAGGGCCTCACCTAACAATTAATTTCTTGATGAATTAATCTAATGATTCTCGTTTTTTTTCAATTAGTCGATAAATCTAATGACAATTTTTAGATTACTCTAAAGTGAGTATGTTAGAAACTTTTTTTCTTTCTTATTTTGTTATGGATTTGTAACCAATGGATGATTTGTGCATATATATATATATATATATATATATATGCACAAATCATCCATTGGTTACAAATGTAGAATTGTTGATGGAAATGGGAGGGGGGAGAGGGGGACGCATGGCATGAGAAAAACTCATGGCCATTCTAGACTATATATATATATATATATATATATATATATATATATATATATATATATATATATATATATATATATATATATATATATACAGAGGGGGCTGGTGTGTTTGGGGATCAGTAGATTAATCGATTAAGAAATTAATTGCAGCCCTAATTTAATGTATTAAAGGGTATCTTAACCGCATGTGATCTATCAATGGTTAAAAAGATTAAAGTCTACGCTCTGACTGGACTTTTAGAGGTAGCCTACACGCCTCGCACACAAGAAATCAGACAGAGAGCCGTTTGAGAAGCAGCTATGTGTGTTTTAAAGCTCCCGCGGTATCGAGAAGTCTTAGGTTCTACACTAAGAAACAGTTAGCAATGCAACTTTTCATTCACTACTGAAAGAAACATGTTACACGTGTTAATAATCTTAAAATAATCTGCTAAGATAAGATAAACAGGTAAACAGGTGCTGTCCTGCTGCTGTGTTGATAAAGCACTCCGGGATGTTTGAGCTTCAAGGTCTCGTGTATAGCAGTTGTACTGTTGTGATCTGTCAGCTGACAGAGCACCACACTGTTGAGTTTCTGTGTGAAACACTCCCACAACTTTAGATGCACAACTTTAGATGCAGGCAAGTGATTGTTTGTAGCTGCAGCTTGCGCTCCAGATAAATCCATGCTTCAGTAGGCGCGGCCATATTGCGATGCACAGACGCACGTTATGCTAATCGAAGCTAATCGTATAAGCATAATCGATTACATCGATGCGTCGCCCCCAGCCGTAGTCACATGACCACTTTTCTTGCAGCAGACATATTAATGACTGTCTTCTGCTGAATCTCAATAGGAGAGCAATGATAAATGATAATAAAAGAGAGAATCTCAGTAGTTACAACAACAGCAATTAAAAAAAAAAATGCTTGGTTTATATGTACAACCCTAATTCCAAAAAAGCTGTGTAAAATTTAAGTCGATATAAATAAACACAAAATGCAATGATTTGCGAATCTCATAATAGAGTCATATTTCATATCACAATAGAACATAGAACATGCATCAGTTCTAAAAGGTGAGACATTTGAACATTTCATTAAAAATTCTTAACTCATTAAGAACCTGATGGCTGCATCATTTTGGGAAAGTAAGTCTATAAGATTTGCAAATCGGTGAATTCTGTATTTATTTAGGTTTGTTTACATTTTGCACACTTTTTTTGGAATTGGGCTTTTACTTCACTGTAGATACTGATTACTGAACATGGATAAAGTGGTACTTTTTCTGCTATGCCAATAAAAGTACTTTAGCGTGGCCCCTCACACAACAACAGCCTGCGTTTTAAGTCTTTATGTATAAGAGCAGCTGCTTAAAACCTAGATGTAATATTTCCAGACATAAAAAAGCTATGTGAAAGCCTGATGTGATTAAAAATAGGCTACTGATGCTGGACAAGCTGCTGGTAGGGATTTAATTAAATTCAATTTAAGATTACAGATAAAGTTTTACAGATAAATCCATGTCCAAGCCCCAAATGAGCCAAGCCAAGGGTGACAGCGGCAAGCAAAACCCCCTACAAAACAAAACAAGACTCCAAAGTATAATCATTTCTCCTCTGGTTGGCACCAGTTAGCTGAACAATAACAAAACCACAGCAATATGACTAGAGAATATAATTTGACAAGTAATATACAACAGAGAAAGTAGAAATAAGAACAGAAACCAGTCTGTCAATAGAAAAAAATATAAAGATTAATAACTGATAACCGAGGACTACTGTTGGAGACCTATCAGAGCAACAAATGATAAAACCAGCCATGTTTACTGTGTACCTTATTAAAGTTGCAAAGGAGAAATAGGTTTCTAAAAAAATGTGTTACTGTTAGAGTCAATGATGTAGAAACTGGGATGGGTGGGACATGCCCTACCCAATATTGGAAACATTGGTTGCATCTGTCCAACACACAATAAACAAAATTGTTCTGATGTTGTGCCATGTTGGTTGGTGCTGTGTCTTAGAGTTGAGATGCCTATTCGAAGATAAAGAACGTTTTGATTAAAAGCTGCCTCTGCTGTTGGCATGATGACAACAGAGTCAACGGAGCAGCATTCGCTAACTATAAAACTGCCTGAAACTGCCTGAGTGAGGAATCCAAGCATGGACTCAAACACAGCACTGACCCATGGTTTTCAAAGGGTTAACTGTATTGGAAGCACCAAACCAGGGGATGTAGGTGACTCAAAGACCAGGCCTGGAAAAAAACACAGTCTTTTTCGACAGTCACGATCTAACAGGCCCTGCTACAGCGCCGGTATAATCTCCATGTCAGCTTCATTACAGTGTGTACGCATGTAATTGTACACGCTTTTCTTCCACAAAGCGATACTGGCAGCAGAAGTAACAAATCACAGCCCTTGCCTGGATTAGGCTCTTTCCAGCCACATTACTCCACCTGAAGGTTCCCCAGAAACAAAGACTGTGCTGCTCTCACACCACGAGAGCCTTTATGCATTGTTTAGAGAGGTAAGCTATCCGCTAGCCTGACAAGCTAGGAGATAAACAGCCCACTCAGGGTGGGGTATCTCCATGAGAAGGAGTGATATAAGTGGTTTTAACTGTCCTTCTGACAGCACGCACAATGGGGAAGATAGAGGAGAAACGAACGAAGGCCGAAAAGCGATAGTTTGGACTGGGGCAGGGTGGCTTACCTGCGCTGAAACCTGAGAGACGCTCTGGAGCTCCAGCTCGGCTGCAGTTAGAGACTCGGGCACCGCAGGCATTGGACCTGTTCCAGAAAGCAAACGCACACATACACAGCAGCTTTTTACCATCCATCCATGCTGAAAGCAGCCGAGAGCACTGCATCGTTCCCACATATGGAAGTCCATTTGCGTGTCAGGGTTCACCAATTTTAATTAGCATAGCTTATCCACTTAAACTGATGAAAATGCAAGTGTGACTAGGCCTTTAGAGAGAAATGCAGAAGTAGATGATGACTTTCCCCCAAAGCGTGATAAGTAATTCCATTACAGTTTAGGAAAAGTGATTAATAACTCATAATGGATTACTTTGAATTATCACATCAGCACTGATTACCTTTGGATTAAAGCTGCCATAGAATAAAAAACCACACTGACACGGGAGAGTTGAATAAGCAAGTTTGGTACATAGAACTGGCATGCCATAAACCTCAAACTCTATTGTTCCTCTTTCAAACACAAATCAGACATTTACAAAAAAGAATGTAAACGGGACTCCAAACTCCTAAACCAGAGATCACTAATAGGCAGACCACGGTCCGGACCCAGACGTTGTTCACTGTAGACCCAAACAGCCCTTGTTTTTACTTGAAGTGAGTAAAAAGCATTTATTTGTAGCTTTATAAATAATTAATTCAGTTCAGATTTCAAACAGTAAATATTGTTGAAATATGTTTACTGATATTTGTAATTTGTTGGTCTTTCAGTTGCTGATGGTATAAGATGCTGATTCTGGGCTACTGAATCATATCACAAGTTAGAAATGATGACGGTCCAGACCTTTGCCTGAGGACATTTCCTCTAACTGGACCTTACTGAACTCTAATTAAATATCTTGACTCCTCCCAAAATGATGCTGGCATCCAGAGGTGTCAAGTAACAAAGTACAAATACTTTGTTCCCTTACTTAAGTAGAAATTGTGATTATTTATATTTTACTAAAGTAATTATTTTTCAGATTACTTTTTACTTCTACTCCTTACATTTACACTCCATTATCAGTACTTTCTACTCCTTACATTTACACTCCATTATCAGTACTTTCTACTCCTTACATTTTAAAAATAGCCTCGTTACTCCTATTACATTTCAGCTTGTTTTCATTGTTTTTTCATGTACATTTACATTCCAGTAAAGATTATTGATAACATGTCTTTGAAGTTTGACTTTTTGCACCATTACAATACTGATAGACAACTAGTCATCATATCTTCTGCTCCATGAAACACATGTTAATTCTCAGTAGTACACAGATATGCTTCTTTAATATATTTACATTGTACTAAATACATTCATTTATAATGGGCGTATATGCGGCTGAAACAGGGAGCCTAGCGCATCCCAAATTTATCAACATTAACATTTTAATATAACATTATAGTCATTATGGCTTTTAGAAGAATGGGTTTTTTGGGAAGGTGGGCTAGTGCACTATAGACCCCTATGGTGAGGCCTAAGCTTCTTCCCTTACATAACTTTTACTTTTATATTTTAAGTAGTTTTGAAAGCAGTACTTTTACACTTTTACTTGAGTAAAAATCTTGACTTGATACTTCAACTTCTACAGAAGTATTTTTAAACCCTAGTATCTCTACTTCTACCTGAGTAATGAATGTGAATACTTTTGACACCTTTGCTCGCATCATACATCGGCTCACGTTCCATTCCAGCAGGAAACAGTGACAACAGCAATGGCGGATTACGCATGCAGAAATCTATCTTTCATGGTTGTGAAGAAGCACCTAAGTGAAGGGTTAATGGGGCGTGGTCACCTAATTCTCAATCCGTTCCACCTTAAATGCCACAGCTTGTTCAGTTCTGAGATGCACCTGTGGCACCATTTAAGGTGGAACAGAAACAAGACTTCCGTACTCTTTACAACTTTAACGTTGTAGGTCATTTGCATAGAGGTTCATCATATTTTCCCACCTGTGTTTATTTCTACACGGTACTAGTGTCCGATCATCATAGTGTCTTACTGTAAACCAGCCAATCAGAGCAGAGCTCACCAAAAAAGGGAGAACATCTCATTTCATTCTAGGCTCCAAATACTGGGTTAGAAATGGGCTTTTCTTTACCCTAAACAATGTTGAATCCCTTTTATGTAGAACATCAGAGAAGAAATGAAAATACTAAATATATATGTTCTATGGCAGCTTTAAGCGAAAGAACTGTACATTTGGTTGGTTAGGATGTCAGATCACTAGTGATATTAGTTGGCCTTTTGCCTGACTGGAACAAATACCTCCAGCCTCTGCAGCCTGGATCAAGTTGAGCACCCTTTGGGTGAGAATGTCTCAACAAAGGCATTGACTGACTGCTACACAAAAAACAAATTACCAAGCGTCCATAGCCTTTCAAAAATGTGACACCGTACCCAGTTTAATGCATTCCTCTCTAATATGAAGATGATAGTGAGAAGAGCAGGTAGAATAGCAGCTCTACACTTACACGTTACTTCAGGTACGGCCTGCTCTGGAACTTTGGGCGCTGGTTCCTTCTCCGCTCCTCCTGGTGTGAGACTGTCCCCCTGCAGCCTACAAAACCCAAACAAAACAGACTTAAAAACATGGCACCAAGCAACGTTTTCTATTTCACCCCAAAGTTCTGATGCATGGCGAAGATAGCATCACTAATAATATCATATTTGCAATTCTGAGTCAACCTGGAGCGAAACCACATCTCGGTTTTCCACCCCAATACCTCGCCTGGACGAAGGAGCGGAGACAGAGCGTCTCTGTTCATAAAAGGATGTTGAGACACAGCCCAGGTAGGCCATTTGTCTTATCAGCCATCATAATGCAAGAGAATAGAGATACGACCATCAGAGAGCAAAAGGAAAGAGAGGAACACACAGGAACACTGAAGATATGATACCTATCTACGTCTACAAGAATCACTACATGCCATTCCCATCGGTTTCACTGCCCCTACTTTTCACATTCTGCTATCTGACAGGCTTCAGAGATTGTGCATTTGTTTAGAAAGGATGTCCTTGATGTCAGCTTAACCCTTTCACTGCTGAGCGAAAACCTATTTCTCCTGTTCTACATTGCTCAAGTCATTTCTCTGTGAAGTTGTCGTCTCACAGCAAGATGATCTGGGTTGGACTCCCGGTCCATGTCCTTCTGTGTGGAGTGTGTATGTTCTCCCTGTGCTGGAGTGGGTTTCCTCCGTGTACTCCGGTTTCCTCCCACAAACAAATGCATGTTAGGTTGAACGGTCACTCTAAATTGCCTGTATATGTGAGTGTGTGTGTGTGAATATGTGTTGGCCATGCAAGGTACTGACGACCTGTCCATGGTGTAAAACACATTTGCCCGATGACCCCAACTAGCGGGAAAAAGTGGAAAAAATAAATGATAAATGAAGGTGTTTTGAAATAATAATTGAAATAATATTGATATTGCCATATGTCAGAAAGCAATTTATGTCTTGTTTAGGTGATTTAAAATGAGTTGCTTTCTTATTATAAAGTATAAGACTGTATAAAGACTAAGCTTCTTAACCTAGCTGTATAAGAGCTTATGTTAATTATGTATGCATACATTTATGAATTTATAATTTTATATTTACATGCATACGTTGTTACGCTCCTGCACGCAGTGGACTGGTAAACTGCTGGCTTCCATGCATGTCATTGAAATTGAAGTGTCTTGCTATGGGACTCATGAGTCCGGCGGGACTGCAGACTTCTACATCCAACAATAAAGACAGCATGGAGCTTCTTTTATGCAGTGATAGGAAACCTCACATGCTAGTAAGAGGAAATTCCACATGTTAATTCATTTTACTGACCAGTGTGGACATGCATATTCAACAACTACTCTGCAGAGAGGCAATCCCTAAACTTCATTAGGAACCTGACTGCATACATGTGGAATGATAGACTTGTACATACATAACAGATTGGGGTTGGATTTATCATATAATGATACATAAAGACAATTTCACTATATACATCATGGTTTTTGACATACAGACACACAGCACTATTGCAAACAAACAAAAATAGCTGACATACTCTTCTGCACTAAATACAACTGAATCAGACTTATATTATAGATATAGAGAGTAAAAATGTCATGTGATCTGCACTGCAGTGCATCGCATACTGTCCCAGCCTGAACAAAACTTTGTATTTCCAAAATTATAACTTTACAGGAGAAGGAAATGTCTTACTTTACAATGTAAAGGTATGCAAAATGTTCCATTTCAAAGTATTTTAAACCTTTGAATCATATTGGTTTGTTCAACAAGAAATTTGAATGATATACAAAGGAGAACGTGAAATTTCAAATTATATGAAAGCATTATCCACATTTCATAACACAGAGGACATCATCATTATCAAAACAAAACAGACCTCAGCTGCTTCTTCAGTGTAACATTTTATTAAACCCATATTATGTAAGCCTAGTGGATGAGGCTGCAGTGTACATCTAAATTGTGCATGCTTCTAGGGAAAGCAGAAGACTTGCGGGTGAATACCAAAGACTTACTAGAGGGTTACACGTGGTTTCTTTGGTAGAGTTTGTGGTATATGCAGCATAACGTCTCCTTCATATTTGGTGAATAGGACGAGGAGGTGGAGGGAAGGAGGTGAGGGCACACCTCCTCCTGTTAAGTCAGTAAACAGCTGTTATAATTTAAAAGCTTAGTATTTGGTAAATGCTAAAAAACAAGAAAAGAAAAAAACTGCATATATACTATATTCATACTTTGAGCCTCCATTACCTCCTTGTTAATGAGGACAAACACACTGACACTGGTTTGCTGCCGATAGGTGAGATGAGGTTAAAGACCGCATGCCCTCAGGCTGACATGACTTGTCATCAAAGAGACATAAAAAGGAGGCACCTGAAAAGCAAAGTATGGATTCTAAATCATGCCAGGTTGTCGTAGCAGCGGGCAATTATAACCCTGTAAACTGACAAAGCAAATTCTCTAGAAGACTGATACACCTAGAAACTGGACCTACAGCACAGCTATCAGCATACCTTAACAATGCAATACTCTTAAACTATTATTTGGATGCAGTTCACTTCAGAACCTGTAAATCACTAGACGCTACACTTAGCTAATGATAGGCTTCACTTCTTTCTCCAAGCCATCATTGCATGCTTTTCTCTGTGTGCAATCTCAGCAACCTATTAAGAACAAGAACGAAAACTCCTCGCTCTCTACAGCTCAGCCCGAACATTAAGCTCCAGGGCCTCTGTTCTCCTATGTTGCTCTGTGACAAATTCAAAAATGTTCTCTCTCTCTCTCTCTCTCTCTGTTTAATGCGTGATTTGCTTATAAACCACCAGAAAGTCTAAAGTAGGCCTGCTTCAAATAAACCTCACTTGCAGCATCCCAGCGGCTGAAGTACATGATTTAGTGATGCAGTCAACTGTGAGGGCTAGTGTTTAACCAATATGATCCCACAGGCATTGTGGAAAGGGATTAGCATCAGCTGTAAGTGGGGCTATTGGTAAGCTAGGTTGAGTGTCAGACCGTAGCCATGCTGAGACACACCACAGATTCAGAGCAGTCAAGACTATTTCCACAGAGTTATTAAAAATCTCCACCTTATCCTTTTACTTTAACGGTGGACCATTCTCAGCACCACAGTAACACTGACAAGGCGTGGGTTGCAGGTTCAAGTGAATCCGTGGTGTTGCTGGGGTGACCACTGACCACTGATGAAGACCTTATTTCCAAACACTAGTGCTTCTAATTAAAGAATTCTGAAGAAGACTGTAAGGTAGAGCTCTAAGACTAGGGCTGGTAACCAATGGTCTGGAGAATGGCTAACATAAATGTAACAGATGAGCTACTGATCACCAGTGATTCAGCAGCTTTCTGTAGTTTACCCAAAGATTATATCAGTGCAAGTTTGCATTCATTCAACATCCTGCTATTCAGCCCTCTTGGCTCCTGGATGTGATCTTGATGGCCATCTTTATTCATTTTAGTTCATTTTACTAGAACCATGTCTGGTGCTGATTTTCAGCGAGAGGAAACAGGAGGTTGTGCTCTATATTTCAGACTAGCTAACTTCAGCAGCATGTGGGCTGTAGTTACTCGCCACCTCCTGAGGTGACATATGATGATCAGATATAAACAATAACTCAAGAGTCCTGGCCTACAGTAGAGTGCACTGCGGCTTTGGCAGCACTTTTCCCAAACAGGCCAAAACACTGACCTACTGGAACCATTCATTAGGGCCTCTGTATTCAGTAAACCGTTTCTAAAATGTCCTGCATCAATAAAGTAGCAGCCTAGCTCAAGAACATTTAAGAAGCTGATAATCTACATAATTCACTGTCACTGTCTTTACCAAATGTGCTGTAATCGAATACAGTGAATGGTCATTAGGTTCGATGTCATGACAGCTTATGTGACCTGCTAGTTTTTGCAGTAACCCTTCATTGTGGGAGATTGTTCATAAGAGGTTCTTCCTCCTATTGCCACTCGGTTTGGACATTACCTTTGCCAGGTGCCTCAGGGTTGGGGTCCAGGCGCATGGTCAATTTGCCGTTACCTTCACCCACCTGCAGAGTTGTAGCTGCAGTAGCGGTGACGAGAAGAGTTCTATCTTAGCACAATCAGAGCTGTAGCTTGGCTACCAGAATGGCAGCGGATGCTGTTATTAATGTTATCGTAAGCTTATGTCACATGCTAATTTTTACAGTAACATTTCAGTACTTTAGCACGCTATGGGTGTGTCTCAAAACCTAGTGAGCTGTCTAAGTAGGATGTCTAGGTAGGCAGCTGTTAAAGTAGTAGTGTTCTGTCTGACATCTCTCCTCATAAGTCTAGTTAGACAGAAGCTTGGCCACGGCTTGTTCCTGCCCACTGCAGCACGCAACCGGTGTTTTAGCTAGTTGCTAAGCTATCAGCCCGTGTTCTTTCATTTCGTCCTACCCATCGATCGGTCCTACCAAGGCTAATTGCGCATGAGCATATGACGTTCACATCATGATTTCGATGGTTGGCGCGTACGTGCATAAATTTATCGTTCTTGTTTATAATGTTTTAACGTCTTTTTAATGTTAATTGTTTTCTTTTAGCTTGTTATTTAAATGTAGCCTAATGTTACTGTCTGCTTGAGTGTTCCAAAAGTGTTCAAGGCAGCTCATAATCTTTGAGAAAATAGCAGGGGGGGCTGTTTTATGACCATATTTACACTATTAAATAATCCTACCTGTGGTTTAATCTACTTGCAGTATTATTTTCCACCAGGGTAGCACAGATCAACAGACCTGCGCTGTGGTAGGACATTTCGATAAGGTAGGACAAATGGACAGAACACCGGCTATCCAAAACAATAGCTCGAGGCTCAAAAAATTTGCTAGCATAAATGCTAATGAGTCAAATATAAAACGGCAAAATGGTCAACGACTCATTACAAATAAAAGGCTGTTTTGTGTGGAGGTACGACAGGAAACACATTAAAACACCAGAGGGAATCGAAATAACTTGCATTTGAAGATGACTTCTCCGCTAGTTGGTCCGCCATGTTGGGAAAAAGTTCTGCCTGCATTGCATCATGGGATTGTCTTAGCGGCCGAGGATACATTCAAGGCTTCCTTAAAATTGGGGCAAAATAAGGTGCCTCAGTAGAAGCATGTTTAAGGTATCTAAGAATTGGGACAGCCTACATGTCGGGAGCGCATACTATGACGTAAAATGCTGCCTCTGTAGACCCTCACTAAGTTTTGGGACACACCCCATATGACACCTATATAAGTTTGTCATTATAACTGACATTATAACCCTACATAAAGGTTTATAACTGCTTATTCTAATAGGTGTCATCTGATATAAAGGCTACGTTAGTCAGCTAAACTGGCTTTTATGACAGATCACTCCCACTGACATAAAGATGTATATACATTCATGTAGAGGTATGTCAATAGTCATGAGTAGCTATTGTAGGTGTTATGTAGCCTTATGAATAGCACCCTACAGTTAAGTGTGTGCTCTAGTGCTATTAATGACATTGTCACATATACCAGTAATGGTAACATTACACTCTTACACTACTGGACATAAGCTGTCTTGACAACGTATGACAGCACACAAGATCCGTCATGACCTGTTCATGCTGTAGTCATGTAGCAGTGGAATTCTTTCCATGTCTTAGGCCATTTAAACAACCAGTAACCAAAACAATTAGAAAGAGGGACCCCCCGTGACCCCACAGCAGTAAATGACACCATTACAACCTTAAACATGTCCCTGACTACACAAGGGATGACACCCATCCTTCCACAGGCAGACAAAAGGGTCTCAGTGTGTGTGGGGGAGAATGTGAGGAATGCTGCTTGTGTCCACCAAGTAGTCACACGCCCAGCGAGAGCACAGGAGTGAGGCGTGTGGGTGTGAATGGAAGAGAGATAAAGAGAAAGGAAAAGAGAGCAAGAGGGACGGAAAGAGATCCAACCATCTCTATAACCTCTACAGCAAATCTGTAAACACATCTGAAGTATACACCACACGGGCTTTTGTGCAAATCTGTCTTTTCCTCTCTCTCTCCGTCACTGAGCTTAGTGCTCATGTCTGCTCTTGTCTACATGTGTCAGAACACACTGGAAGAAATGAAAAAGGTTTGTTGTCTCATTGTCTATTAGCGTCACCTCTCTTACTCTGACAGTCGTTTGGCTATGGCTGAAGTCAGCGTTATATTACACAGGGTCCGTCCTGTGTGTCATCGGTAAGGATTTCAATACATTATTGGAAAAATCTGGATTAATGCATAAAAACCTAAATGGCCTGTATCCCAAAAATCTGAGGTCTCAGAATGTACCAGTCCATATATGGAAAATAAGCTGCCTGTCTTGGAATTCACTGTTGCTGTGATGTCACAAAGTCAACTCCTTTACATTTACCCACCTTTCAGCCTACAGCAGTTCAGCAGAGCCTCACCCGCTCACGCTTAAGTTATAAAGAGTGTTTTAGCCTGGGCTGCTTTTTAGTAATCGGAACTGAGGCCGTATGAATGCAGCCACATGCAAAAGTTTAAACACCTTCAGCCAAATAAACACTTTCTGTTGATTCACCTAAATCTGAGCTTTCTCTTCAATTAAATTCTTTTTTTAATAGTTTATTTTAATGGGAAAAAAATAATGCCAAAACTGTTGCACAGCCCTCATTTTATGCCTTCGTAAGTATTTTCAATTCAGCAAATCACATGGGTTGCGGACACATTCTGAGCGGGTCGTAAAAAATAAAAACATTAAAAAAAAAATAAAAAAAAAATTCATACACATCAGACGTGCGCAGCATCCTCATTGCCGTGGTAACCACCATTCTCTTTAAATTTGTGATGACGTTCGGAGGCAAGATGGCAAAACACAAATATAACCCTGAATATTTAACATTTTTCTACCTTGCTTTTCTACCTTCAGCTCAAGTCAAAGCAAAGAAACAGGGTGAACACTGAGCATGATCTGAGAGTAACTGTCTCCAGTCACCCCAGACTCTGATCAAAAGTACATGCCCAACTGTCTCACTGACTTCCACAAAAGACAGGTTCGATTGCATCTTGTCTTGTAGCCTTATTCATTTTGTGCAGTTTTGATATTTAACGACTCATGACTTCAGAGGTTTTTCCATCAAACTTAGACTCAGGATCCATCCTATTAAAGTAAAGTTGGAAGTGAGAGGGTGGGGCTTATACTGTGTGTTGCACGCACACCTAGTCAAATGACTGGACTTTCTGTGCTAAAGTTTCTTGTAAAGTTGTGATTTTCATGGTTTGTTCTGTTAGACCTATTAAATAAGTTTTATTTGAGAACTTTCATTTATATGACTATATAATCAGCTCTTCAGAACCAAGGCATGTTTAACACAAAACAAAACCCAAATTGAAAGTAACCTTGGCCTTGTAACAGAAAATTGTTTATTTAATTTTATTGTTGTAACTTATATATATATATATATGTAGTTGTCATGTTCCTCCTCAGTTTCTTAACACAATTCACTTTGTATGCAAATGTTTATTCAAAAGTGAAGGCTATTTTTCAAAAATAAATTTGACTGGTTTGTATTCTATAAAAGTGGTTCGCGACTCAATGACCATGAGAAAATGTGGGTCCTGGGCTGAGACCAGTTGAGAACCTCTGACATAAACAGCAGTGAAATGTAAAAAACTGTGTCTTTGTAGACGGTATGTTAACGTATATTCAAACTTTTGCATTTGACTGTATATCAGTCTTAAAACAGACACAGAAACAAAAACAGCCTGTTTCACTACAACGGGTAAGGAGATGTGGGACAATGGCCACATTAAGATGAATTCTGGCAGTTTTTGGTAAATAAAACCACAGACGTTAATGAGTGGACCACACTGCAAGATAAATGTAGGATATGGGTCCTTTAAAACTGTATTTCCAGTATACCCCGCGCTCTCGTCTGGAAACCTCTGTCAAGAGACCTCTGAAGTATTGTCATTACAGTATTCAGTTGCCAGATGAAATATAGCCATGGTGTGCTGTGAGGTTCATGGTTATAGTGACAACAGCCTTTTTGTGCTTTTCCAGCATCCTGGCTTTCCAGCGGGAAAGAGGCAGAGCAAAACTGGAGAAGAAGTCTATGTATGGGGAGAATAAGAAAAAAAAAACTTCAAATCAAAAGTCTCCTGACTGTTTTGTTACAAGTAGACAGCATAAGATCAAAGGCGCAGTGTAGACTCATAAACACTGTGCAAGTTCAGAGAAGACTTCAGCATGACTACACCTGAACTACATCTCATAAACACACGGCAAACTCAGAAAACACTTGCTGTTTCAGGATCACTGCAAAGCCAGTCACAACACAACAGAAGTGAACCACATCACAGACGTGATGGAAAGTATCTGTGATGGAAAATCACTGATAGAAGTTGAGAAGTCTGGCTGGTCAGTTATATGACCTCACAGCTGCAGAAATCAGTTATATCTGGTATCAATATTGAAACTTCCAGTTACACAGTACAGCTAATTCCTATTAAACTACCACAATCTTAGTTATCAGCTTCATTAAAAAGTTTCTCCGTCCTCTTTGATTTCCACCTTTACATTGTGACTGTGTGGTTGAGGTTCTGAGGTTGCTTTTGTGTTTTCTATGTTTGCAATGCGTTGCAAAGGTTTTCTGAACAGGTGGCACGAGGTGTAGTGGTCAGCACTGTCAAGACAGCAAGACGATCCGAGTGGTCCCAGCCCGGGCTGTTCTGTGTGGAGTGTGCATGTTCTCCCCGTGCTTGAGTGGGTTTCCTCCGGGTACTCTGGTTTCTTCCCCCAGTCTAAACACATGCATGTTATGTTGATCGCTCACTCTAAATTGTCCATAGTTGTGAGGGTGTGCGTGAGTGAGTGTTGGCCTTGCAATGGACTGGCAACCTGTCCATGGTGTACCCTGCCTTTGCCTGCTAACACTGGGATTAGCTACAGCCCCCTCATGATCCTGATTAGTCGGATAAAGCGGAAGATAATGGATGGATGGATGGTTTTCTGTATAATCTGAAGCACATTTTATTATATTGCAGTGCATTAATCCTCTGACTTTTCCTTTAAAACCATGCAACTGGCAACATGGTTAAAAACCACAGGATACAACAGCAGCAGACCTGCCATTTGCTTTCTCCATAGACTAAAACTGTTTGGAACCGAACTTTTAATAAGGGCATGATGCAGACAAACGGCTCAAGGACTCATGACTTTAGAGGTTTTTGATCCATCTTAGACAACAGGATGCATTTTATCAGAGTAAAGTTGGAAGGAAGAGGGCGGGGCTTATTCTATGTAAAGTTTTAGTGTTGTGATTTTATGGTTTGTTTTGTTAGACCTATTAAATAAGTTTTATTTAAGAAGATTATATGACTATATAATCTACATGCATACCTACCTATTTACAGCTCTTTAGAACCAAGGCATGTTTAACACAAAATAAAATCCCAAGTTGAATGGAACCTTGACCTTTTTGTATTTGTTTTTTTATTTGTTTTGTAATCAATGTTAAATAATTTAATGGAACTTAAATTTAATATGCAATCAAAGAGAAAATAACTTCTCTGACAGCTGCAGTTTTGCACACTGTTATATATTGTTCTATGTTCTGATGTAATGTTCTGCTTTATTGGCTTTATTGTGGCGTTTAATTCATAGAAACATGGCCTGCTGTCAACAGACATAGCGTCATGCTGGTTTTATATTTTTGTAAATCAGTTATTTAAACAAACATGCAAATGCACTTGTTTGTTAAAATGATTCATAATTTTTTTTATAAAAATCAATACATACAATTTTTTAAGCTTGCAGTGCTGTTGATCTCTTGCAGTCAGAATCGTAGCTGGCTCAGATCCAGATAGGTATCTAGCATGGGCCGTGACAACACTCGGATGTAAGTTACTGAGCTCCTATGTTTTTGCTTGTCTGCATTCAGCATCCTGAGACTCCAGAGAACACTAATTTACTCCCATTCACTAACATGTATCTTCTGAGTTTTTAAATGCAATCTTAATGATGGTAAAACAATAGACACCTTGACCAATATGTTTTCAGTGGGGACTATTTGGCTTTACAGCATCCTTACATATACCACTCTGCTGCAAGTGGATTAAAAATCTACAAAAAAGCTACATCTCAGGCATCACACAGAGACATTAAACTCTTCGGACGTCTGGTTCCTATCACCAACAAAGAGTAAGCAATATTCTCAAGAAGGCAGCATTTTGCCTGAAACCACTGTAAATGACTTTGTTTAGCCATTGCCCTTCAAATATATCCAATGCATTTTTCGGTGCAAGGAGAGGAGAACACAGGCTGGAACGCGACAACCATCTATCCACCTAATCAATGATGGCATCAGCAGCCAGCAAGCAGTGTGAAAACATGGAATGGCTGAACAGGAAGCACGATGAGGGAGCAAAAGATTGTATCAGTGTTTGTGTCCACTTGAAATATACTTATCTCAAGTATCCTATTAAGGTTCACAGCACTGCTGTCTCCATGCAGGCCTACATCATCACTAATTAGCACTACTGTTCTTTACTGTGGCCAGAATCTGGTTGACAAAGTACACTCGTGACATCTTACACCGGCTCAGCAGTATGCTGAAGGCAGCTGTGCAGAGATTATTAGATTTAAGTTCAGCAGCTTAAATCCAAGCTTTGACATGCTGCACGCTGGACTCCTATCAGGGTCTGAGTAGTTTGTGTAGTTCCTCTGAAGATGAGTAGATCTGGAATGCACTTTAGATATGTGCTCTTGTCTGAAAGGTGTGCAGTCTGGAGATAACAGCTTGAATGCACTCCGTTGCCTCAGTCCGGCGCTATCTATCCTGAGAGGTGCGGAGTACAAAGAGGAGTGTTTAATGAGAGCGTCATTCATGCTGAAGAAGTGATAAAAAGCTATAAAACAGCTGGATCAAGTTCAGAAATCTGATTGGCTGAGGAACATTTGAAGCTGTTGAAAAAAAACTATACTCTGTATGCATTTATACAGTTTACATCAAGTTTTAAGGTTAAAACAATTGTAGTTGCTGTAACTGATAGATAACAGATAAACATAAAACTACAACTCTACACTATATAATGTAAACTTAACTCCAAACTACTTTTGAAGATCAATTAATTTTAACAGAAGAGGTTTTTGTAAAGTTATTTAGTTCTGGATGAAGCAACTTGTCCCAAATTACCATAGATGGCCTGGACTGAAGGGTCATAGACTGGAAGTCCAAATGGGCTTTATAGCACACTCAATAACAATACCAACACATCCTATTGCTAGTCCTGTGCAGCCTAAAAAGCAAGCTTGAACACAAGAAATGTTAGATGTTTCCAGAATGGTGAAGAGCTGTAAAATGTTTCAGCTGTATATATTTACTACAACACACCAATAATGAAGCTTTAACAAAAGTAAAATCCAAAAATGCTTATACTTCAGAAATGAGAGTCAAATCTAGAGGAAGATAACTTGATGAAGATCATGAAGATGGATCATTACAGTATATTATCTTACCTTATTATTGTTGCCTAAGTGCACCAAAACTAAGTTTGTATGTCTAATGTACTATATACACTGCACTGCCCTTGCTTTTGCTTGAAATAAGAGTTGGATGTAGTCCACTCACAGTGAAGTGCTGTAGCGCAGATACAGGCCAGCCAACCAGAACAGAGCTCATTAACATATATCAGTCTTAAAGCCATATTCACAAATACAGTCAGTTTATCTCTAAGGAATAAAGATTAGATTGGATAAAATGTAATTCATTGATTAATTAGTTTGCACGTTTACAATAACTTTATTTGCTGGATTTAACATACTGGGACATAAAATGTGGCCTAAAACATAAAAAGTTATAGCACGCTGTATATTCATAACTTACATGAAGCAAAAATTAGTTAAATAACAAACAAAAAGTTAACACAACATGTAATTTGACCTCAACCTTTTGCCTGTGACTGTATTGTTAATGGGATTTTGTTTACATTAAGAACGATTGGAGCTAGAATATTTATTTACTAGAGAGTTTGTGTAATCTTATGTATTGGGATTTGACTGGCTGATTCATATGGGATAAAATGACTGTGTACATTCCATACACATACATACACATACATATAACACACACACACACACACACAGCTCCAGTGGTGAGAGATGAGGCCTGGCTGGAGTAGCAGGACTGTTTGGACAGGTCAGTGGGTTTGTGGGTAAATATTTACCTTGCACACCTTGAGCAGATGTTGAGTGTAACTTTGGCCTGAGGCTCTGGGCAGTATGAGCTGCGGCCCTGGCTGAACTTACTGCCGGATGGCACGAGGCCAGTGACCCCTTCCATCCGCAAATCGTCCAGATCCTCTGAGAAAGATACACAGAGAGAGAGAAGGGGGTAGAGAGAGAGAGAGAGAGAGAGAGAGAGAGAGAGAGAGAGAGAGAGAGAGAGAAAGGTCATAATCTGTTTACTGCTAATACAGAAAAATTACACCTTGGCAAGCAAAGGCATCTAAAGTGTACCATATGTCCAGAAGTATCCAGTGAACTTAGATGCTTTAAAGTGCACCTATTTCTGACACAGGCTTTCGGTTGTTCAGTTGGTCACCATGCCCACTGCCAAGTATGAGCTCCAGGGGTATAAAGCCCCCCAGCATTTGGCTGTGGAGCAGTGAAACTGTGTTCTCTGGAGTGGTGGAGCTCCACCTAAACCCTTTGGGAAGAGTTAGAGTGACAGAACTAATCACTCAACATCCGTACCTGAACTCACTAAGGCTGCTGTGGCTATACGCAATCAAATACTCACAGCAACGTTCCAACATCTCGGGTAAAGACTTCCCGGAGGAGAAGTTACTGTTACTGCAGCAAAAAGGCTACAGTGTCTCATACATTTTGAATTTCAAGTTATTAGCTATATAATCTGAACAAGCGACCTGGACGATCTCTGTATGTTATCACTGTGGATGGAAAGAAAACCGTAAATCTTTCTTTAGTATATAATCTGAACAAGGGACCTGGACCATCTCTGTATGTTATTATTGTGGATGGAAAGAAAGCCATATATCTTTCTTTAGTATATAATCTGAACAAGCGACCTGGACGATCTCTGTATGTTATTACTGTGGATGGAAAGAAAACCGTAAATCTTTCTTTAGTATATAATCTGAACAAGGGACCTGGACCATCTCTGTATGTTATTACTGTGGATGGAAAGAAAGCCATATATCTTTCTTTAGTATATAATCTGAACAAGCGACCTGGACGATCTCTGTATGTTATTACTGTGGATGGAAAGAAAACCGTATATCTTTCTTTAGTATATAATCTGAACAAGGGACCTGGACCATCTCTGTATGTTATTACTGTGGATGGAAAGAAAGCCATATATCTTTCTTTAGTATATAATCTGAACAAGGGACCTGGACGATCTCTGTATATTATTACTGTGGATGGAAAGAAAACCGTAAATCTTTCTTTAGTATATAATCTGAACAAGGGACCTGGACCATCTCTGTATGTTATTATTGTGGATGGAAAGAAAGCCATATATCTTTCTTTAGTATATAATCTGAACAAGCGACCTGGACGATCTCTGTATGTTATTACTGTGGATGGAAAGAAAACCGTATATCTTTCTTTAGTACATAATCTGAACAAGGGACCTGGACCATCTCTGTATGTTATTATTGTGGATGGAAAGAAAATAATATCTCGCTTTAGTATATAATCTGAACAAGGGACCTGGACGATCTCTGTATGTTATTATTGTGGATGGAAAGAAAATAATATCTCGCTTTAGTATATAATCTGAACAAGGGACCTGGACCATCTCTGTATGTTATTATTGTGGATGGAAAGAAAACCGTATATCTCGCTTTAGTACATAATCTGAACAAGGGACCTGGACCATCTCTGTATGTTATTATTGTGGATGGAAAGAAAATAATATCTCGCTTTAGTACATAATCTGAACAAGGGACCTGGACGATCTCTGTATGTTATTATTGTGGATGGAAAGAAAACCGTATATCTTTCTTTAGTACATAATCTGAACAAGGGACCTGGACCATCTCTGTATGTTATTATTGTGGATGGAAAGAAAATAATATCTCGCTTTAGTATATAATCTGAACAAGGGACCTGGACGATCTCTGTATGTTATTATTGTGGATGGAAAGAAAACCGTATATCTTTCTTTAGTACATAATCTGAACAAGGGACCTGGACGATCTCTGTATGTTATTATTGTGGATGGAAAGAAAACCTTATATCTTTCTTTAGTACATAATCTGAACAAGGGACCTGGACCATCTCTGTATGTTATCACTGTGGATGGAAAGAAAACCGTATATCTTTCTTTAGTACATAATCTGAACAAGGGACCTGGACCATCTCTGTATGTTATCACTGTGGATGGAAAGAAAACCGTATATCTTTCTTTAGTACATAATCTGAACAAGGGACCTGGACCATCTCTGTATGTTATCACTGTGGATGGAAAGAAAACCGTATATCTTTCTTTAGTATATAATCTGAACAAGCGACCTGGACCATCTCTGTATGTTATTATTGTGGATGGAAAGAAAACCGTATATCTTTCTTTAGTATATAATCTGAACAAGGGACCTGGACCATCTCTGTATGTTATTACTGTGGATGGAAAGAAAACAATATCTTTCTTTAGTACATAATCTGAACAAGCGACCTGGACCATCTCTGTATGTTATTACTGTGGATGGAAAGAAAACCGTATATCTTTCTTTAGTACATAATCTGAACAAGGGACCTGGACCATCTCTGTATGTTATTACTGTGGATGGAAAGAAAACCGTATATCTTTCTTTAGTACATAATCTGAACAAGGGACCTGGACCATCTCTGTATGTTATTACTGTGGATGGAAAGAAAACCGTAAATCTTTCTTTAGTATATAATCTGAACAAGGGACCTGGACCATCTCTGTATGTTACTACTGTGGATGGAAAGAAAACCTTATATATCTTTCAAAATGCCAAACATTTGAACTGGTTTTTAGAGGAAATACTGGAAATTTTAGGTAAATGCTGGTACCCTACTGGAAAATTTAAAAATAAGGTACAGCCCAAGCTATTGGTTGTTGTATATGAGCTGATATGCATATCATATGCCATTTAGAAATCAAC
The DNA here is from genome assembly GCA_021613375.1 of Megaleporinus macrocephalus. NCBI lineage: Eukaryota > Metazoa > Chordata > Actinopteri > Characiformes > Anostomidae > Megaleporinus > Megaleporinus macrocephalus. The sequence goes on from CM038727.1 coordinate 14,866,414, forward strand.
TGAAGACCATTGTCTGAGCACCAGGTGTAAACATGTGTGGATAAATTGGTATCAGGTTACTATCTACATGAAACGTGGTGGTGTGAACCAGGAATACATGTGTTCTTTTAACCACATCTTGCTTTGGGAGCATGTCTTGGCCTAATTAGAATGTCAGGCTTGGTAAATATACACACAGCACAGCGAGAAAGTGAAAGAGGGGAAGGACAGGTACGCGTAGATGATGTCCGTGATTTGAATTCCAATCTGTTTGAATAATGATTAATGCTGTGCCTGAGGAATCGAATCCCATCCTGGATCAGTGTCAAAGTTCAAATCGGAATAAAAAGATCCAGAAGGTTCGTAATTGCTCATCGCCCGGTGGAAGCGCACAGGAGATAAGAGTTCTCAGCTGTGAGAGTGTGGAGAGGAAGAGATGAGGCGAGCCACATACACACACATCCTGACCCACCTCCTCACACACGCACACAGCCCTGCGCTCGTACTGCAATTAGCAGCGAGATAGCGATTAGCCCACAGCTGTATGGTTAGAGAGATGACAACACAGCCGGGAAGAGAGTGGGTGGAGGAAGAGGATACATCCTGACCGCAGCAAAAAGGGCGGCCCAGAAAACCAACGAAGACCAAAGAACGTTAAAAAAGAAGAAAACAGGCAGAAAACAAGACAGAACTCAGCAATTCTAGAGCACGTTATCCACGTTATAGAATTCTTTACACTGGTGGTGATGGGAACCGGGGGTCGTCAAGTCTATAACACCAATGTAGCTTTTTATTTATTATTTATTAAGACCACCACTGAACCGACATGTCTTTGTAGTGTTTGCATCCCAACAAGGTAAAACAAAAAATTCCCAATTCTAAAATAAAGCTTGAGTTTATGTGTCAGCATCTAAGTAACCGGTATGAAGGTGTTCAACACCTCAAAAAATAAAAAAGCCTGGTCAGTTTTTTTCACCAGCAATGTATTTTCAGCAGCTTAGACTAAAGTGACGGCTGTTGTTATTTAGAAACTGCTGGTCAGCAAAATGATAAAAGTGAAAAAGAGCACTGTTGTCACATATCAGCACACAAGTAGAACGCTTTTCAGAGAAACAGAGCATCTGGTGGGAACTAGTCATTGTACTACAAACGACAATGATAATTCAAACTCTGATGCAGTTCTGACCCTCTATGATCTCTGAGCAATTGTTCTCCTTGTTTCAATGTACTGGACATTTATTTTTCCAGCTCTTTTCCAAGCAGGTACATCACCATTCCTGCCTTTAAGTGTTTCTACAGAACTCTATATAATAATATGTATTTATTTCACTTTCTGCATGTGAGTGTTTATGTAAGTATGTATGTCCGAGAAGGTCCCTCTTACAAAAGAAAACACTGGAAAAAGCAGATATTTATTTCTACACACACATTTTGAGATATAATTGATGTCCAGTAACTGATCAGTGTAACAGACTTCTGTACAACAAAACTCAAAAGTTATTTAGGATTGTGTTAGAATCTCTGTATGAAGGAGCAATAGTAAATGATCTATGAATTCATAGATAAAAATGTTTACACAACATTGGCATTAGGCAAATGAAATGACAAATATTAAAATAATATTATTAAAATAACAGAAGCAACCAAAAAACTAAACATGCCCAGTGTTTCCGAAATGTTGTTTGGGCAACAATAGTGTATGTAGTATGTATAGTAGTGCACATAATCCTAGGCAATATGCAACATAGCTTATATAATGGTTTCTGACTTTTTACTTCAGTGACCTTGATTGTTTAAACCTTTTTATTATTACTTTAAGATGAGTGTAAATCAATGTATTAGCTTATTACAAAGCTCTTCGTTTACTGTCATGTCATAAACGTTATTATAAAAATGACAATAATTCAGGCAGAAGTCCAGGAAGTTTAGTATGTTATTTGTGTCTTGCTATGTTTTAAAAAACTCATATCATACACCAATATCTAGTATACTAGGCAATACATTTGATATATTACCCAGTAAAAAAAATCTTATGTAGCAGATAACTAGTTTGTTAACAAGCAGTACTTGTTTCTAAAGTGTCCAGTTTCTGGAGGAGATTATACTGGCTAGTCAAGGAAAGAGAAAAAGTCTAGCCATTCACTTACAACAGCTCAAGCCACTACAGCAATTCTCAAGCAAGATATCACAAGCGTGACTGTGACAAATACTATTCATAGAGCGAAATATAATAATTCTATAATTAATTCTGACCACATGGTCTGATAGCCTTCTGCTTGTTATGCCTCTTTATGCTCGATTTTCAACTTCATTCACACAGAATATTTTGAACTTCTTTGGTTCTTGTATTTGTTTTCATTGCAATACAATACATACTCGAATTTCAATTCATACTCAAGTAGTTCCATTGCTGTTTTAGCAATAATTGGTTAGTCTATAGATCTATTCTTTAAGAAGAGATCTATTATTCAAGAAGCGACTGGACAAACTCATAAAGAGGGCTAGCTGTGTCCAACAATCTTAAGAGTTCTTGACTTTTTATTATTTATATTGTATATACTGTACTGTTTATTTATCTCTTTTTTGTACGGAGTGCCTTGCTATCCCTTTGCTGCTGTAACTCTATATATTTCCCCACTGTGGGACTAATAAAGGATTATCTTATCTTTTCTTATCTTTTAAGTGCAATTATATTGTTTAAATATCAAATGATATGAAAAAAATATGTGAACTGTGATTTGATCTATTGGCCTTATCGCCAAGCTCCATGAGGCAGACTGTGAGGAAAACCATACCATGTTCTTGACATTGGACATATCCTTGTAACATGACAGGATAGTTTCTCCTGTTCAGTGTGAGCAGGTGCTGATAGAGCACAGCTCTGGTAGCAATTACAGCGATCAAGAACAGAACAAGAACAGAGGAGAAGAAAAGTGAAGAGTGTCCTGCTTCTCCTCACCACGCAGCTGCTCTTTTGTAGAGTCAACAGTTGTGCTGACCAATGATGAATGGGGAAGAGGGAGGGTGATAAACTGTGCAGCAACAGATGGGTCACAGCCTGTAATTGTATGCGCATATATGCAAGCCACAGACGAAAGCTGTTCTATTGCTGCACAGTTTGTGTTGGTCCCCATGTAGTCCCTCACTGGTGGTCACAGGACGCTGCCTATAGGAAGCCATAGTTTACTCAGTCCAGCTGTGACACTGGGATCCACTCATACTAGCACAACACACAGTAAAACACCACCACCACGTCAGTGCAGTGCTGAGAATGAAGCACCACCCAAAACATACCTGCTCTGTGGTGGTCCTGACCATTAAAGAACAGGCTGATGTGCTCCTATGTTGTAAATGGAGCTGATTAAATTGATATTTTTGGATGTGGATGGTGAATACAATTATTATCATGACCCCTGTTCCCTGTCACCACCACACCTGTGACTTTCTCTACAGGGCCCTACTTCTACTTCACATAAATCAACTCTGAACACCTCCTTCTATACCTCTCAGCGACAGGACTGAACATTAAAATTTGGAAATATTGGTGGAATTCCCCTTTTAAATATTCATTCAGAATTTGACAGCGAGAAACAGCTAGATAAACGTGAAGCTGTACATATCCGCCCATACTCCGACCCCTATCCCTGCCCGTAGGCAAGCGTGTTACACTAAACCCAGTGCAGTGATTCTCCTGCTGCTATTGTGTTACCCTCATAGCATGCAAGGAGAAAGATGGACGTGCACCTTAAAGGAGAAGAAAGCGTGACGAATGGCAGGATTAATCCGAGACACCCATCCACTGAGAAACGCTAACCTCTTCCCTCACTCAATACCGGCCTGCCTGCCTCACACGTCTTGTCTCTCTGTCTGACTGGGTTTTTTGGAAAGAGGCACTATGGGAAATACCTTATGAACCACAGTTAAGTGTAAAGGCTGCAGATAAACTCCTGCATGTCTGTCTCATGTAGAGAGCTCCAGGTAGAACTTCAGTGTAACACTACATGGAGTCCTACTGTCAGATAGTTCTCATAGGGCTTTGCTTATGTAGACACTGAGAGTTCACACTACTGTACAAAAGCCAGTTTTCCTTCTTTACAGGAGACTTTCTTTCAATGCAGGGATATTCTGCCACACCGTCAAAGTTCAGTTGTAGAAGTTAGTTTGTTTTTCTAATTCTTAACCATCCCAAAATACATTCAGTAATGCTGAAGTCTGAACTCTGGGGTGGTCAGTCCATTGTTCTGAGAACACTGGCAGCTTCTCTGTCTGATTTGTCCATTTCCTTTTCCTGCACATCCTTTTAGAGCCATTGAGTTGTCTTCTAACAGTGGAAGGATGACTGTGGGTCGTTTTGGATCTAAAGCATGAATAAAATATGGTTTTCTCCTCTTTACTTAACACAAAAGCTTGAAGTGCTTTTTATCTAATGGTTTTGGTGGTCCGTCTGGTATCGCATGGTTTTTAGAAGTTCCTTTTTCTCTGCAGCAATGGGGACAGTTTTGTGGCTCTTCCAGGTCTTGCATGGTTGTTAGGAGTCTCCTTTTTCTCTGTAGCGATGGGGACAGTGTTGGTGGTTTTAAGGTCTTGCATGGTTGTTAGGAGTCTCCATTGTCTTTGTAGCGATGGAGACAGTGTTCGAGGTCTTTAAGGTCTTTCATGGTTGTTAGGAGTCTCCATTTCCTTTGTAGAGATGGGGACAGTTACGGAGGTCTTCCAGGTCTTGCATGGTTGTTAGGAGTTCCATTTTCTCTGTAGCGATGGAGACAGTGTTGGAGGTCTTCCAGGTCTTGCATGGCTGTTAGGAGTCTTCATTTTCTCTGTAGCGATGGGGACAGTTTTGGAGGTCTTCCAGGTCTTGTATGGTTGTTAGGAGTTCCATTTTCTCTGTAGCGATGGAGACAGTGTTGGAGGTCTTCCAGGTCTTGCATGGTTGTTAGCTGTCTCCATTTTCTCTGTAGCGATGGAGACAGTGTTGGAGGTCTTCCAGGTCTTGCATGGTTGTTAGCTGTCTCCATTTTCTCTGTAGCGATGGAGACAGTGTTGGAGGTCTTCCAGGTCTTGCATGGTTGTTAGCTGTCTCCATTTTCTCTGTAGCGATGGGGACAGTTTTAACCATTTTAAACTTCCGTCTTGGAAACTCCTTTGACATTCCTTTGACTTGATGCAAGTGAGTTATCAGTATCATCTCCTCAAAAATATCTCCTGAAAGTGAATAACGTGCCTAATGGCTGTTTTGAGTGGAATATAAATAAAGGAAGGGTGACTACTGCACGGTACTGATTTTTCACAGGAAGGGGAATATTGAGAATATTGACCTTATTTCCTGAACATATTCAGCACATTGGAGCTTTCTGTAACAAACAGTCTTATGTGACTGTTTATAACCAAGAAAAAACTTGTGAATGAAAAAGAGCAGCACTGGCTGTTGTTGCCATTGAATCTTCTAGCCAGAAAAAGAGAGAAAACCTTTCCCACAAAGGTCATCACAGATACATGTTCTCTCTTCCTGTGTGGTGGGTCTCTGGCGCTCACTCAGCCCAGTTGGATCCAAACTGTGATGATGAATGAGACATTTAATATCACCTCACGTACTGGTATTTCACATCCCCCACACACACACATGCTGGTACTTCAATTGTAAGGCCTTGCTTGATTATTTGCTCAAGACATTGGAGCTTTAAGAACGTGTCTGAACATTTGCATTAAGTGCTATACAAAAAGTGCAAACTCTGATAGAGTTTATGGCTGACTGAAAATCAGGGAAAAGAGGCACTATGGGAAATACCTTATCAAGCACAGTTAAGTGTAAAGGCTGCAGATACACTTCTGCATGTCTGTCTTATGAAGAGAGCTCCAGGTAGAACTACAGTGTTACACTACATGGAGTCCTACTGTCAGATAGTTCACATAGGGCTTTGCTTATGTAGACACTGAGAGCTCACACGACTGTGAAAAAGCCAGTTTTCCTTCTTTACAGGAGACTTTCTTTCAATGCAGGGATATTTCTTCCACAAAGTTCAGTCATAGAAGTTAGTTGGTTTTTCTAATTCTCAACCATCCTCAACCATCTCAACACATTCAGTGATGCTGAGGTCTAAACTCTGGGGTAGTCAGTCCATTGTTCTGAGAACACCAGCAGCTTCTCTGTCCATTTCCAACACACATGCTGGTATTTCAATTGTAAGGCCTTGCTTGATTACTCGCTCAAGACATTGGGGCTTTAAGAACTTGTCTGAACATTTGCATTAAGTGGTATAGAGAAAGTGCAAACTCTGATAAACAAGTTATTCATTTTTAGTAACAGAAAAAAGCAGGAAACATGGTGTACAAAACTCAATATCACTATATCAATATCAATTTTTTTGGTGCAAAAACCTCACCAACAACTATATATATATATATATATATATATATATATATATATATATATATATATATATATATATATATATATATATATATAGTGAAATAAATAGTAAAACATATATACAGACACAAAATACAAGAAATTACAGACCCAAAAGGTTAACAGATACAGGGCTGGAGATCTCCTATAATTATTTGCCACTGCTGAGCCAGCACAAAAGAAACTGAATGAACTTGTTGAAAAAGCTCCTAATTAACTGGGCACTCTGTTGGCTGGCTTTATTAAGCTTGTTTTCCCACAGAGCTTTGGCTAATTGTGCTTTTACGTGAGCATGAGGCTGTTTTCTTCGAGACTGTACCAGTGGCCGGGCCAACAGTCAACTTTAAGACTCAGCATGGCTCTTCATCTCTCTGACAGTGAGCTGAAGTGGTGCCACGGTGGAAGCTAATTCTACAGAAACGGCTTTTTTCCAAAGCCTGAAATATGGCTCACTGGAAAACTGAAGTCCAGTTCATCAGCATGGTCATTAACTTGAGATTAACTATTAGCACTAGAGTAAAAAATCCATTAAATAGCTAAAGCCATCAGTAAACACATGCTTAGTCTTTTTTGCTTTGCACTCAAGCTACATGGTGAATCCAGCTATCAAATACCAGAATACAAATGGACAAATGTGCAGAATAAACAGTGGCGACTGTTGAATTCTGACACTGGCGTCATGGTAATTATTTTAAATGTAATGTAACGCAAATGTGCATGTAAATGTATTCACTGGGTTACATTATTTTTAGATGGTCAACTTCATACTAATCATTTAAAACCTGTAAAGTTTTCTACAAACATCAGCAACCAATTTGGTTTTATTTTATTTAAAAACACTGATCACAAACGTTTGAATTGGTATCTAGTTCGTAGCTAATCCTGTAAAATAAGGTTGACAACATCAGCAGTGTCTATACATACTTACAGAAGCTAGTAAATGTTTCATTGTTTGCACTGTTTGTTTTACAGCGACTGAACTTACAAACTGCAAACTAACAATAACACAAGTGTTCTAGTGTTACCATCAATGGTGTAGGAGTGGGTTTGACATTGGGGGACACACATTTACTAATATAAATCAAAGCCCACCCTATCCCATAAAACATTACCTATAAGCTGATTCCACTGTAGGTAAGGTAGCTAATTACTGTATGTGTAGTGACGTAGAACATTTGTGGAATTACAGTAAATAGCAAATATAAATTATCTGTACGTCTGTTTATTAATCCAATTAAAGATCATTTTACAAACTAAACAAGATACTCCACATTACATGGTACTGCTGTCAGAAAACTTTTAAATTATACATGGAGCGTCTGGATTATATACATATGTAACCAAAAATATATATTTTTTTAATATATTATTTTCTTCAGTGACATAATCCTGAAATTAAATTACAATAAAATGTATGTTAAGGTTAGACAGTAAGGCTGTGTCCCAAACAGCACACTCTGGAACATTACATACTGCACTACTGAAAGCACTTCTAACTATAGAGTACTTTTATTCAGTCATTCATTTATTTTATTGATTATATACATTTTTTTTTTTACATATGTAGTGTAGTAGCAGTCTGCAGTTTGGGACGTGGCCAGAGAGTAATGTAACTTTACGTTTCAAAGTGCTTTCTAACAAAAGTTAATATAAATGTTAGCTAACCCAAACCCTCATAGTCTGTCACCATAACAACACATTATACAAAAGCCGTTTTATTAGGTATTTATTAGCAGTATATATAGCTATTCATGCTATTCACTGACCTCGCTTTTAAAGTTGGCGCGAGCTACCCCACGCTCCAGCCAGGCGAGAGCCTCCCCCCACCCGCCCCCCAACCTAACAACCAAAGCCAGTTGCTAACAACAAACACAGAGCACGAATTGCGCAGGCTGCCAAAACACACTTTTAAATTAAAAGTTTTTCTGTGGTTTAATTTTTTGGGTGGAACAAATCAGCTGTTTCTGACACCGGTGAGACAGGCGGGGCAGGGGCGGAGACACAGGAGCACATAACAAACGTGAGAAATGTAAACAGAAGCACATGGAGAAAGACAGGATGTAAACCAACAGGCGAGGAGAAGGAAACAGGGCAGAGCGTGACAACATGCCACAATTTCTTCCCCATACATGTACATTCCTTGTCCATAATATATGCCTGTTGCTTGTATATGCTCTGTACGTCCTGCTGCACAGCCTTATACATTGATCAGCTATAACATTACAACCACCTCCCTATGCCTACACACATTGTCAATTGTATCAGCTCTACTTACCGTATAGGAGCGCTCTGTAGTTCTACACTTACAGACTGTAGTCTATTATTGTACATTGTTTATTCCTTTTAGCCTGTTCCTTTCTGGTCAGGACCCCTAAAGCACCACCACAGAGTAGGTACTATTAGGGAGGTGGATCCACTGCAGTGACACTGATACGGTGGTGGTGTGTTAGTGTGTTATGTGTTATGTGTGTGGTGTGTTATGATCAGACACAGCAGTGCTATTGGAGTGTTAAAACACCTCAGTGTCCCTGCTGGACTGAGAATAGTCCACCAACATCCAGCCAAAAGTGTCCTGTGGGCAGAGTCCTGTGACCATTGATGAAGGACTAGAGGATGATTAACACAAACTGTGCAGCAACAGACATAAAGCTTAAGCTTAGCTGGGTTCTGCAGTAGGACAATGATTCAAAGCACCTCTGAATGCCTCAAAACAAACAAGATTTAAGGTTTTGGAGTGGCCGAGTCAAAGTCTATGGCAAGACTGAGTCCTGTGACCATTGATGAAGGACTAGAGGATGATTAACACAAACTGTGCAGCAACAGATGATCTATCTTCTCCGACTTTACATCTACACAGTGGACAGTGTCTATTAGAGTGGACAGTGAGGGAACTGTCCAGCAGCAGTGTGTCTGTGTCTAATACACATGCACCACCACCACGTCACTGAAGTGTTGAGAAAGATCCAGCACCCAAATAATATCTGCTCTGTGGTGGTCCTTTGGGGCTCCTGATCATGGAAGAAAAGAGGGAAAGGGGGCTAACAAAGCATGCAGAGAAACAGATGGACTACAGTCTGTAAGTGTAGAGCTACAAAGTGCACCTGTGTTGTAAATGGAGCCCATACAATGCACAATGTATGTAGATACAAGGAGGTGGTTTTAATGCTATAGCTAATCAGTGTATAAAAGCATATACAAGCAATGGACATATATTATGTAAGGATAAGTAGTGTAGAGATAATTCACAGACAACACACACAAAAGCAGGAACGTACAAGTGTGGGAAAGAAGTTGTGGCATATAATATAATATGGTATGTGAGTAAAGCAGAGGGAAATAACTAGAAAGCAGGAGTAGCTATGGTCCAGCAGATGATATTACTGATCAGCTATTCATGAGGGTGATGTCATGAGGAAAGAAACTGCTCCTGTGTCTGGTAGTCTTAGTATACAGGGTTCAGTATCGCCTGCCAGAGGGGAGGAGCTGAAAAAGGTTCTGTCCAGGGTGTGAGGACACTGTAATGACTTTCCATGCCTGTTTCTTAGTTCTTGCAGAGTCCTGGAGGGTGGGCAGGGGAGCGCCAATGATTTTTACAGCTGTCTTTGCTGTTCGCTGCAGTCTGTTCTGTTTCTGTCTTGTTGTGTGGCTACTCCAAACCAGACTGTGATGGATGTGCACGGGACAGATTCAGTGACTGCGGTATAGAACTGGCTCAACAGCTTCTGTGGCTGACCCAAGTCCTCAACTGCCCCAGAATGTACATCCTCTGCTGGGACTTTGGAGGATGGAGTTGATGGTGGTCTCCCATTTCAGATCTTGCTAGTTCCCAGAAACTATCCACAGTTGACACAGGGCTGTTTGATATTGTGATGGGGAGCAGTGTTGCAAGAAGTCTTCAAAAGTCCTCCGTCATCTCCACAGTCTTGAGTGTGTTGAACTTTAGGTTGCCTCCCTCCAATATGCAGACTCTTAGGGAGGTTTGCTGCCACTCAATCTAGGTTTTAATGTAAGTTACGAGGAACATACACCCTTAAACCATCGAAGACCCCAATTACAAGGACATGTTAGTGGAAGTGCTTCCCGGGTAGTCTAAAGTAACCTTCGCTGATGAAAACGGTGGTAGTCATCTCTAAGTCTGGAGTTTGCCTGTATCACTGCCCATTTTATAGATTCTTTTCCATTTTCTCACATTGGTTACAGCTTGATGCAATTTGAAGATTGTTTAGGCATGCAGGATGCTAAAAAAGTTTCCATTACTTGTAAGCTGCATTAGCCTTGGAGCAAAACTAATGAAGCAAACGTCAGACACCAAACATGTCTTGGCTGCGTTGAAGAAACAAGGAAAACTACCCAAACTACTCACCACTTTAAGCAAGATTACTGTGGCCAGTGTCTCATCTTACAATTATAACATTTGACAAGACATTTAGATATTCAGAGTAGAACTATTTTGTAATATATATATAAAACTCAATGTTACACTACACTGGGATGTACAGTGCTTTGTAGAAGTATTTGCCACTCTCCTAATTTCTTCTATTTCTGCAAATGTGTCACATTTAAATGTTTCAGATGTAATTCTAAACAAAGATAACCAGTAAACACAAAATGCTGCTTTAAAATGACTTTATTGAAAAATGCTGTTCAGCCCTACCTGCCCTATGGGAAAAGGTAACCGCCATTAACCAATAAATCAACTAGTTAACCAAACTTAGTTGAATATGGGGGTCAATATCACTACCACACACAGGCATGATCACTGCCTGTTGAATCCAAACTGAATCACTCCTTCATTGAATTCATTAATATCTACCAGGAAAGGGTAATAAAGCTATGGCTACGGCTCTTGGACTCCAGTAAACTACAAATGAGAGTCATTGTCTATAATGATAAAAAAAAAAAAAACTTGCTGTTAACTTTCCCAAGAGTGGATGGCCTACTTAAATTAAAATACTTAAATTACCTCGGGCCAATTCTTTCAGGAGGTCAATGTACACAATTTCACAACACCAAAAATGCTCGGAAAAAATATAAGGGAAAGTGCAAACCACTGTTGACCAAAAACAACACAAAGGTTCATCTCTCCTACGCAAAAAAATACATAAATAAATAAATATTGGGATAATATTCAGCGGACTGATGCGTCAAATGTGGCACTTTTTGGAAAGTATTTGTTATGTTACACCAGGCATATAAGCAAATACCACATTATATCATACCAACAGTTCAACATGGCGGTGGTAGTGCGATGATCTCAGGCTATGTTGCTTCTGCAGGACCTGGAAGACAGGTAATCAGTGATGGAGCAATGAAAACTGCTCTATACTAGAAAATCCTGGAGGAGACATAAAGCTCAAGCTTAGCTGGGTTTTGTAGTAGGACAATGATTCGAAGCACCTCTGAATGCCTCAAAACAAACAAGATTTAAGGTTTTGGGGTGGCCGAGGCAAAGTCTATGGCAAGACAGGCTGAATAAAAACAATTCTGCAAAGACGAGTCACCAAAATTCCTCCAAAGACTCACTTTGTATTGCAGTTACAACCAGTTATTAGGTTTATCATTTAAATGCTGCATTTTGTACACACACATATATATATATATATATATATATATATATATATATATATATATGTGTGTGTGTGTGTGTGTGTGTGTATGTATATAGAAGAACTATAAGGAAAATAAAACAAATATATATTTGCTGTTGTGCAATGGTGTGCACCATTAAGCAATCAATGGATTTCTATGGCTGTATTAAAGAGGCCCTAGGATGCCTAGGGGCCTATACAACACACTATCTACGATCAAAAATAAACAAAACAAAATAAAGTATTTAAAAAACAGATCCGCAACATGTCCGTGTTGTCAGATGCAGGTTCTGGGCCGCTCCCCTCCTGCACGACTCATTGAGATTTTTGTTTGTTTGTTTACCCGTATTGTCTGTATCTCTGCTTTAGCAACCAGCAACCCACAGAGAATTCCTGCACACTGAAAACCAACAGAGCAACTAAATTTATCCAGAACTGCAAAACAGCTGCAAGACCATACCTGGGTACACTTGTGCATATATTGTAGTCAGAGACCACCCTTCCTTAACCTGATTTCCAGACAATAAGTCCCATAAGTCCAATAAGTTCAGCGGAGATTTGATACTAAATAGTCCACTTACATAAGGGAGAGGAAAGTTTCCAAGTTTTGAAGTTCAAGTCACAATGACAACCGTGCAAGACCTGGTGGACCACCAACACTGTCCCCAGAGTCCAGACTTCAACATCACAGGATGTGTTTGTGATAACTTGCATAGTGTAAAGCTGAAGATACAGCTAACTTCTAAGACTGAGCTTTGTAGGACAAGCTTCCCTGCAGATTCCTTGGAACACTGAGAGCATGTCTCCTAAAAAGAATGGAAGCTGTAAAACAAAAAATGTGATATGAATGGTAGCCTCTGCGTGATTTTCCGTTTAACAAGTTTTCCGAACGTGAAAAAAAATGAAGAACTAATGGCTGTTTTGACTGGAAAAGGGGGGACTCTGACTTTTGCACAGCACTGTATTCAGTACGAATGAATGAAAAGGGCAGGGTGGCTGAGGTGGAAACTATGTGAGCGATGCTGTTCTAACAAAGCCCGGAGAGATGAGGAGAATTCCAGTGTGTAATCACACGCACCCGAAAAAAAACAACACGCTGCACCAGACGCATCGGATCACACAGAACTTTCCATGTTCCCTAATGAATGACAGACAGACAGACAGATGAGCCGTTATTTAACTGTTTTATGGAGACAGCACACAGTAAGGAACATCCATCCAGCCAGCGCTGAGTACACAACGTACAGAGCTGTGAAAGACAAAACCAGTAACAATTATGAGCACACGGCGCTGGAAAATGCTAGAACTCATAGATCCAGCATTTCTCTGATGAATGTCTCACCTAGGGGTGGGCTGCATGGCCGTATATTGTTATGATTGTGATCATGTATGGAAATGAGTACATAATAAATATGTTCAGTGTTCTAGAAGTACTGACCATATTCACCATGTACTCAGATCCAGACATGATAAGTTTGATCAGCACTTCTAGAACACTTGAACAACTGCCTGATTCATAAAAACGGTTTAGACCTTCGACAGAAAGCCTGAAAACAACAACAACCAGTGTAGACCTGTATAAACCATAAACCATTTTAAGTTTCTTAAGTTTTATATGTGACCCAGGCAGTTGTTCAGTGTTCTATAAGTTTGGTGTTCGAGTACATGACGAATATGGTCAGTACTTCTAGAACACTAAACAACTGCCTGGATCATTAGACCAGTGGTGGAGAGCCTGTATATAACTATATAAACTGTACTATAATACTGTTTCATTTATTTAGTGGTAATGTTTTATTTATTTAGTGGTAATGTTTTATTTATTTAGTGGTAATGTTTTATTTAATTAGTGGTAATGTTTTGTCTTGCAGCTTCTTAACTTTTATATTTAACCCAGATTACTGTGAGCTCCAAGTTTTAAAGTATTTGGGTGTCATGATAGTAAGCGATAAGACAGTCTAACCAATTACTTTGGAGACCAGTTAATATTTAGAATGTGGGTGTGCAACTGGGTTCAACCCCCCCAATTCATCAGCTGATTAGCAAGGCTTTCATGGCTTCGTGAATTCAGAGGCTGTTTGAAATAGCCTAGTGCATACTGTTTACTGCCAGAGGTGGCAGACGTACAAAACTTACTTACATAAAAGTACTAGTAATATAGTAACAACATATTCAAGTAAAATAATAAAAGCACACACTCTAAAATGTACGTAAAAAAGTTAAAGTACTGCTTAAAACACACAGTCAATCATCACACACACCTGTCTTTCAGTACAGCTCACAGCAGTGGCTCATTAGCGCAGCCCATATAACCTAGCTACGCACTGTACTCAGTGCAGGGCATTGTTCGTGACAACTCCTTACCCGATTCGTGGTCACAGGCCAGCGTCTGACGAGCCTCCCTGTAGGTCTAGTCTAACATCTCATCTCCACAGCGGGGTCCTGCCGTTCTCCCTGGAGCCCTCAAGGCCTGCAGTCTCTCCGACCTGCTTGAGCACTCACCCGACGTCGTCTGAACTCACCCCTGGCATCTCTACCCCATGGGTCTCCATGTTGTGAGGCTGGTGTGGCCACCGGACAGTGTGTTTGGGCTCGCTCCCGGCTTCCCGGCTCCCCTAGTCCTCATGAGACTTTTGAAACTAGCGAATATAAACTGTGTTCTTACGCTCCCCCTGGGAACAGAGGGAGTGGTGTAAACCCCCACAGGGACCCTCTCCTGGCGAGCTCCGGAACGAAGCTTGCAACTAACCTTTGTTTGTTTGAACTGTCCAGAAAGGGTCTAGTTCCTGGTTTTCTCTCCAGCACTAGGGAGCTACCCTGTCTTCCACTGCTCAGGGTCCTCGAGGCTCTGTGGCTACCAACAGCGGCTACCCCGACACCTACCAACTCACCTGCTCCAGTAGCAGCTTCCCCAGGCTGCCTTGGACGCCAGCTCACCTGGTCTCCCGGGACTCTCCCCTCTGTGGGCGCAGCATTTCATATCCTCGTTTGAGTTAATAAAGCCTTGCTTATGGATCGCAACGTCATGTCCGAGTCTGATTCGTTACACACGCATCCATGAAAGTCCATTTACTCTAGAACTAAACATATCTACACAAAAGTATTCTTATGAAGGGCACTAAGCATGCTTTTTGAGATGGAGAATGTTAGAATCTCTACTTTAAAATAACTATTTTAGCAGTCAAGACTGAATAGCACATCAAATATAACATCCTTTAAGTAAGACCAGGGCACAGGGGGGCTTTGTTTTCAGACATGACGCATACCTTCCCACCCCAGAACTACACACACACACACAAAACTGTTAATCTCCTGCAGTGTCATTACATCAGCCTTTTCTTAACAGCAGTGTAGTCACCCTACATATTCCAACTGTATGATGATACAAAACAATAGCAACCAATCAGAAAGCTGGATTCACCCAAACACAATCAAAGAGGCACTTCTGTCCAGAGAAGATGACTAAGTTAAAACCAGACAGCTGAGATGTACAAACTTAAACCTAAAAATGAATGAATTATATGCAAACTAAAAAAAACACTGCTTACTGCCACAGCGGGCAATGAAGCTCACATTCATATTCGAATCAAACAGCTAATGTACAAACATGAGGACAAACAACACAGCTAAATTAGAAACCTATAATCACTGCAGGCAAATCGCCACAGCGGGTACCAAACATGCTGAAGGTCCATGTCTTACCTGTAATGACTAGTTGCCCTGAGGTAACGGTCAATGTTTGCTTTGATGTTTTTTTCAAAGCCCATGTCAGCGTTTGTAGAAAACCCAGCACTGTACATACCAAGTTCACAGAAAACTGGCACAACATAGTTTTCTTTTAAAGGTCACACACAAACTGGGGCTTCAGATTCAAAAACTGGTGCTAATTATAAACTACAGGCTTGAAGCAGATGTGATGAACTCTGTAGAGCCGGCTGCTCTGCCAGCCAGAACAAGACTGGACATTACTATATGTGATTCACACTGTAGCAAATTTGAAGTTGAACACCAGCAGTTGTCCAGGCACAAACATAACTCCTAAATCATTTAAGGTGGAGTAGATTTTTCCTTTAAAATGTAGTGAGTTCATGTAAAAGATATTAAATGACAGAAACAGTGACCAGTATATACTGAACACTGCATATTAATCTTTATCAGTTCCAGTAGCGACTAACCTGCCAACTTTGGGTACTGAGCCAAACAGAATGATCTCAAGACCCGTGCTATTTCCCTATACCACATACAATGACAGCGGGCAGGACGTTGATTTCTGCTCATCTCCAAATCCATAAATAAACTTAAATCCATAAATAATAATAATTATGTCATCTGTGTATGTGTTAAACCTGTGTAGTTCCCAAACACACTGCTTCCTTTTGATTTTCATTACACTCCTAGTTGGTAATTTGAGCTAGTTTGACAGAACAATAAGCAGTACATGGCAAAGATAGCTCTGACCACCAGAAGGTTTAGCCGGCTTAGCAAGTCAATACTGGGGAAATATGATATTGTTGACATCTGCATACTACTTTCTACTTTCGGGAAGAATCAGTACACGAGCAGTATGTTGGAGTGAATGCTAATAAATGAGTAGTCTCTACAAAGCTGTGACTCAGAAAGAAAACAGTTTGACACACCTTTTCTAGAACCTGTTGGGTTTGTTAACCTGATTTAGGACATATTATACCTAGTAGAGATCTATCGGGCCAATATTTGCCAATTTTTATAAAATGGCATCGCCCGTCATCAGTGTTTCGCAGCGCCGCACATCCACGGACAGCCTCGTGTTATTGGTGCGGTGGAACGTGCTGCTCCTGCATGTGAAAAACCCCAGGCCGAAACCTTTGGAACTGTTCGTCCAGACCAGTGAAAATGAATAATTTATAGCGAACAGTGACGTTTTTAATGACACGGTTACGTGTTTCTAGTACAGTCGTAGACATGAACCAGAGCAGATGTTTTACTTCTTAGCTCTAGGGCTACAAATTATAGATGAATTGTAGTACAGATGAAGAACAGTGAGAGTGATGATGAAGGTAATGAAGGTAGAAGGTCAGTGGAAACTAGTTAAAGTCCATGTTAATTTAAATAGAGTCTATAGTGAAGGTTAGGCAGCTAGTCTAAGGCTAGGTAGCTGGTACGACACGGGTAACAGCAGGGCCCGACGTTCAGTCTGGTGGGTGACTTGTGACAATATGCACTGACTGTCCACTTTTTCATAAACCCCTTACCCAGATCCACTATACAGGTGTACATTTATCAACTACAGTGCAGTAGTTTCTGAAAATGATGTCAGTCTCTCTTACACTGCATTCATCAATGGTCAGATTCTGACCACAGGACCACTGTTGTCCTGATATTATGTTCCAATAACGTCCAGCCAAAAGCAGCTCTGTGGTTAGAAATTGACCACTGATGAAGTACTTCAAGATGGCTAACACAAACTGTGCATCAGCAGATGGGCTATGGTCTCTAGTTGTACACCAGCAAGGTGGAGTTTAAGTGGTCATGCAGCATAATGTGTTCTGTCCCGTATGATAAAGACTGAAAATTTCATCTTGGCAAGTGGAATTATCCAAAATACAGTGAATCTATTTGAATATTTCTCAATTTCATATTGTTGTAGGCATGTTTTTAGATTCTTTAACTACGTTATGACTTATTTTAAAGAACCTGTTGAGGAGAAATGATCGTATTCTATTGGTAGAAAGTGCATTATTTCTTAAAGCAAGTGCATTCTTATCCCAATAATGAAAATACTTCATGTTTAATCGTATAATATTGTTACACCAATCTTACTGCGGCAGATATCAGCTATATTGAGATGTATTCACTTGGCAAAGTATCATTTTCTGCAGCGTGCTCACACTGTATGGACTGTTTCTTAAGCACTGCATGGCAAAGCTCATAGGTTTCTCCTGGTTTCTGGTGGGAAGTTAAGAAGTAGGCGACACTCAGACTTGACACGTTCGACTTGCGCTCCACATTTGGGTTTCATTAACGTGCAAAGCGCTGGAGCAGTGCGGTTAATCCTTACTCTCACTACTTTGATGTAAAGCGAGAAATTAAAAAAAAGTGCATTTTGTTTGGCTTTGTAATAAAAACAATATTTCGGTCTATTGCTATAATTATGCTTCAGATTTTGAGTATGAATGGCGGCCCCTCTGCAAAAACCATGCCGCCCCCCCCCCCCAAAGCCGCACGCCTCTAGCACATGCCTGTAAAAGTATGATTGGGATCAGATGTAGACAGACATGAAAGATGGGGCTGACTGGAGCGAAGCATGACGCGTCTAAACGTCAAAAGCTAGACGTCTCCACCGCGCAGGCAATTAATAAACTTCAAGGAGAGGAGACAAAGGCCTATCCAGCATACAGTGAGCATTTACTAACACCATAATTATGTGGTTTATATATACTGAGTGAAAAAAAGAGAAAATCTTTATTTTATTCATTTGTTTATTTTTTTAAGCTGTACATTTTTGTACATGAGTCTGCAGTGTCACTCTGACGTATGCAATACTGCCATCTAGTGGCCACATTGATATTGCCCAGGCCTAAACTGGAGCTCATACCTACACAGAGAGCTCCAGAATAACTGGCATGCTTTAGGAAAATAAGCCAAATCAATGCAAATTAAGTGACATTTCATACTTAAACAAACAAGTGATCTGCATATATTAGAAATATCAATTTTTATAGTTAGTACCTCGTTATTAACAGAATAATAAAAAGAAACATGCTGTACTGTGTAACAAGGTTGGAGAACTCCTGTTGAAGGATCTTGCACCATTTCTCCAGTGCAGAACATTTCCAGTACTAGTTCATACTCTTGGGACGTTGATTGTGGCTGACCTCCTCAATCATCTTTAAACATCACTGGGGTTTAAACCGAGTTCAAATCTGAAAGGAGACTGAGAGGGCCGATACAAAACTTTGTATTCCTGTGTGGATTCGTATGTGTGTTTGGGGCCGGTGTCTATTAAATGGGAGTTTTTGATTTCAGGCATAGACAGACAGACTTTGGACTAAATCTTTAGTAGTTAGTGGAATTCATTATAGGACTGATTTCCACAAAAGCTTCAGGACCACTAGCAGCAAAATGGCACAGAGTAATCAGGATCCACCACCATTTTTCACTGCACTCATTCCTACACTTTTTATTACCAAATACTGTCTGAAGTCCAGCCCTGCAGACAGATTTTTATTGGCCCGCGCCATTAAAAGAATATATTATTAGTGGCCCGTCGCTCCTTTGCAATTTTTCCTTTCACCTGACGGTGGCAGCATTGCGTATACATGTATAGTACGCTTCACCGCTGTGTTAAGTTAAATGAACTTAAGAGCCGTTATTTTTTTGACTGGACTCCTGAATTTACAGAACGGCATGCAGTGACGGCCACGCCAAAAAAGTGTAAAGTCAACACCGAGAAGCGGTCATTACAAGACAGATGGACATCAGAATATTTTTTCGGAGAGAGACGCTGCAAATGCGTGTGTCTCTTACACCAAGAGACTATTGCAGTAATGAAGGAGTTAAATAGACATCATCAATCAAGAGACATCATGAAACAAAGCCTTGACATTACAATAAATACAGGGGACAGAGAAACCTGCTCTCACAGCAGTAACTGTTCTTCAGGGCACATGGGGCGCAGGAGAACCTGACCAGAGCGAGTTATAAGGTGGCTACGCTAAGCAGTGTACACTACAGCAGCACTGCTGTGTCTGATCCATTCACACCAGCACAACATACACTAATACACCTCCACCCTGTCAGTAACTCACCACTAAATAAAGGTTCTTCATCCTAAAATAGTTTATGTGATAAGAAATATAAGACTTGTTATTGAGTTCTATAAGTTTGGTAAAGCAGTGACTGAGTGAGAAACACTGAAGATACTGGATGAAGAAAGGCTGTTCAGCACTTGTTCAGACAGACTGTGCAGTACGTTACAACATTGTTTACTCTGTAGATCTCCTGCTGCTGCAGTTACGGTAAAATTAAATTTATTAGTTAAATAATTATTCAATATTTTGTGCATAATTTGAAAAAAGTTTGGGCACCCCTGGTGTAGATGGTAGTGTCCATGACCAAAAAGGTCAGCGCTTGTCTTCTGGTGGTATGGTGTGCTCCTAGGAAATGGTTTGTTTGTGCAACTCTTGCAAGAAGCATCTTATCATGGAGGCAAGGTGGCATCAGAAACCCCGAGATTCAGCTACACTGCATCTTCGGGTTCCTTACTGAACTTCTAACCATTCTCCTCCCTGTACGTGGGGCACAATGTTCACACGTAACGTCCTGGCAAATTTTCATGCTTTTTATAGTTTATCACTGACTTGACTGTGCTTAATGGTCATTTCAGCTGAATACTAACTGTTTATAACCTAGTGATACAGAAAATGGTCATCAACCATCAACAGATTTCCTTAATATTAAAATTCCCATACAGTAACAAGTTGTTTGCTTTTTTTGGGGGCTACCAATGATTTTGCTCTCTTACAATAAAAGAACACTCTTGTATGAATGATTTCAGTTGGATAACATTTCAATCACTGAAAGTGTTTTTTAGGTAAATAGTTTTTTAGTGCACAGTTTCTTGAGGGGTGCCAATAATTCTGGAGTTAACGAAAAAAATGTGGCGGGCATTACCATGCACAGGCAATGCCCGCCACAGTACATAAAATTAAGCAATCATCCATTCACCTGCCAAACAGAATTCTCGTTAATACAGAAATTCCTGCGCAATGAAATCACACCGGCATGATTTATTCACGCTTTAAATCATAAATACATCAAGCTGCTCCCTGATTACACAGTAACTAGCTCATAATGCCAATAACTCATTCAGCAAGGCCTTTATTTATTTGTCAGGTACGTCTTGATCACCGCACACAGCAGCTCTTCTGTCTCCGTTACAAATAGTTCAGTGCTGACATTATGGCGCGGTAGCTTATTGTAGACCACAGATCTGATAAGCTGACTGAGGGGCTTTGTCTACAGAGAACAGTATACTTCTGAGAACATGATAACGGTAAATATGATTTAAAGCTTTGTTCCATTAGCGTTACGTAAACTCCCCCGACTACAATGTTCTTTGACCAGGGATTGTGTGATTCTGTAACGAGAACTGCATCAGCGGATGTATGTTGTAATGCATTCCCGTTTTCGTTGTGATGTTACCTTCGTCTTTACTTCTAAAGCTGATCTCCTAAAAGAAAATGAGCTCACGCAACTCCATCTGCGGAAAGAAAATACTCCTTTACTACCTAATCGAACGGTAGGTCAATAAGGGCGAAGCTTGAGATGACTTGTAGGCTGCGATTTCCTTCCTGATGAATGTAACCCGCACCCTTTTACAGGGTTTAATGAGCAGTAATATTTTACAAGAAACATTCTTCACCTGTCAAGAGTATCAGTGATCCCACGCAGACGCCACCGTCCTGCCAAAGCCGCCTCTCGGGCGGAAAAAATAAATCTGATATATATACACCCCTGCCTCAAACGTAGGTGATCAGCTGAAGCATGTCTGGAGTCTGAAGTCTGCTTGTTTAGTTTTGCACTGGAGCTGAGAGTGGTAGCTAGTGAGGAATGGATTAACTTTCAATCAGCACTGTGTTAAAGTACCTGCATGCCTAAATTAACACTCAATGCCAAAAGCACAAGAAGTGTCAAGTGGAAATCTTTTATATCTAGTTAATATATTTAATCTATATATCCAGTCAATATATCTAATCTAAGTCAAACTGTCTCTCTATACTGACAGATCGTTTTGCTTGTTGCAAGAAATAAGCTTTGAACAGCAGGACTAGCTGGGGTGATCATTCTTTTTACTGCAATCACTTTCAACATGCCTAGAAAGAAGTCTTATAATAATATTATATCTTATAATATGCATCCCCTTTTAAGTAAATTGTGAAATGGTTGTGGAATGGTTACTAAATCTGCTTCTCTGTAAGCTGCTGTAGGGGTTACCTTCACATTGCCAGGACTCTAAGTCTCGGTTCCACTGTATGGTTCTCAGGGCACACCCTCAATTACATCACTGTGCCATCCAGATGTATCAGCATTGAGGTAGGATGGGACTGTTTCAATTCACTCCCATTTTCATAAAGCCTCAGTCAGACACCGCCTCTACCAGTGCAGTTTCTAAAGCTTTGCTGTCCAGACTTCAAACTGATGTTCTTTCAGATTTTCTTTGGTGTTTAGTTTATTAAACTGTAAATACTGTTTGACCAGAGGAGGATGGGTCTCCCCTTGTGAGTCTTGGTTCCTCCCAAGGTTTCTTTCTCCAGTCTGAGGGAGTTTTTTCTTGCCACTGTCCCCTCTGGCATGCTCACTGGGGGATATATATATGTTGCAACTGTCTGTTTTCAAACTTCTGTAAAGCTGCTTTGTGACAACATTGTTGGTGCCGACTCTTCAAACCAGTTTTAGGTTCTTTTTCGCTCTGTTTCCATTCCAAAGTTAGTGAAGCTAAATAAACGACTCAGTGAGACTAACCTAGCTAAGAGTAGGCTCATCCTTATCCATAAGAAATCCGCTCCTCGCTGTCTCTTATGACCTCTGGTGTCCCAAAGAACCTAATCGTAACGTATTACATTGAGGCCTAGTTTGCTATAGTTTGATGCATTTCGCTGACTGTATTTTAGTGTTTATGTGTTTTACGTACCCTGCGTTTCGTGGAGAGCACTCGAGTCGCCCCCACTTCAAGGTAGCTCAACTTGAGGCAGGCAAGCAGCCTGTTATAGAAGTTGTACTGGCCAGTTAGTGATAGCAGACTATAAAGTTGAGATGCCACTCATTCCTGTTAGAGAAAACCAGCTTAGATTTTTTAATATGGTCATGGTGCTAACCTGAACCTTAAATCTAACCCTACAAAAGGGGGCTTTTACCAGAACCAATGAATGACAAAATCAGAAAACAGCAGACTGGTTAATAGTAGGCCACTCTCTTACAGTAGCCAAACAATAGCTAGGTAGCTGAGACAGTTAAGGTGCTAATGTTGCTTATAAACATTCCCTAAATGTTGCTTAGTGAATCAGCCTTGCGACCGGAAGGTTGTTGGTTCAATCCCATGAACCGATTGAAAACGATTGAAGTGCCCTTGAGCCAAGCACCTAACCACCAACTGTGCCCAATGCCCTCTAGTGTGTGTGTTCACTAGTGTTTGTGTATGTGAAGGTCAATTTCCTCCAAGCACAGCTGGCAAACGGTTCTAAATTCTAAATTCAAATGAAAACAAACAAACAGGGAGACACACAGGCAGAAGCCGTCCCCTCCAGGAACACAGTGTGTGCCATGCGCCTTGTGCTTCAGTGAACCCAGCCTAAAGAAGTAGACTCCGAACACCAAACATGTTGTCTTGGCTGGTGAACTACATTTTGGGTAAAGTGGGAAAGTTCGATTTTAGGAGCAGCTGCCATCTCTGTAGACACTGTGTCATCGCCCGCCCCCCCAGCATCCTGGGAAAACTACTCAGACGACACGGAGGGTTTGGGGGGGGTGGGGGCACTGTTAGAGATGACACTTGCTTGTTTGTTTAGGCTGCTGTTGTCCTGGAAACTGTTGCCTCTCATCCAGACGTCTGGCGTCAGATCTCCAGCAAAAGAGTCTCGGCAGTCTGACCACCAGCGGCTAATGCCAAGAGGGCAGATGTAGATCTTGTTGACATTTACTAGATTACTAGAAATCACTGACAGTAAAATATATGTTTAGTGATGATTCACGTTAAATATTCATATTACAGGATCACAGTTTCGATTAGCTTAATACGAGGCACATATGGGGAGTAACTAATTCTGTTTAAACACTTAATTAAATGCAAATACGTACTTCCTTCTGAAATTAATGAACGTTGCTGTAATAACAGCTGGGAAGGCTTTAATCTATATACTGGAACTTTGCTGTGATGATTCCACCTATGAAAGTCAGGTACTGATATTGGATAAGCTGTTCTGGGTCATTCCAACCCATCCCCAAGGTACTGAATGAGGCTCCTTCACTCTAGACAGCACAGTTCCTCTGCTCCACAGCAAGGTCCTGGGGGGCTTTATACCTCTCTAGCTGATCCTGAGCATCTTGTTCTATGGGTAATGCCTTTTTATGGAAGCTGTATGTGCAACTGAACCCCAGTGTCAGCAGTGGGAGCACACCGAAGTATGTGAATTCACTAATTAGAAGAGATATGTGGATACTTTAGGACATATGGTGTATATCTGTGAAAAAAGGAATCATATTTTCTTCAGTTCCTCTTTAAAAATTCCTGTTTGGGAGTTATTTTACTCTCTTGTGTTGGTTCAGCTCCTGCTTTGCTCAAGCTTCTCACATGTGAGCTTCATCATTCAGCCTAAAAGAATTCCACCAGAGAAAGACTAATAACTGCGAGCTCCTATGCTGATAAAGTCTTCATGTACTTTACACTGCAGTTCTCACTACTCGGTTAGAGAATGTAATATCTGGAGCAGCACATGGCTTGTGTTCTGTACGCTGGTGGCATCTCTCCACCTAATCAGCCCCACACAGAGAGAGGGAGAGAGGGAGAGGGAGAGAGGGAGGATGGTTCTCATGGCAAATTCTCAAGTGGCATTAATCACACATGCCCGAGATTTACTACTCGGAGTGTACACAAGACAGAGAAGGCATTCACACACTGTAACCCCCACCACACACACACACACATATGCACACAGACCAGGCGTGTAAGTGACCTCACAACGACTCAGTCATCTATGCATAATTCAGCATTGTTCATAAAATGAACTCAAATGTACATTTTTAGCATTTAAAAAATGAGAACTGCTTAGATAAATGTTTAGATAAACATTAGCACATATAGTCATGTGCAAATCTCAGACACCATCCTGCTTTTCTTCTTATGCCACAAAAAAAAACATAGTTAAGTTTTAACAACAAAATATGATATACAGAACAACACTCGCAGCTCCGTCCCTCATACACTGGCGTTCATGTCACAGCAACTGGGCGATCTAAAACAATTGGCTGGTAGTGTACTAAAACGTTTGTCTGGTAGTGTACTAAAACGTTTGACTGGTAGTGTACTAAAACGTTTGACTGGTAGTGTATCTAAAACGTTTGGCTGGTAGTGTACTAAAACGTTTGACTGGTAGTGTACTAAAACGTTTGACTGGTAGTGATCTAAAACGTTTGACTGGTAGTGATCTAAAACGTTTGGCTGGTAAGGTACTAAAACGTTTGTCTGGTAGTGTACTAAAACATTTGACTGGTAGTGTACTAAAACGTTTGGCTGGTAAGGTACTAAAACGTTTGACTGGTAGTGTTCTAAAACGTTTGTCTGGTAGTGTACTAAAACATTTGACTGGTAGTGTACTAAAACGTTTGGCTGGTAGTGATCTAAAACGTTTGGCTGGTAGTGTACTAAAACGTTTGACTGGTAGTGTATCTAAAACGTTTGACTGGTAGTGTACTAAAACGTTTGACTGGTAGTGTACGAAAACGTTTGGCTGGTAGTGTATCTAAAACGTTTGACTGGTAGTGTACTAAAACGTTTGACTGGTAGTGTACTAAAACGTTTGGCTGGTAGTGTATCTAAAACGTTTGACTGGTAGTGTACTAAAACGTTTGACTGGTAGTGTATCTAAAACGTTTGACTAGTAGTGTACTAAAACGTTTGACTGGTAGTGTACTAAAACGTTTGGCTGGTAGTGTACTAAAACATTTGACTGGTAGTGTACTAAAACATTTGGCTGGTAGAGTACTAAAACGTTTGGCTGGTAGTGTACTAAAAGGTTTGGCTGGTAGTGTACTAAAACATTTGGCTGGTAGTGTACTAAAACATTTGGCTGGTAGTGTACTAAAACGTTTGGCTGGTAGTGTACTAAAACGTTTGACTGGTAGTGTACTAAAACGTTTGTCTGGTAGTGTACTAGAACATTTGTCTGGTAGTGTACTAGAACATTTGTCTGGAAGTGTACTAAAACATTTGTCTGGAAGTGTACTAAAACATTTGGCTGGTAGTGTATCTAAAACGTTTGGCTCGTAGAGTACTAAAACATTTGTCTGGTAGTGTACTAAAACGTTTGGCTGGTAGTGTACTAAAATGTTTGTCTGGTAGTGTACTAAAACGTTTGGCTGGTAGTGTACTAAAACGTTTGGCTGGTAGTGTACTAAAACGTTTGTCTGGTAGTGTACTAGAACATTTGTCTGGTAGTGTACCAGAACATTTGTCTGGTAGTGTACTAAAACATTTGGCTGGTAGTGTACTAAAACATTTGACTGGTAGTGTACTAAAACGTTTGGCTGGTAGTGTACTAAAACGTTTGTCTGGTAGTGTACTAAAACGTTTGACTGGTAGTGATCTAAAACGTTTGGCTGGTAGTGTACTAAAACGTTTGTCTGGTAGTGTACTAATACGTTTGTCTGGTATTGATCTAAAATGTTTGGCTGATATTGTATCTAAAACGTTTGGCTGGTATCGTATCTAAAACGTTTGGCTGGTAGTGTACTAAAACGTTTGGCTGGTAGTGTACTAAAACGTTTGACTGGTAGTGTACTAAAACGTTTGACTGGTAGTGTACTAAAACGTCTGACTGGTAGTGTACTAAAACGTTTGACTGGTAGTGTACTAAAACATTTGACTGGTAGTGTACTAAAACGTTTGACTGGTAGTGTACTAAAACGTTTGTCTGGTAGTGTACTAAAACGTCTGACTGGTAGTGTACTAAAACGTTTGACTGGTAGTGTACTAAAACGTTTGACTGGTAGTGTACTAAAACGTTTGACTGGTAGTGTACTTGACTCGAGACTCGCTTGTATTGACTTGGGACTTGACTCAAGACTCACTTGTATTGACCTGGGACTTGACTTGTATTGACCTGAGACTTGACTCAAGACTCGCTTGTATTGACTTGGGACTTGACTCAAGACTCACTTGTATTGACCTGGGACTTGACTCAAGACTCACTTGTATTGACTTTGGGACTTGACTCGAGACTCGCTTGTATTAACCTGGGACTTGACTCAAGACTCACTTGTATTGACTTGGGACTTGACTCAAGACTCGCTTGCATTGACTTGGGACTTGACTCGAGACTCGCTTGCATTGACCTGGGACTTGACTCAAGACTCACTTTTATTGACCTGGGACTTGACTCAAGACTCGCTTGTATTGACTTGGGACTTGACTCGAGACTCGCTTGCATTGACCTGGGACTTGACTCAAGACTCACTTTTATTGACCTGGGACTTGACTCAAGACTCGCTTGTATTGACCTGGGACTTGACTCAAGACTCACTTTTATTGACCTGGGACTTGACTCAAGACTCGCTTGTATTGACTTGGGACTTGACTCAAGACTCACTTGTATTGACCAGGGACTTGACTCAAGACTCACTTGTATTGACTTGGGACTTGACTCAAGACTCGCTTGTATTGACTTGGGACTTGACTCAAGACTCGCTTGTATTGACTTGGGACTTGACTCAAGACTCACTTGCATTGACCTGGGACTTGACTCGGGACTTGATTGTCAAGACTTGAGACTTACTTGTTACTTGCAACTTGCAACTTGCAACATTTGACTGGTAGTGTACTAAAACATTTGTCTGGTAGTGTACTAAAATGTTTGTCTGGTAGTGTACTAAAACGTCTGACTGGTAGTGTACTAAAACATTTGACTGGTAGTGTACTAAAACGTTTGGCTGGTAGTGTACTAAAACATTTGTCTGGTAGTGTACTAAAATGTTTGACTGGTAGTGTACTAAAACATTTGGCTGGTAGTGTACTAAAACGTTTGGCTGGTAGTGCACTAAAACATTTGTCTGGTAGTGTACTAAAACATTTGTCTGGTAGTGTATTAAAATGTTTGACTGGTAGTGTACTAAAACATTTGTCTGGTAGTGTATTAAAACGTTTGACTGGTAGTGTACTAAAACGTTTGACTGGTAGTGTACTAAAACATTTGTCTGGTAGTGTATTAAAACGTTTGACTGGTAGTGTACTAAAACATTTGTCTGGTAGTGTACTAAAACGTTTGACTGGTAGTGTACTAAAACATTTGTCTGGTAGTGTACTAAAACGTTTGACTGGTAGTGTATCTAAAACATTTGTCTGGTAGTGTATTAAAATGTTTGTCTGGTAGTGTACTAAAACATTTGTCTGGTAGTGTACTAAAACGTTTGACTGGTAGTGTACTAAAACATTTGTCTGGTAGTGTACTAAAATGTTTGTCTGGTAGTGTACTAAAACGTCTGACTGGTAGTGTACTAAAACATTTGACTGGTAGTGTACTAAAACATTTGTCTGGTAGTGTACTAAAACGTTTGGCTGGTAGTGTACTAAAACATTTGTCTGGTAGTGTACTAAAATGTTTGACTGGTAGTGTACTAAAACATTTGGCTGGTAGTGTACTAAAACGTTTGGCTGGTAGTGCACTAAAACATTTGTCTGGTAGTGTATTAAAACGTTTGACTGGTAGTGTACTAAAACATTTGTCTGGTAGTGTACTAAAATGTTTGACTGGTAGTGTACTAAAACATTTGGCTGGTAGTGTACTAAAATGTTTGACTGGTAGTGTACTAAAACATTTGTCTGGTAGTGTATTAAAACGTTTGACTGGTAGTGTACTAAAACATTTGTCTGGTAGTGTATTAAAACGTTTGACTGGTAGTGTACTAAAACGTTTGACTGGTAGTGTACTAAAATGTTTGACTGGTAGTGTACTAAAACATTTGTCTGGTAGTGTATTAAAACGTTTGACTGGTAGTGTACTAAAACGTTTGACTGGTAGTGTACTAAAACATTTGTCTGGTAGTGTATTAAAACGTTTGACTGGTAGTGTACTAAAACATTTGTCTGGTAGTGTACTAAAACGTTTGACTGGTAGTGTACTAAAACATTTGTCTGGTAGTGTACTAAAACGTTTGACTGGTAGTGTACTAAAACATTTGTCTGGTAGTGTACTAAAACGTTTGACTGGTAGTGTACTAAAACATTTGTCTGGTAGTGTACTAAAACGTTTGACTGGTAGTGTATCTAAAACATTTGTCTGGTAGTGTATTAAAATGTTTGTCTGGTAGTGTACTAAAACATTTGTCTGGTAGTGTACTAAAACGTTTGACTGGTAGTGTACTAAAACATTTGTCTGGTAGTGTATTAAAATGTTTGACTGGTAGTGTACTAAAACGTTTGTCTGGTAGTGTATTAAAATGTTTGACTGGTAGTGTACTAAAACGTTTGTCTGGTAGTGTATTAAAACGTTTGACTGGTAGTGTACTAAAACGTTTGTCTGGTAGTGTACTAAAACGTTTGTCTGGTAGTGTATTAAAATGTTTGACTGGTAGTGTACTAAAATGTTTGTCTGGTAGTGTATTAAAACGTTTGTCTGGTAGTGTATCTAAAACGTTTGGCTGGTAGTGTACTAAAACGTTTGACTGGTAGTGATCCAAAACGTTTGGCTGGTAGTGATCTAAAACGTTTGACTGGTAGTGATCCAAAACGTTTGACTGGTAGTGTATCTAAAACGTTTGACTGGTAGTGTATCTAAAACGTTTGTCTGGTAGTGTATTAAAATGTTTGACTGGTAGTGTACTAAAACGTTTGACTGGTAGTGTATCTAAAACGTTTGACTGGTAGTGTACTAAAATGTTTGGCTGGTAGTGTACTAAAACGTTTGGCTGGTAGTGATCCAAAACGTTTGACTGGTAGTGTATCTAAAACGTTTGACTGGTAGTGTACTAAAATGTTTGGCTGGTAGTGTACTAAAACGTTTGGCTGGTAGTGTACTAAAACGTTTGACTGGTAGTGTATCTAAAACGTTTGGCTGGTAGTGTACTAAAACGTTTGGCTGGTAGTGTACTAAAACGTTTGACTGGTAGTGTATCTAAAACGTTTGGCTGGTAGTGTACTAAAACGTTTGGCTGGTAGTGTACTAAAACGTTTGGCTGGTAGTGTATCTAAAGCGTTTGACTGGTAGTGTACTAAAACGTTTGGCTGGTAGTGTACTAAAACGTTTGGCTGGTAGTGTATCTAAAGCGTTTGACTGGTAGTGTACTAAAACGTTTGGCTGGTAGTGTACTAAAACGTTTGGTTGGTAGTGTACTAAAACGTTTGACTGGTAGTGTACTAAAACGTTTGGCTGGTAGTGTATCTAAAGCGTTTGACTGGTAGTGTATTAAAACGTTTGACTGGTAGTGTATCTAAAACGTTTGGCTGGTAGTTTACTAAAACGTTTGGCTGGTAGTGTATCTAAAATGTTTGACTGGTAGCTGTAAATTTCTGTATTTACAGCTAGCGTTTTATCCAGAGAGAGGAGCCCTGCATGAAACCCCCTCCGTCCAGGTCCCTGCAATTCCTATCTGAACCGCTAGGTGGAAATACGTACCCTTTCGTTTTCGTCAGACTCACTAAAGCAGCGGCCAAGTGAGAACAGTTTAAGTGTTCACTGGATGTTCGGGAAGAAAACATTTAGGATATATATATATATCCTAAATACTCCACAAACAACTGGAAGTGGTAAAAATTAGAAAGTGGAAGTGTAAAGAAATCACAGCAACTCAGCCACCAAGTATCAGACCACATAAAGTTACACCGATGCTGAGGAGCACATGAATAAAAGTCTCCAGCGCTGCTCTGACTCAGGAACTGCAGAGTTTTGAATTTTCTCTGGCTTTAACGTCAGTGCCAAAACTGGACCGGGGCTTTATGGCATGGGTTTTCATGGCCAAGCATGCAAGTCTTACATCACCAAGCACAATGAACTGAACTCTGGAACAGTGGAAACATGTTCTGTGGAGTGATGAGTCTCGCTTCTCTGTCTGGCAGTCTGATGGACAGGTCTGACTTTACCTGACGTTACTTGCCTGACTAATATAGTAATATAGGATTATGCTATGGGCTTGTTGTTTTTAATTCTAATAAAGGAAAATGTTAATACTTCAGCATACCAAAACATTTTGGACATGTATGCATCCAAATTTGTGGAAAGAGTTTGAGGCCCTTTTCCAGCATGACTGTGTGCCCCAGTGCACAAAGCAAGTTCCATAAAGGCTGTTTGGGTGAGTCTGGTTTGGAAGAATCTTACTGGCGTGTGCAGCAGACATGTGGACTCGAGTCACATGACTTGGACTCGAGTCACTAAACTGATGACTTGTGACTTGACTTAGACTTTACCTTTACTGACTTAGAGTTGGACTTGAGCTTTGAGACTTGAAAAGACTCGCCACCCTATTTTAACACAATAAATAAGGAACTGAATCACAGAACTGGATCATTTTGTATTAAATGGTGCTGTAACGCTACAGAGCTGAGCTGCGCCGCTCAGTTTATCCGTAACCTAGCAACAAGTGAAGTTCTGCAGCCAATCATGGAAAGCTTTGGGGGGCGCCAGTGTTGAATTTGTGCGGAGACGAGGAGCAACATGCTCCCAAAAATAATCCTGTTCAACTACAAAGATTCTGCTGCAGTAAATGAAAAAGAACTGCGACATGCAGGACATGTGGAGTCAAGATCACAGATGAAGCTGCAACCACTTCAAACTTCGTTTGACTTTTGAGGCACAAAGAACAGGAAGTCTCTGCTATGAATATTTCACATATAGCAGTTAGCTAACTAGCTGCTAACAAGCTAGCAAACTTAACAACATAATGATAAACAACAGCTAATGTGAACAAAGCTCTCTGTTCATCCCTCATATTTAGCATTTAGGAAGCTCAGCGTCTCAGACAGGAAGTGTTCGAGTATTACAGAACAGTACAAACACTGATCAGTCCATGCAGAGCTACTGCAGAGTCACACATGCTGTTAGAACTGAAAGACCCGTCCAGATATTAATGCTTATGGGTTTAGAATGTGATGTTACTAAAAATCCTGTAGGTGTAATGAGTACTAATACTTCCATACAGTGCAGTGTTTCTCAGCCTCGGCCTTCGAGGCCCACTGTCTCATATTTTAGTGTTTTTTCTGCTTCAACATCTATTTTAACTGGTAATGGATGGTAATGAGGTGATTAGTGATTAGAACTGCTTGAAATGATCTATTTTCATATACAAGTTATTTTTGTTAGAATAGAAACTTATATTAATGTTAGTTAAATATACTACTAATCAACGGCATAAACTTTTTTAAATACTGAAATGACATTACATCTAGTGACTTGACTAGGACTCGAAGTTTAAGACTTGGGACTTGACTTGAGACTCGCTTGTATTGACTTGGGACTTGACTCAAGACTCACTTGTATTGACTTGGGACTTGACTTAAGACTCACTTGTATTGACTTGGGACTTGACTTAAGACTCACTTGTATTGACTTGGGACTTGACTCAAGACTCACTTGTATTGACCTGGGACTTGACTCAAGACTCACTTGTATTGACCTGGGACTTGACTCGGGACTTGATTGTCAAGACTTGAGACTTACTTGTTACTTGCAACTTAGTGACTTGGTCCCATGGCTGGTGTGCAGAGCCCTGACCTTAAGGGACACAGTACCTGACTTTTGTTGGACAAAAATTGCTTCCATCTACGCAACAAAGAGACTGCAGTGATTCTCGCTCTCGTCTATACACACGTCTATTAATCCAGTTGAAATATTGCCAATTTGCCACAAGCTCCAACCTGACTTTCTCTCTCTGAGGCGAAAACAGCTGCCAGATTACCACTATAAAGAGAGATCAATGGCACTCCATCAGAAATATCACTCCAGTAGCTAGCTGGGTGGTCTTACCCCTCAAATGAAGCAGTCAAAGACTAAAGAAGCCCCTCTCTGGCTGGTCATACTGACTATCAGCTTACTATCAGAACTAAAGCACACAGCAGCTGCCCTAAAACATCACACCAGCCCTGCTTTAGTGTGCTCCCCCCATAAGCCACTGCAATATGGCACGCAGAGAGAGCTTTACAGCACATGTTTCTGTGTACGCGATAGTTTAAAGAGATTTTAGATGTATGGAGTCAAAAGAGGAAGAAAGCTGGATCTTAAATGTAGCTGTAGTGTGGGAAAACAGGGTCTTTGGAAAGTAGGCTCTTCGTTTCTTGTTTTATTAACCAACCACGGAGCACCACTGGATCCTTGGAAAAGGGATACTGAAGGTTATTATGAAACAATAGTATGGAGGTATATGCTGATCTACTCAAACCTGCTGTACTCAGCAGAACCTTAAAGGGGCGATAGAATAGGAAACTGCATTTACATCTTCATACTTGAGTACTAAGAGTTCAGTACATAGAACTGACATACTGTGAACCTCAAACACTGTTGTTTCCTTCTTTAAACACAAATACCTGTACCTGTAAAACATAACAGTCCTGACTTCACCACAAATAATGCCCCCAAAACCAGTTTGAGTTCCAGCCCAGCGGAAACAACGGAAACAGAGCAACCACAATTGTAGATTATACATGCATAGACGTATGTTTGCAGCCTGTAATGTCTGAACTTTTTATTTGGGTGATGTTAATTTTTAAACAAGGCTGAAACTGGCTTCTTATTTACCAGCTACTTATGCTAATGTTCTGAAACGGATTCTGAACGGCCATGGCTAATGTGTATCTTGGAATGAGGCTGAAGTCGGCTTGCTATTCGGCAGCTTCTTAATGAAATGTTCTGTTCCATCCAAAACGGTACAGCTTGCTCGTGTGGCTGAATGCAGCTGTTTTACTATATAGTTTTCTGTAAAGGAGCTTTTTAAATGATTGAACTGTTCAGACATCTGTTCCTATCACCACCACTGTAAACGATTCAGACACTGTGAGCTTCTCTAGACTTCCATATAAAACCATAAGACTTCCATATAAAACCACTCTGTTTGATAGTTTACATCGAAACAGCTTAGTCATGCAGAAATTGTCAAAAGATTGGTGGAATTACCTTTTATGTCAACTCATTAGCTTACACTGACTTAGGGCTGAGTGATATGGGAAAAAAATCTTAGCACGATAATTTTTTTCATATCAGTCGATATCGATATATATCACGATATAAATCACTATTGCCTTGTGAAGATATTAAAATGTAAAATTTAGGTAATTTTGTTAAATAGTTTTTTTAGAGAACATTACACAACTGTATTTCAAATAAATACACACACACACACACACACACACACACATATATATATATATATATATATATATATATATATATATATATATATATATATATATGGGGGCAGTATCAGTATGAACAGTATTCACACACAGACACTGTGTTAAGCAGGCTGTTGCTGCCCCTTTAAGTTCAGGCTGAGGAAAGGACGCGGTGAGTCGACTCGCTGTCAGCTAAAATGGGGAGTTGGTTTAGCGATTCTGTTTCGGTAGAAAAAACATTTTCTCTCCTCGAGATTTTTGATTATAAAGTCAACTTTGCCTCAGCGTTCTCACTTAGACTCCTATGACATACATATTTATCTTTATCGATTCCGAAATGACATCGATTAGCACAACGTGCCCACTGAAAGCATAGTTTAAAGCTGCAGTTACAAACAATCGCTTGCGTGCAAGTTGTGGGAGTTTCACACAGAAATGCTCTGTCAGTGGAGATAATCACAACAGCAGAACTGACCCGAGCACTTGAAGCGCTATCATCCCGTAGTGCTTTGTCAACACAGCAGCAAGACAGCACCTGTTTACTAATTGTTCCTATTTTAGCAGATTATTTTAAAATTATTAAGATGTAACTTTCAATAACGTATATCATGTTTCTTTCAGTAGTAGTTACATTTTTTGTCGTCATTTTCTCTTATTTTATTCTCTCTGCTTGACTGTGACGCCTGCATTAACCCGATTACTAGCACGCAGGTTAAGCTGCCTCTACTTCTAAACTCTGTGCTGTGTCGCTTCAACCAAACACGAAATGTCTGGAACTCTAGTTCAGCCACCTGATTGGTTTGGAGCGGCGCTATTCTTATTCTCATTGGCTATTGATGTTGTCTCTCAAAACACGGACGGAACTTAAATCTATCGATTTTCTATCGACTACGTCTTATAGTTCTATCGAGTAAACGCTATTTCGCAATAATTATCGTTATCGTTTTATCGCCCAGCCCTACACTGACTGTTAGGTTACATGAAATAAAATAGCCTAGCTAACAGTAACTAGCTACATAATACAGAAACAACAGTCTCAGACCTGCTTTGCATGTTACTATACGAGGTAATTACAATCAATCTGGAGTCAACCCTTTACCTTATTATTCAGTCCTTAAGTAACCAGTCATTCAGAGTGGTCTGGTGTGAAATGATTAGTTGTAGAGTTACTTACTGACTTTACAGTGGTAGTGATGGGAACCAGGGGGCAGAAAAGGTCTTTAAAATGTATGCATTACTGAATTATGAATTTTAGAACATTATAATTTTATTATGCAAAATATTATGTATGGGTTCCCCCTATAAGTATGACTTATCACATAATTTAAAACATGAATTCACATTTTCCTTAATTTTGCTCAAAAAGTACTCACTTTTTTTCAGCTTAAAACATGTTTTGAGTTTAATTCACTAAACTGTTCACCATCATGTTTCCCAGCCAATGCCCACCTATCACAGAGAGAAAATACTCAGCTAGTTCAGAAGCCCTCACTGATACCAAACAAACAATACAGATTATTTTTATATATTATTTATTATTGTACTTGTTCATGGAATTCTGTAAATATGCTTGTAAATAAATACATTTATAAAGATATACTAAATAAACAAACCGAGCTGACTGAGAGGCGGCCAATATTGGTTTACCAAAATTCACATCACTGAAAGCAGGTAATCCCAGTAATGTGCCAGTTCCACCACCAGAGGGCAGAGTAAGCCTGTATATTCCCTTCTTCAGGAGCTGCTGTGGGCTCTGCGTGACGGGAAGAGTTCAGTGAAACACTGCTACAGCATGAATGTTTGTTTCGGCTGAGTGATCGGACCACTGTTCTGACCCTCAGCTGAAAGTGAGGGTCACTCTCAAGTCTGAGGGGTCACGACTGGTCACGGGGGGCCACAGTAATGAGGCTCAAAGACAGAGAGACCCTGCTAGCTTTCAGTCCAAAAAAACATTTAATTATCCCCCTCTCTTTCTGTCTCGCACTGACTCTATCTCTCTGTCTCTTTCAGTGACTCTCTTGTACTGACTTCTCTCTTTCTCTCTCTGTTTTTCTCTCTCTGTCTCTCTCACAGCGACTCTGTCGGTCTGCCTCTTTCTCGCAGTGACTGTCGCTCTGTCTCTCGCACTGACTCTATCTCTCTGTCTCTTTCACAGTGACTGTATTTCTCTCTATTTCTCTTGAACTGACCTCTCTCTCTCTCTCTTTGTAGCAGTGTTTTTCTCTCTGTCTCAGCAACTCGGTCTGTCTGCCTCTTTCTTGCTCTGTCTCTCATATTGACTCTATCTCTAGCACTGAGTGTTTCTCTCCCACAGTCTTTCTCTCTGTCTCACACTGACTCTGTCTTTTTTGTTCTTGCAGCCTCTCTCTCTCTCCCATCTTTTGTCTCTGACGTTCTCTTACACTCTGCCTTTTCTCTTCTCTTATACTCCCGCTTTTCTTTTTCTCCTTTTGTCTGCCACTCCTCTGACTCTCTTTCTCCGTCTGTCTGAGAGCAGTTAATCTGACAGATTGTTCGATAGAACTGATGAAACTTTCAGTCAGTGTCTGGAGCCGTCTGGGTCTACAGAGACACACATACACACACACAGACATACACATGCACACAAACATACTCACACACACACGATTGTTTCTGTGATATGTGGAGCCCTTACCTAGACTTCTGTTCATATTACTACTAGTCTAAATCTAACCCAAACCTAATCCTTACCTTAAAATGTAATCATTTCCTCACAAGGACAAAAGGTTCCCACACCAGGAGTATATTTACCCCTACAGTGTGCTCCCTGCAGTACAACTACATATTGTTAGGACACCTCACACACCAACAACTACTGGTCTTCTGCTAGCTATCAGATGAAGCTATCTCAGATATTCTCAGTGTGGACATCAAAGCAGAGGCTGAAAAAAGACAGAAGATGATGTTTGTCAAAAGTCAAGAGATTGGACACGGGTAAACCTCGGACTGACTTTTACTTGTTTTTGAGAGCTGAAAGAGATAAAAGGATGCATAACAGTCTTAATGGCGAATGGGAAAACGACCAGTGTTTATTCTGCCGATGTTGTTTATGGAATACTGCAATGTAGTAACCTGTACCCTTATCTGTAACTCTGTCATCCCTGTGTCACAGAGCTTTGCAGTTTTTCTACAAATTATCTACACTCTGGTTCCAGGATGGACTGCACAGTAATAAAAAGTAATCTAACACCAAAATATTCAAATATAAAATAATATCACACCAAAACATTTGGTCAGTCTTGGTCAATCTCACACCAAATCAATATTGAAAGTTTGCTCCCTGTAATGTGTTCCAGTGTACAAATAGTGATAGAGACTGATCATATTCCCTGTAATAGTGTTTTATATAGTGTTACAGTGTAGGGAATAGTGATAGAGACTGATCATATTCCCTGTAATAGTGTTTTATATAGTGTTACAGTGTAGGGAATAGTGATAGAGACTGATCATATTCCCTGTAATAGTGTTTTATATAGTGTTACAGTGTAGGGAATAGTGATAGAGACTGATCATATTCCCTGTAATAGTGATCTATATATTGTTCCAGTGTAGGGAATAGTGATTAGAGACTATTCACATTTCCTGCAATAGTGATCTATATAGTGCTACAATGTAGGGAATAGTGATCAGAGACCATTCACATTTGCTGTAATAGAGTTCTATATAGTGTCCAGTGTAAGGAATAGTGATAGAGACTGATCATATTTCCAGCAATAGTGATCTATATAGTGTTACAATGTAGGGAATAGTGATAGAGACTGATCACATTCCCAGTAATAGTGATCTATATATTGTTCCCGTTTAAGGACTAGTGATTAGAGACTTCACATTTGCTGTAATAGTGTTTTATTCCAATGTGGGTAATAGTAATTATAGACTAATACTATTTCCTGTAATAGGGTT
Organism: Megaleporinus macrocephalus; assembly: GCA_021613375.1. Taxonomy (NCBI): domain Eukaryota; kingdom Metazoa; phylum Chordata; class Actinopteri; order Characiformes; family Anostomidae; genus Megaleporinus; species Megaleporinus macrocephalus. Next base: position 14,904,377 of record CM038727.1, read on the forward strand.
CTATTTAGTGTTCCAATGTTGGTAATAGTAATTATAGACTAATACTATTTCCTGTAATAGGGTTCTATTTAGTGTTCCAATGTTGGTAATAGTAATTATAGACTAATACTATTTCCTGTAATAGTGATCTATTTAGTGTTCCAATGTGGGTAATAGTAATTATAGACTAATACTATTTCCTGTAATAGGGTTCTATATAGTGTTCTAATGTAGGTAGTAGTAATTATAGACTAATACTATTTCCTGTAATAGGGTTCTATATAGTGTTCTAATGTAGGTAATAGTAATTATAGACTAATACTATTTCCTGTAATAGGGTTCTATATAGTGTTCCAATGTAGTTAATAGTAATTATAGACTAATACTATTTCCTGTAATAGGGTTCTATATAGTGTTCCAATGTTGGTAATAGTAATTATAGACTAATACTATTTCCTGTAATAGGGTTCTATATAGTGTTCCAATGTTGGTAATAGTAATTATAGACTAATACTATTTCCTGTAATAGGGTTCTATATAGTGTTCTAATGTAGGTAATAGTAATTATGGACTAATACTATTTCCTGTAATAGTGATCTATATAGTGTTCTAATGTAGGTAGTAGTAATTATAGACTAATACTATTTCCTGTAATAGTGATCTATATAGTGTTCTAATGTAGGTAATAGTAATTATAGACTAATACTATTTCCTGTAATAGTGATCTATATAGTGTTCCAATGTAGGTAATAGTAATTATAGACTAATACTATTTCCTGTAATAGTGATCTATATAGTGTTCCAATATAGGTAATAGTAATTATGGACTAATACTATTTCCTGTAATAGTGATCTATATAGTGTTCCAATGTAGGTAATAGTAATTATGGACTAATACTATTTCCTGTAATAGTGTTCTATATCCTGTCCCAGTGTAGAAAATACAGATTAGGGGGTGATTTCTGTTGCATATAATAGGAGTGTGGGTAGCATTGCTGATACTCCAGTGTGGGGGTAGTGATTAGGGACCATTTAAGAAACAGCGAGGGCGGACCAGGGAAGGGCAACCACTTTAGGAATCCCGACTCTACAGTGCGATCAGTACAGCAGAGCAGTGATAATGAAACACAGATAAAGCCTCCCACCACTGCAGTGAGGAGGGGGCTGCATGGATTTCCTGCCAGGCTGACCGTCCACAGGACGCAGGGCGATGAAGGTGAGGATGAGAGTGGCTGTCTCTGGGTAATTGGACTCCGGACTCTCTCCCTGCTGAGAGAAACAGCAGCTTCACCATGGGCACTCAGGGAGAGAGGGACTGTAATGAAAGCCTAAGGGCAGGGGGGCCCTTCCAAACCAAGGCTGAAAGTTTTCCCAAGCATGCCCTTGGCTATAAGTGAAAGCTCAACAGAGGCCATAAGACAGTATGGACACCATAAGTACTTGTATGAAAGTATAGAACTTTAGAAGGCAATTGCTTTCACAAATTCAAAACAAAAAAACACACTGTACAAGCTTTTATGGACTGAAGCAACATCATTTTTTTCAATACATCACGTTTTCAATAGCTTTATAGCTCCTGCGCAATGATAAAGAACTTCAGAAGCACATCTTGAATGACATTAAAACTGTAAATGACCCTTTTTGCCAAATTATTACTCTTTAAAAACCCAGTCATATTACATTATAAAGCATATTTTTGTAGCAACCAAGTACCGGCTGGCGCTGGCCTCTAGAGGCTTGTGAGGCCAAAACATTCTATATTAAACAGACTCTATATTATATGTGTTGGAGAGTGGGTTTAGTTAGGGTGTGTGTTGGTGTTTGTTGATGTGTGGGGGCAGTCACCACCAAGAAGAAGACTGTGGCTGGTGGTGTCATGGTGATGCGGGTGTCAGTAAAAAAGCAGAATCATGGCCTCCCTGTGTTACTATGCTGATGCTAGATTGGTGTCAGAAGTAGGGTAGCTTGCCATCACAGCCTTGCTGATACCTATACTGTGACTAGGTCTAATCAACGCCACAAAGGCTGCAAGGCAACACTAGTCCAGCTCAGGTCAGTCATTAACAGCATAGGAGGAGCATTGGAGGAGTCCGTGTCATGGTGGCTGGCTGGTATGATAGCTAGATGAGGCACCATTGTTTCATTGTTGGATTTAAAGCGCCATTCTGTGGGAAGTTAGGTGGTGAGGACATATGGAGCTCTACTGGCTGGCGCTGGCCTTTAGAAGCTGGGTAGACCAGGAGAAGAAGAGACCACCATATTGTTTTATATGTCTGCCAAATAAATAGTTAAGGTGTAAACAAATTCATTAATTGCTCTGATCGGATATGATTCACTGTAAAGCACTCTAGCAAGGCCAAATTGTTCAAAATGGTTGTGATAGTAACCAGACGTCTGAAAAGTTTAATCCTTTTAAAAACTCCCTTAGACTAGGGTATTAGATCAGAATTGTTATAAACAGGCTGGCTGATATCAAAAACACTGCTTTACGACAGCTCTGGGAAGGTTTTGGTGTTAAATGTATGTTCTAAAAACTATTTCTTGTTTCTGTTTACATCAAACCTCTGTGAAGGACATTTGACCTTTAGGTTACATACAAATCTTGAATTGCCCAATAAATCATTACCTGGCTAGACCTGGACTTAAGAGCTGCTCCCTCTTTTTCTTCTCCTTCCAGTCTTGCCCACTCCTCTCTCTCGTCCACTGGCACAGAATTGCACTAATCTTATAATCTCCCAGCGTCCTCTGCAGGAAATGTCTTCAGTATACCAGCCTTATCCTACAGGCTTCCACTCACACTGCAGCTCGCTCACGCTGCCCTGCGCTACAGAGCCGTTCCAGTTTAACCCAAATCCGCTTCACCACTCAAACTCTGTTCTACCACAAAGGAGATGCGAGAGGAAGAGAGGAGAGTCGATGTTTAGTCGACTTAGTCATGCCCTTCGGATAAACACTACTGACTGTCTATCCTCAGTTCCTGTCAGACAGTCAGAGTTCCATTCAGAGCTTCTGTACAAACCGCATGCTGAATCTTCTTCTGCAGTCGGTGACAGGGCTCATTCTTTTTTTGACGTGGGTCTTCTTGGCAACGAAGAAGGTGGGGAAAAAACACAGGGCTTTAAGGGAATGCTCTTTTATTGCCAGCACTAAGTGCACTAAGTGCCAAAAAAGCAGACAGGTCATCAACAACCACCAACTTCAACCTAACAGTAGGCATGGATGCTACACCATCGACCCACATCCCAGTACAGAATAACAAGAGCAACACATCTACACATGTTAAAATTAACAGTCGATATACAATAAACAAGATTTTAATTCGGTCTTATTGCGAGGTTGGCGCTTCCCATGAGCCTTCGGCCCGTCGACAAGTTGCACAAGCCAGTAGCAGGAAGCTACTGTATCATATGCCAGTACTAGCAGAAAACAACATGTTACAAAAAATGTCAATGACTACGCAACTGGCACGATGACCAAATGACATACAACTAGTTATATTTCCATTTGAAATAAAGAAACATCTGATTCCACAATGCATTAACAAGTCAACTTTGTCCTTATCTCCTCTGTACATTCATATTTAGTTACAGGCAATTCAGGAGGAGGCTGCCATTTCCTATTCCTCCCATTATACTATTATACTAATAATTACTATTATACTAATAACCTGACTGCAGAACTACAGAGGGTGCAGGCTGTTAACAATTCACAACAGTGATAAAGTGAAATCAAGAAGACCTCTGAAGTAGTGATACTATTCTGTTGTCTGTCATACTTGTAGCAACTAACCATATTTCTCTAAGGACAAAATAGCACCCTAAATAAACAAAAACGTTCCACATCAGATACGCTTTACTGTATGTACATTTGGCAACACCATCCTTGAACCCTGCTCCATAAGACTGACATTACCATGCCGGCGTAATCAATTACAAAACTACATCGATTAGCATAACGTACGTCGATAACGTGTCGCAATACAGCCACGCCTACAGAAAGCATAGATTTATCCGGAGCGCAAGCTGCAGCTACAAACAATCACTTGCCTGCATTTAAAGTTCTGAGAGTGTTTCACACAGAACCACAACAGTGTGGTGCTCTGTCAGCTCTGCACAGTGGAGATGATCACAACAGTACAGCTGCTATACACGAGCACTTGAAGCTCAAACATCCCGTAGAGCTTCATCAACACAGCAGCAGGACAGCACCTGTTTACCTGTTTATCTTATTTTACCAGATTATTTTGAGAGTTTCTTTCAGTATTAGCAGCTTCTCTGCCAAAATATATAGTCCACAAACTGTCCATGTTCTTGTCTGTGAGGTGTGTGGACTACATGTCAAACCAGTCAGAGCGTAGACTTTTAGTCTTTTTAATCATTTATAGATCATATTTATATATGTACTATATATATATATATATATATATATATATATATATATATATATATACACACACACAAAAATCATCCAAAATCATCCATTTGTTACAAATCTATAACAAAATACTACAAATTGTAATTCCTAACACATTAGAGAAATCTAAAAATTTGTAGTTAGATTAATTGACTAATTGAAAAAAGAATCGTAAGATTAATTGATTAAGAAATCAAACATTAGGTGCAGTACTAACCATGTCTTAGAAAAAAAAACATGTACCTACACTGTCTTAACATGAAAGCTGTCATTTACATTGTGTCAAAAGTTTATGATGAAGGGATCAAAAAATTCTGGTTCCTTTAGTGAAGACCGCTTTTTACTTGTTTTTCTTTTTTAAATAAGTTACACTGCTATTAAGCAGAAAAGGAAGAAAAAAGAAAAAAAAGAGGAATCTAGTTTATATTTGAAAAAAAAAATAAATAAAGGGAAACTTTTATTTTTAAACTGGCCTCACCTGGCTGGTAGACCCCTGCTAATTAGAGTGTAAGACACTTTCTCTGGACACTTTTGCACATTTTAATGCACAGTTACTGCTTGTTTGCTGAACATAACATGTTGGAGACAAAGATTAAACCCCACATGGTACAAAGGAACATTTTTCAATTTTTAAAATGTGCATAGCAATAGCAGAGAAATGCCACATTTAGATGTTTTCTCTGTGGAGGATCTTTTAACTTAGCTCTACTTAAAAACAATCCAATTCAATTAGACCGAACATCTGCGTACAACCATAAAAGCTGGAGCACAGAAGTAACACAAAAGCACGAGAAACTTCTCAGTGTAGCTACAAGCAGATACTGTCATTTCTTTCCGCCGCGTTATGCCTAGTTCACACAACAACATTTTAGCCTGGTTTTCCAGGCGCCAATAGTCTTTTGTAGATCGCTGACAAAATCCTGTGCTCTGAGGCAAATGAGAGATCTCTCGGTGTTCGCTCAGTTGTGTAGTGTGAACTGCAGAGTGCTCGCCGACTAATCGCAGACACCCGGCATCTAAACATCTAGCATGTTTAATATTTAGCCCAGTCGGTGACTGTGAGTCAACAGCAGCGTCTAGCTACAGCCAATGATAAAATATTTACCTCCAACTTTCTCTGCAAAAAAGACAGTCCCTGCTGACCACGTGCCTTTATCCACCTTCTCATCCATATTCGTTCCTTTATATTCTTTCATTTGTTGCTGAAACTCAGCACACTAACTGATACTTCTGTTCTGGAAATATCCTATGTTCTACGTGTTATCGCTAGTTCTCACTCATAACCCCAACCCTAACCCATCCCCAACTCTAACTCTAACCCTCACCGTAAACCCTAACTCTAACCCTTACCGTAACTCTAACCCTAACCCTAACTTTAACTCTAACCCTAACACTAAAGCCTAACCTAACCCTAACCCTAACTTTAACTCTAACCCTAACTCTAACTTTAACTCTAACCCTAACTCTAAACCCTAACTCTAACCCTAACCCTAACTTTAACTCTAACCCTAACTCTAAACCCTAACTCTAACCCTTACCGTAACTCTAACCCTAAACCCTAACTCTAACCCTAAGCCTATCTTTAACTCTAACCCTAACACTAAACCCTAACTCTAACCCTTACCGTAACTCTAACCCTAAACCCTAACTCTAACCCTAACTTTAACTCTAACCCTAACTCTAACCCTAAACCCTAACTCTAACCCTAACCCAGAGCGAAAATCGTGCAATTCGTGACCCCTTGTCACCGATCAGGCATGTAGTGTGAAAGCCACAACAACTGAAAGACTCGCGATTACATCACAACCAGTCATGTAGTGTGAACACCTTAAAGAATTGACCACTCAAAAGTCGTGTAGTGTGAACCAGGCATAAGACAACCAAAGACGGGGCTGGAGGAATGTCAACACAGACAAACAAAGACTTACGCAGATAGAAGTACTCAGAAAATCAATACAATGCCTGACTGAATTCTGATGACCACTTTTTCCCCACACAACTGAACCTCAACAGTACGTGTGAAAACTTTGATATACACAATAAGAAGTGTGTCAGGCTGATGCCAGATCAGCCACGTGCTCTCTGTATAGAGGTTGTATTTACCTATTTTCACTTACTACGCATCTTGACCACAGGTGCCCAAAGGTTTGCTGTAAAAGCTGGAGCCGTCTGAAAAACGAACAGCACGAAAGCGCGAGAGCTGATCAGAGAGCGGAGAGCTTCAGACTGAAGGGCTCTGGGTTTGCTTGTAGTAAATGTAAATGAAAGGTGTGTGTGTGTGTGTAGTCTGACTGTGAAGGAGGGATTCGCACACTCCCTCTCTTTAGCCTGGAGCAACACATACTGCAGCAATCACACAACATTCAGAGCCCAAGTGATGCTTGAGAATCAGCGACAGGGCGTGCAAACACACACTTAAGACTGGAGTGGATCATATACGGGTATGAATTACATGTGCGTGAGTGTGTGTGATTGCTTTGGAGAGACAGGGTGTGTGTGTGTTTGCCTGTGTGTTCACAGATTCACAGTGTGTATATGGGGACTGCTGGTATTTGCAAAGCAAAGGTTAAACAGCTTGGAGAGCCATCATAGGGAGAGAACTGTGTGGGACTATTTTATGGTGAAATCTTCTGTAGTAGCCTCTGTTTGCAGACAGCCTAATGGCCATTTTACTGAACACAGATGATTTTAATCACTACACTTTCCATAAATCTGTTATCAGATGAGCTAGGAGACAATCTCTGTGTGTGAAATGTCGTGACCCTGTGGTGAGCTGCTAGCAAACAACATTGAGTAGGAGTGTAACGATGCATCTGCAACTAAATAGCTTATATAAAAACATTGAGAACCTAATCCTAAACTTAATTTTAACTGAGAACCTAACCCTGTCTTTAACTGAGAACCTAACCCTGTCTAACTGAGAACCTAACCCTGTCTTTAACTGAGAACCTAACCCTGTCTAACTGAGAACCTAACCCTAACCTTCACTTTAATTAAAAACCTAACCCTAACCTTAACTTTCACTAGGAACTTAATTATAACATTGAGAACCTAACCTTAACTTTAACTAAAAAACTAATCATAACATTAATTGAGAACCTAACCTTAACTTTCACTTAACTCAGAACCTAACCCTAACCTTCACTTAACTAAAAACCCAACCTTCACTTAACTCAGAACCTAACCCTAACCTTCACTTAACTCAGAACCTAACCCTAACCTTCACTTAACTCAGAACCTAACCCTAACCTTCACTTAACTAAGAACCAAACCTTTACTTAACTCAGAACCTAACCCTAACCTTCACTTAACTAAGAACCAAACCTTTACTTAACTCAGAACCTAACCCTAACCTTCACTTAACTAAGAACCAAACCTTTACTTAACTCAGAACCTAACCCTAACCTTCACTTAACTAAAAACCCAACCTTCACTTAACTCAGAACCTAACCCTAACCTTCACTTAACTCAGAACCTAACCCTAACCTTCACTTAACTCAGAACCTAACCCTAACCTTCACTTAACTAAGAACCAAACCTTTACTTAACTCAGAACCTAACCCTAACCTTCACTTAACTAAGAACCAAACCTTTACTTAACTCAGAACCTAACCCTAACCTTCACTTAACTAAGAACCAAACCTTTACTTAACTCAGAACCTAACCCTAACCTTCACTTAACTCAGAACCTAACCCTAACCTTCACTTAACTCAGAACCTAAATCTAACCTTCACTTAACTCAGAACCATACCTAACCTTCACTTAACTAAGAACCAAACCTTTACTTAACTCAGAACCTAACCCTAACCTTCACTTAACTCAGAACCTAACCCTAACCTTCACTGACCTCAGAACCTTAATCTAACCTTCACTTAACTCAGAACCTAACCCTAACCTTCACTTAACTCAGAACCAAACCTTAACCTTCACTTAACTCAGAACCAAACCTTAACCTTCACTTAACTCAGAACCTAAACCTAACCTTCACTTAACTCAGAACCTAACCCTAACCTTCACTTAACTCAGAACCAAACCTTAACCTTCACTTAACTCAGAACCTAACCCTAACCTTCACTTAACTCAGAACCAAACCTTAACCTTCACTTAACTCAGAACCTAAACCTAACCTTCACTTAACTCAGAACCTAACCCTAACCTTCACTTAACTCAGAACCTAACCCTAACCTTCACTTAACTCAGAACCAAACCTTAACCTTCACTTAACTCAGAACCTAACCCAACCTTCACTTAACTCAGAACCTAACCCTAACCTTCACTTAACTAAGAACCTAACCCAACCTTCACTTAACTCAGAACCTAACCCTAACCTTCACTTAACTCAGAACCAAACCTTAACCTTCACTTAACTCAGAACCTAAATCTAACCTTCACTTAACTCAGAACCTAACCCTAACCTTCACTTAACTAAGAACCAAACCTTTACTTAACTCAGAACCTAACCCTAACCTTCACTTAACTAAGAACCAAACCTTTACTTAACTCAGAACCTAACCCTAACCTTCACTTAACTCAGAACCTAACCCTAACCTTCACTGACCTCAGAACCTTAATCTAACCTTCACTTAACTCAGAACCTAACCCTAACCTTCACTTAACTAAGAACCAAACCTTTACTTAACTCAGAACCTAACCCTAACCTTCACTTAACTCAGAACCTAACCCCTAACCTTCACTGACCTCAGAACCTTAATCTAACCTTCACTTAACTCAGAACCTAACCCTAACCTTCACTTAACTAAGAACCAAACCTTTACTTAACTCAGAACCAAACCTTAACCTTCACTTAACTCAGAACCTAACCCTAACCTTCACTTAACTCAGAACCTAAATCTAACCTTCACTTAACTCAGAACCTAACCCTAACCTTCACTTAACTAAGAACCAAACCTTTACTTAACTCAGAACCTAACCCTAACCTTCACTTAACTAAGAACCAAACCTTTACTTAACTCAGAACCTAACCCTAACCTTCACTTAACTCAGAACCTAACCCTAACCTTCACTGACCTCAGAACCTTAATCTAACCTTCACTTAACTCAGAACCTAACCCTAACCTTCACTTAACTAAGAACCAAACCTTTACTTAACTCAGAACCTAACCCTAACCTTCACTGACCTCAGAACCTTAATCTAACCTTCACTTAACTCAGAACCTAACCCTAACCTTCACTTAACTCAGAACCAAACCTTAACCTTCACTTAACTCAGAACCTAAACCTAACCTTCACTTAACTCAGAACCTAACCCTAACCTTCACTTAACTCAGAACCAAACCTTTACTTAACTCAGAACCTAACCCTAACCTTCACTTAACTCAGAACCTAACCCTAACCTTCACTTAACTCAGAACCTAACCCTAACCTTCACTTAACTCAGAACCTAACCCTAACCTTCACTTAACTCAGAACCAAACCTTAACCTTCACTTAACTCAGAACCTAACCCAACCTTCACTTAACTCAGAACCTAACCCTAACCTTCACTTAACTAAGAACCTAACCCAACCGTCACTTAACTCAGAACCTAACCCAACCTTCACTTAACTCAGAACCAAACCTTAACCTTCACTTAACTCAGAACCTAACCTAACCTTCACTTAACTCAGAACCTAACCCAACCTTCACTTAACTCAGAACCTAACCCTAACCTTCACTTAACTAAGAACCTAACCCAACCTTCACTTAACTAAGAACCTAACCCAACCTTCACTTAACTCAGAACCTAACCCAACCTTCACTTAACTCAGAACCAAACCTTAACCTTCACTTAACTCAGAACCTCACCCAACATTAACAGAAAATCGATCCCTAATCTTAACATTAACTGAGAACATTGTTGATAACCAGTTCACCAGACAGTTCTCACCAAAATATTCCAATTGTGTTTGAAATGTGTTTGTTACCCAGCAGTTCCATGGCGTCATCCTCATCGTCCATCTCGTCCTCTGTAACTGAAGGGGCGGAGCTGGTCATGGAGTCCAAAGAGTCCTGGGAGAGCATGGCTGCCAGGAGCTTCTTATGATGCTGCTGCTGCTGCTTCAGCCCCTTACTCTTCACCTCCATCTTCAGACTGCAGAGGGAGCGAGTACAAGAGGGAGGAAGAGAGAGGTGAGTAAATAAACCAGAACAAGGTAGACATGTTTACTAAAGACGCAGTAATGATTACTTTGTTTCATTTTAGCTGGAGTATCTCTTTAATGGTCACAGTTTATCATATAATGGTTATTATAGTTATAATATAGTATATATAATATATAATATAGTTATAATTTAAACTTTAAACAGGCACACTGGAAAGGACCATCCTCTCACTCTGTCATCTGTAGCGATCATTTCACACCTGAAGATTATCACCACTAGGGGACGTAGGCTTACACAACGGTTGGATCTTAAGACTGGTGCGGTTCCAACAATATGGGCGTGTAAGGCAACCAGTGAAAGGTGTTCAGGAGCCTCCGGGTACGCGGAGGTAAACCAGGTAAGCGCAGTTACTTCACCTGTTCTAGCTGATGTTAGCTAACATTAGCTTCACTTGCTAAGTTCAGTGGTTCAAGTTATGCTAAGCTAACGTAGTTGAATTATGAAGATTTATAGAGTCGTATGAGTGAGAGTTCCACTTTGATCATATTTTACAACAATAACTGTACCTCTATATCTGAGTTTAGATGGTTGCTAGGCTGTTGTCATGAATAATGTTGGTTATTTAGCTAGATACTGTTTACACTCAGGATGAGCTGATTTTGTGGGTGTGGTTTGACTAAAAGTCTCAGGACTAAGTGTTATGGTGGTCTATTTCTACATTACAGATCTTTCAAATTCAAATTCAGAAACATCATCAGAATCTGAAGAACCAGCACTGGAAAATTCTCAGTCCCAGTCAGTCATGATGCTGTTTTACCACGGCGTTGTTCACTGTTGCCCACCAGTGATGTCACACGGTAGCGTTCTGGAATTTGTGTAGCAAGCTCTGTTTTTTTCATCAATTATTTAAAATCGTCTATGATGATGAGGCTGGGATTGGCCCAAGCCCCCCATGACCCTAACTAGCGGGATAAAATGGAAGATAATGGATGGATGGGAGTCTAATTGGTTTCTGTTTTATTTGCATTTCACATTAAGCACCAGCTCTTTTCTAAAGAAAAACATGTCATCTGTCTGCTGTGGCTCAAACCTGATCCTTAATACCATGTACAAAATCCCAGTACTCACTTCACATCAGTGCAAACACTGTTTAACTCTTAGACCATTCACTGCTTAGACAGTAGCCGTCACTTCCGGGTTTAACACATCCTAACTACCACACGCACAGCTCCAGTAAACAGAAAGACCAGTCACTTAACAAGCACTGAAAAAGCTACTCAGCAAGACTTTAACAGATGGTCAGCTATAAAGTTGTGAAACTGAATGTGTGAATTTCTGCAGCTATATTGAGAAACATTCCCAAATATCAACTCCGCAGTGAAACGTGTTAGAATGACCTCGTCAACCAGCAGCTCGCCTAGTACGGCTTAATAACTCACCCAATTTAATTCTGCCAGATAAAAATGATGAATTATGGACATCTGCTTCACCTCGTGGCCTTTATACCTTTATAATATATACTATATTCTCTCAGTGAAGAGGAGCTTTAATGCCTGTGAGGTTAAATTTGATTGCTATCTCACTGGTATTCCCAGGCCAGGCCAGGAGAGGGAGGAGCTATTTTACATATTTACAGAATAAGTAATGCAGGGGCTCTAGAATGTTCTCCTCATTCACATTGTTCTACAGGCATTTCCCTATGAATGCAGGCTCTAAAATGTTTTCCCTACTCACACTGTTCTACAGGCGTCTCCCCATTGATGCAGGCTCTAGAATGTTCTCCCCATTCACAATGTTCTATAGTCGTCTCCCCATTAATGCAGGCTCTAGAATGTTCTCCCCATTCACACTGTTCTACAGTTGTCTCCCCATTAATGCAGGGGCCCTAGAATGTTCTCCCCATTCACACTGTTCTACAGGCATCTCTCTTTTAATGCAGGCTCTAGAATGTTCTCCCCATTCACAATGTACTACTAGCATCTCCCCATTAACGCAGGCTCTAGAATGTTCTCCTCATTCACAATGTACTACAAGCATCTCCCCGTTAATGCAGGCTCTAGAATGCTCTCCCCATTCACAATGTACTACAAGCATCTCCCCGTTAATGCAGGCTCTAGAATGTTCTCCCCATTCACAATGTACTACTAGCATCTCCCCATTAACGCAGGCTCTAGAATGCTCTCCCCATTCACAATGTACTACTAGCATCTCCCCGTTAATGCAGGCTCTAGAATGTTCTCCCCATTCACAATGTACTACTAGCATCTCCCCATTAATGCAGGCTCTAGAATGTTCTCCCCATTCACAATGTACTACTAGCATCTCCCCATTAATGCAGGCTCTAGAATGTTCTCCCCATTCACAATGTACTACTAGCATCTCCCCGTTAATGCAGGCTCTAGAATGTTCTCCCCATTCACAATGTACTACTAGCATCTCCCCGTTAATGCAGGCTCTAGAATGTTCTCCCCATTCACAATGTACTACAAGCATCTCCCCGTTAATGCAGGCTCTAGAATGTTCTCCCCATTCACAATGTACTACAAGCATCTCCCCGTTAATGCAGGCTCTATAGTGTTCTCCCCATTCACACTGTTCTACAGGCATCTTCCCATTAATGCAGGCTCTAGAATTTTCTCCCCATTCACACTGTTCTACAGGCATCTCCCTGTTAATGCTGGTTCTAGAATGTTCTCCCAATGAACCCTGTTCTACAGGCATCTCCCTGTTAACACAGGTTCTAGAATGTTCTTCTATTTCACACTGTTCTACAAGGATCATCTCATTCACAATGTTCTACACACTGTTCTCTTTATTAACACAGGTTCTAGAACAATATTTCATGAAATGGAACTTCTATAATAGAACGTCCTCCATCATCATTCACACCTTTCTAGAACATGATGTTCAAATCACAAATGCATTCTACCATAGCAACTGTTCCAAAGCTGAATATGCTTCTTGGAACATCTGCACCTCTCCAATTCTGAAAATGTTACAGTTTCCAGGTGAAAATGCTATACGTGCGAGCTAGATTGTCTTTAAGTGGTCCAGTTTTATTCCCATAGGCAGGGTTGAGTAAGGGGCTCGTCTAAGAATAGCTACAAATTGCAAATTGATACAAGCACAATAAATCTAAGCAACTCTAGGATGAGTGAACAGGACAGACTTTCCGTCCTATATAACTGATAACATGTGCACATGGGTAAAAAAGACCAAAGTAAAACAAAAATATTTGCAAAAATAAAACTAAACGTATCTATTTCCATGACATGTACAGTACATTTCCCATGATTCTGTGCTTAAAAGACTGTTCTACATTTACACTGGGGGAAGTGGAGTGGGGGAAGGCCCAAGAGATTGGTAGAAAGGGTGGATTCTTGCATTGATTCTCCTTTACAAATGAGGAGATGCATAAGACCTCAGTTAATGTGTCAAAGAGCTTATTACCAAACTAGAAAAGAGCATTTCCAGAAGAAGAACTGTTAAACTAATTAGCGCTGCTATGGCAAGTGAATTAGCAGCCTGCCAAAGTTGGAGAAGCCAGCCAACAAAGGCCCCCTGAATACCAGGGGATATTATGCATACTGATCTCTACGCTATCATTCCAGATAGTCCACAGCGTGCAGCATTCCCAAGATTAATTCTTTTGTTTACAACGTCCTTTGTTGTCACATACGACATCACTGACCTTGAGAGGGCATCATTTAAATTTAATAAACACACTCTAAACTGAACAAGAACTAAAGAAAACCCCGTGATACGACCACTGATCAGGCCGAAAGGGGCGTTCGCCAACATTCTGTTAACCTTTCCCAAACTGGAGACAATAGGAAAGAGCGTGGAGCGCCTAATTATTATTCAGGAACAATATAAAGCTGCCTGCCAACATTAGAAGGTAGATGTTTGTTGGATAATGCTGGATGCTTTGGGCTTTAGGCCGCCAATGCAGTTCAGAAAGCCATTGTATGCTAATGTGCAGGGAGGTGAGGTTGTCTGATCATTTTAGCAGCTCTTTTTTCTACTGTCTCCCGGCCGCAGCAGCGTTTCAGCTTATTCCCTCCTCACTGTTTCGTTTTGCTGCATCAGCAGAGCAAAGAAAGCAGACGCAATATTCATGAACAGCCACACACATCCACACGCGCTGCCACTCAGGAGAATGTTCTGCATCCCAGAGTGAGTGCTGTTTGTTGATTCAGTACAGCAGAGGCAAAGAAAAAACATGTTGAGTAAATTAGGTACAAGAGACAGGGATGCAGGAACCCATCTTAAGTTGTGAGTCTTACGGAGTGCCGTGTCCAAAAGTTTGTGGACACATCACTGTTTTCTGAAACTAAGGTTGTGTTGTAATCAGCAGTAGTGAGGTCAGTTACTGATGCTGGATGTTTTGGTCTGGGTCCCAATAATGAAGGACATTTATAAAACAGAAAGCTCTGGTCCTAAGATCTGTTTGACAGTTCAAAGCTTTTGTAACATGCTCAATATGCTCTCTAACTGCATCACAAGAACCAACTGAAAATATATAAACATGACGTAAAATGAAATTTGCTGCATATTTTGCTCTAAACTACTTTAATTAAATTGGCGGAAAAACCTGAGCCCGCTACGGATATTCCTGAACGTCATGGTACATCATCACCGCGGTACAACAGCATCATGACTGACTGGGACTGAGAATTTTCCAGTGCTGGTTCTTCAGATTCTGATGATGTTTCTGAATTTGAATGTGAAAGAGCTGTAATGTAGAAATAGACCACCATAACACTTAGTCCTGATACTTTTAGTCAAACCACACACACATAAGCAGCTCATCCTGAGTGTAAACAGTATCTAGCTAAATAACCAACATTATTCATGACAACAGCCTAGCAACCAGCTAAACTCAGTTATCATACGGTCATACAACTCACACTCATAGGACTCTATAAATCTTCATAATTCAACTATGTTAGCAAGTAAGGCTAATGTTAGCTAACATCAGCTAAAACAGGTGAAGTAACTGCGCTTACCTGGTTTACCTCCACGTACACGGAGGCTCTTGAACACCTCGCGCTGGTTTCCTTACATGCCCATATAGTTCAAACAGCGCCAGCCTTTAGATCCAGTCGTCGTGTAAGCCTACGTCCCCTAGTGGTGATAATCTTCAGCAGTGAAATGATCGCTACAGATGACTGAGTGAAAGGATGGTCCTTTCAAATGTGCCCATTTAAAGTTGACAGATTTTGTCCACTTTCTGGATATTTGGGGGTCTTTGGATCATTTGTGCATGGGGGTCCCACTGTACATCCAATTATTGCAGCTAAAAAGAACAACACCTTTCTGTCATTCTGCATTACTGTAAGTACATCTTCTAGCGCTGTTGTCCACCATCTACATCACACGCATAGCGCATACGGCAGCTTCCGAACAGTGGGCGGAGCTAAACAAGTCTTTAAAGCCGTATTCCTTGACATTGTAAACAATAAAACATTTTGTGACTATTAATAATCACAAGTTAAGAATTCAAATTTCACTGCATTTATGTGTTTGACACTTTCATATTAGCCGCTGCTTAGCCTTTAAACCACTGCACATTGATATTAGCCATAAGAGGCAATGGCAGAGACGTAAGAGACGGCAGGGGGGGGTGATGCTAGCCTCAAGAGGCGTGAGGACGTTCCGAGCCCCTCTGTTTGTTTCACAGTGAGGCCAATACACTATGCCTGAAAATGAGTTTGACCCCAGTGGTCGAGTTGTAGAGTGGGGTCAGAGAGGGGGAACCGGAGCAGTGAATTTCTTCCCTCTAAGCTCAGGTGCTCGTAACGAAAGCCTGCTGATGCTGGTGTGGCTTTGGCAGCGTAGGCATCTTTAAAAGTAGCACAGAGGGATATAAAAAAGAGAGAGAGAAAAAAGGAATAAAGAGCTGAAAAGCCTGTGTGCCAGAAAAGGCCAGACGAGTCTTTTTAGCAGCCGCAGAAGAGGCTGGCATTTGAGTTTGGGGTGTTTGTTTTGTGTTGTGCTTTGGATGCAGTGTCCATCTGCCTCCAGAGGTAGTACATGTCGTGTTACACTGGCATAGAAACCTGGCAGAGGCTGTCACTGGTGCCCAGGGGTCAGACGCCAGGCACATGCATCAAGTCACTAAAAACACTGTGTGGTAAATGGACTGTCATGCTTCTCACACTGACCACCAAGTAGGTGAAGTAAGAAACTGGTTTGGCTTAAACTTATTTCCTCAACAACCGGGCTAGAGGCAGCAGACTAAACAGGCTGAACAGCCTAAACTTCTTGACCAGCAGGTCACCCAGCATGGGTCCAGCACACCAGCATCCAAACCAAAAAAAGATATTCTGCTTTACATTAACATTCAGATTGAGCCTTTGAATTGTTTACGGAATATGTTTTAAGTATGTTACTTGAATGTTTCAAATTCCCCAAGTCTTTAATTTAATCCGCCACATATTAAACCCAGTTTGAGAAAACAGATGTGTGGTCTTAGCTTGATGCTAACAAACAAAGGAAATCACATCTTATTACTAGTGGAAATCAGCATTAGTGTTGCAGCTGGTGTAATTACTATAAGCATATAAACTACCTGAATGAAAGTTTCTGCATTAAGCAGAACTATTTTAAGATATTCCCTCATATTATATTACAAACAAGAATACCTTTATTAATAATGAGGGTCTGAAATCCTTCATTTAGCAGTCAGTCGTTGTTCTGCAATATGAAGTTCTTTCATTTAGGAAAAAAAATGTTTACTATGATTATTATGAAATTTTATGAAAATTTAATTAGTTTGTCTAATTTGTTTAAAGGGTTGCCTTGTTCTGTCTGTCTACGTCCTTTGTTTACATTCCCCGTCCTAGTCACCTGTTCCTAGTTTGTGTCTCCTCGCTTTGTTCCCAGGTGTTACTGTTTTCCTGTTGTTAGCCTCTGTATATATACACTTCCAGTTTTCCCTTTGTGTTTGTGGTTCAGTGATGTTGTTTATGTTTATGTTGCTCTGTGGATTTTGGTGTGGTTCGCTCCGTGTTTTTGTTTGTGTTTAATGTTTATTTAACCTGAGAGAATGAACCACCTCCCAGAGGACACAGCAAGTTTTCACGGCTCGAGGCTCGCAATCCACCGGGAGCCTTTTAGTTTGGGTGTTTTGGCTTGCGCCGTTGGGAGAGACACAGAGCAGCCACGCCGGAGTGAGCCCCAGCGGCAAAGGCTCCCCCAGCTCCGAATCCCCTACTGGTCCACATGCTTTCTGTGCAGATCTCCTCTGATCCTTACGTGTTCACTGTTGGGACAGAAGGTAGGAGGAGATCCAGGAGGTGCGGGGCCAACCCCCAATCAATTTTTGTGGGGGCAGTAGGGGATCGGCCAGTGGCTAGCTGTGGGGAGTCTCCGGATAGCCTCGAGTCGCAGCCACACGGGCGCTCTCTCGCAGCCCCTGTTGTTCTCGCTGACATTGTCAAAGCCCCAGTCACTCCAGTGGACGTCGCCGCAGCCCCTGCCACTACCGCCAGCGTCTGCGCAAGCAAGTAAGACAGTTCCACTAACATTACCAACTCTGTTTTTCGCCCTCACTCTAAAGCTGGCCAATCACTACATCAAGCATTTCCCACGTGGCAGAGTAAAAAGGCCTGGACTAAAAAAAAGTAGCAAGAGAGATGCAATTATTTAGACATCAGTACTCAGCAGGGAATAAGCACGGCACCTCTGTTTAATCAACACCTACTGGGCACTGACAGGACTGCGCGGCAGTGTAAAGGTCTCCACAGCGACGGCTCCGGATCCAGAGTTTTCGCTTAATTATGCCGAGTCGGAATTTGTGACCCGATTTATCCCATCAGCTCGCTCATTAGGAGCAGCAGCCTGTAGACTGTCAAAAGGAATGATTCATACACCCGATCGCTCGTGAACGGAGCAGCCCCATTCTGTTTGGTGCTGACAAGCAGAGGGCGCATGCAGCGCGGGGTGAAGGTCGAGTGATTTGGGGAGATGGGCTGATTTCAGCTTTGAGCAAGTCTGACTGCCGCACCTTAAAAGAATATTTGGACTTTTTCTACACGCTCTTCATCTGCCACATCAGCACCATCTTTTTTACCACCAAATACCACTTTTAATCTCATATTCACAAAAGAATGGGAAGCCCACTGAGTCAAACACATTTTCCATTAGAAGCCACTGGAAGATAGAGGCCAGTAAAACTTTCATGTAACTAGTCGCATATTGTGAATTGCCTGCAACATCATTTTTGGGCAACCTCACAGTTACACATAGCGATCAAAGTTGCCTGCATCACATTCAACTATGGTTGGTTAACTAGTGGGGTAACTAGGAAATGCTTTTTATATAAATTCTCACTATGAAGTCATCTGCAATGTGTGATTTACATATTTGCAGCTTTTATTATCTTTTTGTTTTTTTCCAGCATCAGCTTTCGGCTTTTTACATTTTTTCGTCCATTATTTGAACATAGTAGCCTTGACATTATGTGGAGTATCATAATGGACCAACAGAAATACATCAAATATGCTTAAAAGAACATTTCTTTACATTTAAATATATTACAGATAAAGAAACAATGTTGTCTTTTCCAACTCTCAGTCATATCTGGCATTTATTAAACTAATA
The DNA here is from genome assembly GCA_021613375.1 of Megaleporinus macrocephalus. Classification (NCBI taxonomy): domain Eukaryota; kingdom Metazoa; phylum Chordata; class Actinopteri; order Characiformes; family Anostomidae; genus Megaleporinus; species Megaleporinus macrocephalus. Next base: position 14,923,478 of record CM038727.1, read on the forward strand.
TGGATTGTTTTAACTGTTTAAGAGGAGAAATGTGTAAGATGATGCAATCTGTTGAAATTCATGCTTCAAATAACAGGGGGCAACAGATCACTAGAAAGTTGTTATGTCTGGGTCTGGGCGATACTGGGAACTTATTATCGGGATATTCCCTTATTTAAAAAATCAGACAGAGCATGAGCCGACTTTCAGTAAGCTCAGTGTTCACTAGTGCTAAAAATCACGATGGTCACAATGCACCCTGCATTTAGTCAGAATGAAGTGCTTTTAAATGCTGAAAAGTTGTTATTAAGGCTCATTTATACTCCCTCTACACGCGGAAATGCCTGTGTGTGTTTCAAGCAATATAACCATCACTGCCCTCAGACTTCTCTACGTCAGCTCTGTTGACAAGGTTGCTGAGCAACACTTCCAGTAGAGGGCAGTTTGGAGTAAATCAAACACGGCGGCGGTGGGGAAGATCGTAGTTCTGTATTTACTTAGAAAACTAAGTAACACTAAGTGCACATTACACATAAAATGTACGCAGAGTACGGACAGAAAGCTTCATGTGTATCCGTATCAGTATTTAACGCTGAGTATAAATAGGCCTTTACACTGCTTTAAGGAAGACATACATTTCCTCTCCTATTGTAGGAAACAAGGGCATGCACAGTCCCTCCTCCTCCTTCATCATTTTTTACCAGTCCAATAGAAGTGTAAACAAAAATTCTATTTTGCTTCTTATTATATACTATATACCACTATATATATATACTATATACTATATACTATTAGCATATACTACTAATAGATATATATATATATATATATAGTGTAATATATACACTATATATATATATATATATATATATATATATATGTATCATTATGCCGAAAGACAGCAGCGATTCATTCTTTCTTGGCTGCCTGTATTTAAATGGTCCACCTTCAACATGATTGACAAGAGGTTAGAACATGTTGTTGGAGTGGTGCTACTTCTTCATCCTCTAGCCTGATGGCAGACTCATTTGCTACAGTAGCTCACTACTGTACTGGCCTGGGATAGCTGGTTAAGTTCAGTAGAACTTAAAAAAACGATACACAGATGTCTTTGACATATTGTCAAGATGTAAAGATGCTGTTATTTCTTTAGTTTTAGGAAATTTAAACAAAAAAACACAAATTGCCTTTAAAGCATTAGAAAAATGTGTCAAGTAAGAAGAAAAATGAATCTAGTTACACAGATCATGATAACAGCAGGCTAAAGAAGACTAAACGATGGAACCAGCAGCTGTTTCAACAGCTGTTAAGAGTTAGCTGGCTCATTAACACAGCTGGATTACAGAAATGTTACATTTGAGGAACTAATCTTTCACCAAATTACTCCAAATCATGTTTGTTGCCATGACTCTGGAAACCGTCAAAAATAAAACTACAAACATTTTTTTGGTTACTGATCTGGAGAATCAAAGGCTTGAATGTATGTTGTAAAACTTAATTGGCTGTTTCATCAAAGTGTTCCACAAATTTGAGATGCCTGTAACTGATGCGGCCGTGTGTAAGAGAATGCTTTACATTGTAAAAAAATTAAGTGTTCTTTGGTTTCTTGCAGGTTTCAGGCAATGAATGTTGCAAACATTCACCATGTAAAGTGTGCTCTTGAATGATGCATGGCATTATGTGCAGTGCGTTGAGTAACAGTTTTATTTACTGTTCATAACTCCAATGGACAGTGTCTTAAAACAAACACTACCACATGCTGAGATGAAGACAGCGACAGACACAGTAAAGCAACATACATTTACTTCTTTTGAGAACTTTTAAGAACGTTGAATCTGTAATTTGTGGAGCATCAGGCATACGTGTAACTGTTAGTGTGACGGCATGTGTCTGAAGGAATGTAAAATAAAGCATATGCTCTCCCATTCATTCCCGTCATTTTATTAAGTCATTAATTTTGTTGGTTCTGTGAACCGGATACAGCTGATCTGTCTGTTTCATGTCATTATATAGCCATGTTTACTGCAGTAGCCTTAATTAAACTGTATAATAATCTCAAAATAATGACTTACCAATTCCTAATTATGACTTGTTATCTCATAATAATGAGATTTTAAAAAATGTATTTACTATATCTATGTATATCTAAGTATATGACCTAATATTGCATAATATTGGCACCATTTATGAAAACATTCCCTTGTTACCCATAATTTATAACAATGAAAAACATTCTCTGTGTTATGAAACACAAAGTTTTGTAATATTATGCATTACTTCATCACAATTTATGTAATATAATAAAATAATAATATAATAATTAAAATAATTTAAGGTTATTAATTAATGACTTTATTGACTGATTTGTAAGAGATAAAGTACGAGTGTCCTTTTCTCAAATAGCCTAGATGGACACATCTTCATGCAGACACTAACCTCAGCATCATGCAACAACAACAATAACAACACGTTGTGCAGTTAAACAAAACAACAACTAAAAATCCACTCACAAGAAACATACACCAAGGAATAATATGGTTTTCAGTAGTCTGGAAATGATGAGGGTTAGGAGATTGGGATAAACATAGCAAAAATGAATAAATAAATAAAAATAAAAAAATAAACATTGGCACAGTTTCTATTACCTGGTATAAAACTGTTGTGAGGTCAGTTCGAACTAGGTTACTATTATGCAGGAAGCTTTGAGTTTAGCTTGTTTAGCAGACTAGTAATAAATGTAGACATTGAAGATATGTACTGGATTAAGTACCGGACTTCTAATCACTTAAACTACAGTACCTCCCGAAGTAAAACTAATCCAGCTCCAATAGAGCTTAAGACATAAATACAATATATGTTCTCATTATTACAACATACCAAATGGTCTTCTTTTATAAATGGTGGAAACTGGCTGCTATATAAACTAGAAGTGGTACACAGAGCACAGGAAAGGTATTCAGAATCACAAAACACTACACAACTGGTACAATAAGCAAAACCAATGCCTTGTTAAAGAGCAAGTTCTATAAAAATCATCAGGGAAACGTTGGAGAGTGGATTTAGTGCAATGCATGCTAAAGCAGAGCAGGCCTGTGTTGATGAGAGACTCTAGCAATGCCATCTCAATAGATTTCCTCCTGGAGGGATACCTCACGCTCTAGCACACTGTACACCACCTGGGAAATACAACCCTGCAACACAATCCCGCTGATTTAATGCCCCGGCACATATCGAGACCAGGATGGAGAACAGAGAATTGATGTGAGTGCTACAGTCATGGGCACAGGCTTGAGGCTGAATAGAATGCTAATGCTGCAGTTTACTGGCCCAAAAGCAGCACAGACTTAAGAGGGCGTGTGTGTACCTGCTCAAATTTACACTAAGAAACTGCAATCGGACTACCTATGGCTGTTTTGAGCACTGCCTATTGCTAAAGCTGCTCTTTAACCAGCTGAAGATTAGCTGTGATATAACAATGGACACTTGTTTCAGACTTTAATTCACACTTTAATCAGCTCCTTGTGGACAAACTAACATTTTCTATTCTCTTTTTTATGACAAAGAAAAATTCCGGGAGTGGAACTGACCTGAAACTACTAGAGTTTAAATTTAATTGCCCAACACCTCACAGTTATAGCCAATCTAGGCAACTGAATTAAACATCAAAACCCTAGTGGGGTTATCTTTATATTCCCAGGGCCATATTTCCTCACTGAAATTTTCTAGGACACTCCATCTTTCCATGGTTTCATGTTTCTTTCCCATACTGCCTCGATCATGCTCCCTCAAAATGAAAAATTAGGCTAATGTCCCTCACTGGGCAGATACTCCCTTGTTAAAACACAGTATAAGGATCAGAACTTCTTCAGTGTTTAAAGTTTTCACACATGATTTTATTTGAATTTCACAAAGCCAACAACACAACAAAGCATTATCAAAGTTCGCTATCATGCTACCAGTGTAATCTTTGTTCGCTTCAATATATACTTTCTATCATAATACTGTTTAACACATATGTGTCAAACTCAAGGCCCGCGGGCCCAATGTGGCCCGACACGTCCTTTTTTGTGGCCCACGAGAGCTTGAAAGGTCTTAGTGTCTAAAAATAAATAGGTCAGAAGCGTGCTTTGACCAAAAACTACATTTCCCACAATGCATGTCGATTGTGTTATGGCTTACTGACACTAGACGAGTGTAGTCATTGATGTTATAACACGGCCGATCCCATAATGTCCAGAAAAAGAAAAGTTGATGCTGATGGACGGCTGTTTTAACAAAGATGGGAAGTGAATACCTGTTCGTGCTTCAAGATGAAAGACCGGTATGTTCTTTGTGTTACGAAGCAACATGTCGGTTATTAAAGAGACAATCTACGCCAGCATTTTCACACCAAGCACGGAGCTCAGTACGGCAAAGCTAGCCTTCAAGAAAAGCAACAGATTGCACAAGAATTAAAATTCAAACTGAAGTCGCAGCAGAATCTGTTCACGAAAGCCAAAAACAATGCGGCAGTGAAAGCTAGATTTATTGTGGCTGAAGAAATCACGCGTGCTTCAAAGTGTTTTTCAGAGGGAGTGTTTTTGAAGCAGTGCTGCTGAAGGTGTGTGAGCAGGTGTGTCCCGACCAGATTCACACTTTTAAAAATGTCAGTTTGTTAAGAAACACCATCGCTGACCGAGTTAAGGAACTAACTGGCCGAGGAGTCTAGACAGCTTCTTCGTTAGCTGTTGATGAAACACAGATATGTGTAGTTGTTGTTGATGAAAGCACAGATATGTGTAGTTGTTGTTGATGAAAGCACAGATATGTGTAGTTGTTGTTGATGAAAGCACAGATATGTGTAGTTGTTGTTGATGAAACACAGATATGTGTAGTTATTGTTGATGAAAGCACAGATATGTGTAGTTGTTGTTGATGAAAGCACAGATATGTGTAGTTGTTGTTGATGAAACACAGATATGTGTAGTTGTTGTTGATGAAAGCACAGATATGTGTAGTTGCTGTTGATGAAACACAGATATGTGTAGTTGTTGTTGATAAAAGTACAGATATGTGTAGTTGCTGTTGATGAAAACACAGATATGTGTAGTTGTTGTTGATGAAAGTACAGATATGTGTAGTTGCTGTTGATGAAACACAGATATGTGTAGTTGTTGTTGATAAAAGTACAGATATGTGTAGTTGCTGTTGTAATGTATTTACTGTTTGCAGGTTTTATGTGTTTATTGTAATCAAAGCCTCTCATTAGTTTGATGCAAGGCTGTTTTTTTATGTCACACATGTTCTTAGCAGCTCCCAATTTTTGATTTTATACTAATTAAGCCTCATTTCAGTCAAACGTTTTGATCAAAGTTAATATTATAACTTGTGTTTGATGTTATTTTTTATTCACTTGAATAGTTTGATCCTTGATTGATGGAGTTTGTGAATTTCAAAACATGACAAATTAAATGGATTTATGTTATAACAGAGCAACAAGCAAACATATTTTTTTCCATGCAACTGAATAAGTAATACATTCAGAGTTATTTAACATTAAGGAGGAGTTACATTTATTATATATTACATTTGGTTACATTTTGTTACATTTATAAGTTACATCTGGCCCTTTGAGGACAGCCATTATGCCGATGTAGCCCTCGGTGAAAATGACTTTGACACCCCTGGTTTAACACATCCACATGAACTTTCCCTCACCATTCCTGAGGTCATCGTAAGTGTTATTGCATACTTGTAGAAGCTCAAAGTGAGCCCTTGTATTGTAAATTTACCACCATCATGGATTCCATGCAGGCTTTATGCTGGTCTCTGTTAGTTTAGGTTGTTACCCAGCACGGTCAACCTGCTGGACCAGTATACATTCAAAACACACAACGTGCTGGTTTTGGTGGTGATAAGCATAGTCGCATCTACTGCTGCTAGTCAACAAACCAGCATCCAAAATCACAACATATTCTGGCTTTACTGGTGACCAGATATCCAGGTATGCTGGTACATGTTGGTTTTCCTAGCAGGGTTGACTTCAAGCACAGAGCTCAACACAACATCTTCTGCTTCAATTACTTAATATCTAAAAACTATGGGTCTGTGTCAAACCTGGTGAGCTGTCTAAGCAGGCACTGACTACACAGGCAGCTGTTTAAGTAGGCAGCGTTCTATCTGACATCTCTCCTCATAAGAGTTAGAGAGCGACTGAGTCACGGCTTGTTCCCACCCCCTGCACGCGACCGGCTATCCAAACCAATAGCTCGAGGCTTAAATATCCACTAGCATAAATGCTAATGTCTTGAGTATAAAACTGCATAATGGTAGACGACTCGTTAAAAAGTTGTAAATAAAATACTGTTTTGTGTGATTGACAAGAAACTCATTAAAACACCAAGGAGTAGGGCTGGGCGATAAAATGATAATGATAATTATCACGAAATAACGTTTCCTCGATAGAACTATAAGACGTAGTCGATAGAATTAAGTTCCATCCATGTTTTGAGAGACAACACGAACAGCCAATGAGAATAGCGCCGCCCCCAAACCAATCAGGTGGCTGAACTAGAGTTCCAGCCATTTCGTGTTTGGTTGAAGCGACACAGTGCAAGAGTGTAGGCGTAGCGGCAGCTTAACTAGCGTGCTAGTAATGTGGTTACTGCAGGCGTCACAGTCGAGCAGAGAGAATAAAATAAAAGAAAATGTTGACAGAAAACGTTACTACTGAAAGAAGCATGTTACACGTGTTAATAATCTTAAAATGATCTACTAAGACAAGATAAACAGGTAAACAGGTGCTGTCCTGCTGCTGTGTTGATAAAACGTTACGGGATGTTTGAGCTTCAAGTGCTCGTGTATATCAGTTGAACTGTTGTGATCATCTCCACCTCGCAGAGCTGACAGAGCATCACACTGTTGTGTTTCTGTGTGAAACACTCCCACAACTTTAGATGCAGGTGAGCGATTGTTTGTAGCTGCAGCTTGCGCTCCTGATAAATCCATGCTTTCTGCTGGCGTGGCCATCTTTGCGATGCATCAACGCACGTTATGTTAATCTACGTAATTTCGTAATTGATAAAGATGAATATGTATACTGTAGGAGTTCTAGTGAGAATGCTGAGGCAAAGTTGACTTTATAACCAAAAGTCTCAAGTAGGAAACTTTATTTTCTACCGAAAATGTGTGTGTGTGTGTGTGTGTTTAGTACATAGTACATTTTTCTACATTCTGATCGAAAATAAATCAGAGGATAAAAAACAATTAAAGAAAAATGTTAAATTTTAATATCTTCACTTCTCACTTAAAGTAAAAAGGAAATAGTTATTTGATTTATTTCGTGATATATATCGATAACGACTGATATGAAAAAAAATGTCATGATTTGATTTTTTTAAATATCGCCCAGCCCTACCAGAGAGAATCAAAATAACATACATTTTAAAACCACTTCACTGCTCGTAGATTTGCCTGTGTTGCATCATGGGATTGCCTTAGCTGAGAAAGTGTTCGATGCTTCCTTTATAATTGGGCCAAAATAAGGTGCCTCAGTAGACAGCATGTTTAAGGTATGTAAGAATTGGGACAGCCTACATGTCGGGAGCACATACTATGACGTAAAATGCTGCCTATGTAGACCCTCACTAGGTTTTGAGAAAGACTCTACATGTACAGTTACAAGGCTCCTCAAGAACTGGTTTACACTACCAACCTTTCCTAGTTAGCTAATTAGTCTATTTGAGGGCATTAGCATCCCTATTGAAATATCTGCTCCCTGTTGCTTCCTCTATGATCTCTGGTGATACACAGTTCCTAAACGAGACCCCCGTAACCCAGAGGTCCACTAAATGTATAATGTTATGATGCAACACAGGTGCACAATTTTCCACTTCAGTTACCGTTAGCCAAAATCTTTTATCTTCATGCTGTTGTTCTGTTTCCCATTCCTTTACTGATTACTGATTTAGAAAGCTCAACACTGTCTGCATGAAAAGCTCTATATACACTTCATATATCTGGGTTCGATTTAAATCTATATTCTTGCTTGATGGCGAAAATATCTGTACTGAAACCACCTGCATTTTTTGAATGAGAGCCATCAGCAGTGTGTAGTGTAATTAAGGGAATGGTGGAGAGTGGAGGACATGTTCAGTGATCAGAGGGCAGCCTGGAGAGTGGAGGTGGAGCTCACGCAGATGGGGATGATAAGAGACACTCATTAGTGCTGAACTCTTGGCCGGCACACGGCGCTTTGTTTGCATACCTAATGCCCTTTGGACAGCAAACCCTTCAGGCACCTGCAGATATAATTATCAAAGCTCGTGCATAAGCTCTCTCTTTCTCTCTCTCTCTCTCTCTCTCTCTCACACACACACACACACACACACACACACACACGCACACCTCTCAGGGGCAGCGTTTGGCTTTGTTTGGCTTTTTCTCACTCCTGGTTGTGAACTGCCATTTCCCTCAATGTTTTAATGTTTAACCAAGATTGAAAATACTATATAACTATGCAAAGCACTGGTAGTCCACATCCAAGGCTGCCAACCAGTGGGTTAAAGTGCCCGTACCTTGGACAACCAGATGAATGTAGTACATAACCATTACTCAAATCCTAAACATACCATTCATTCCTCAGTCCGTATATTCCAACTAAGGAAACTAAGCTGCTGGAAAATAAGCAGTATGGAATTGGCTGTTAGTAATATTAGTAATATTGAAAAGCCAGCACGTTTACATATACCTGCCTTTGGGCCACAGCAACTTAGCTCCACTCTTTCACAATACAGTTGTAAGTAGTGTTTCATCCTGGATGGCTTGAATGAGGCACAGTCAATCAGAACACATCATTTCCATATGTCAGTTGCAAAAATAAAGAGAGGCTGGAAAATAAACATGTAAATTTAATATTCTATGCATAAAAATATATCATATACAACATATGGACCCTTTAAAGGGTCATTCGGACCTAATGTTTATCAGCTGCACCTGTAGTGTATGACTTATGAACATGGACTATAATTTTGACCTGCCTCCCTGCACTTAGAAACACGAGAAACAGTCTTAGCATGGAAACCAAGCAAGAAATATAACAACAGCATGTAAAAATGTTTAAAAACAGAATAAGAGGCATAAATATTGGAGGGGTGGACGTTTATTGGTATTGTGTTTCTATGGTGCAGAAAACAAAAGGCTACTACACCTCTCTGTTACGCTTACTGCATGGACTGTATCAGAAAGATCTATTTAAGATGTAAATGTTGAATATAAGTTCATGAAAGCAGGCAACCACCATTACTAGAGATGGACCGATCAGCATTTTTGAGGCCGATTCCGATCGCCAATCACCTTTCAACGCGATCAGCCAATAGCCGATACCGATTGAGAAAGGGGCTGTATTTCCATATAGCGGTTCAGAGAGGAACTGCAGGCTCGAGGGGGTTTCACGGAGGAGTCCTCTTCCTGGATGAAACGCTAGCTGGAAATACAGAAATTAGGCTCATTTGTTTAATGACTGACTAAACTGGAGACATATCGGCCGATCGCATGTTTTGATTAAAAATCGGCCGATACCGATACATGCCGATCGATCCTTCCATCTCTACTTAATACAGTAAGTGGTGGTTTTACATATGTCAGTGTTCATCTAACCCTTTTCAAGCTTCTCCTGGTGGCAAGCCAGTACTATTTGCTGGTATCATCTAATACCTGGTTTGAGTACTCAGTACTTTATTAAGGTAAATTAAGATGGTGAAGGAACTGAATAAATTCATACAATGTCTGGGGCATCCATGAAAAATCTGAAACTACACTACAAGATATTGTGCTTCTACCTCTTTCAAAATAAGAAATTCATGATACTCTGTATTGCACTTGTGCTTATTTACATCTGTCCTATTGATATATGGGGAAAATACAATTATTGGCAAGACAAAGGCATTTAAACAATGAATTTTATATAATCTATAGTGTATTTGTAGGACATTCAGTGGACAATGCATTATGGTAGCCACAGTGAGAAAAACAGAAAAGCATAGATCTAACTCTAACCTGACTCCAACAGATTGTACATTACAGATGGCACAGACAGAGATAATGCTGATAAATGCTGGATTCTCCCTTAAATGAAGACCTCAAACTGTCAGCATATGGAGATAGCATTACTCTTGACCAAATACAGTATACATTAGATTTATCCTGTATAATTAGCAGCAAAGGACCAGGTAGACTGTTACATAATACAAACAAATTTGAAAAAATACTTTCGTTCACTCGTTGCCAATCAAGAACAACTAGGGAAAAAAGATCTGTAAGGAAACTATGAAACTAGAACCAGCAGCTTGAGCAAAGACCTCAAACTGTCACAGCACAAGGCAATAGCATCACTCTACATATATCGCCTATAGCTTATTAAACATACAGCCAAGGGTCTAGAATGTCTTAGAGAAAGTGGGTTGATTATGATGTATAAGTCTAACAAGTGTAGAAGCCTGAGTGGGAGAAAGAGCAACATGAAAATGAAGTATACTACTTTGATGGTCTTGGGCTTCATGTAGTATTTTACTATTAGATTGTAAACAACTATATAATTGTTGTTATTTCTAATTCTACTGCACATGTCAAGCATTGGGGACCAATTTCCATATGGCATGCGTGTCCCGTATTTATAGCTGCTGGAGTTACAAAATGTGTCAGTACTCCACTATTTGTCTCTTGTAATATCTTGTATATCTTTCAACTTTTTTCTTTTTTTCCTCTTTGGAAACAAATTCTTGATTCATTCATCTTTAGAAAGATACAAAAACTATAAAATGATCAGATACAAGGTCTCCTTAGCACAGTAACCAAAAAAAAAATACATGAACGCTACATGACATACTCATTGGCCAATGCATAAAACATATGTACACTTTTGCATTTCAGTCATAACAATAGATAATAAAACCCAATGAAACAAAAAACACAAACAGTTTTCCATTCATTCAATGAACAAAATGATCCAACATCAAATGTTGAGGTTCAAATGGCAAAAGTATGTGAACCTCTTAAAAGGTTTGAAAAAGGGAGTAAATAGGGTCGGGAGCTTTAATCAATTCATGAAAAGAGTTTGGACACTTTCAGGCAGACAGTGTACAAAAGGAGGAAATTCAATACTATTGTTTTCTATTCGTTCCAAGGAGAAGTTATCTAACAGAAATGATGCCAAGAGTAATATAATGATATTCTGGGAGAACACAAAGAACCCCAGGGTAACATCTGCACACTGTGCAGGCCTCTTTTACACTGGTTACTGTTAGTGTTCCTAGGTGTAGTGTTGGTGAGGTCACGAACCAAGACAAACACCAACATTACGGATACAGAACTAGAGCATGGAGAGAGCCACTACTTTCCAGGAAGATCATTGTTGCCTGTTTGAGGGCAACATTTCCTAAAGACTAATTAGACACACCAAGTCTAGTGAAATAATGATATGTAGGCAGGTAAAATAAGGTAAAATAGATTTTTATGGCTTGAAATGAAAAACCAAACACAGCATTTTTGCATACAAATCTCAAGCCAAGTTGAAACATGGTGGTGGTAGTATAGACCTATAAATACTGAATTATATCTATCATTGTACAGGAGGAACTCAGGACAACTGAGAACTAAACCTCAACACAAGGTGGATCCTGCAGAAAGACAACCACCCTAAAATTGTCAACAAAGAATGGTTGAAACAAAATAAACATTCACATTTTGGGTTGGCTCTCTCTATATCTATCTATCTATCTGAATAGAAGAAGACAGGAGTGGTAGGCGAGACAGAAAAAAAAGAGTCTGTAGTGTGTAAGGTATCGTGTGTTAGATGCCTGTATGAACATTCCCACATGGATTTCATCATCCTCGTAATCTGTCAGCAGAACACACTTCTACCTCCTCCTAATTTCCCAGCAGCCCCGGCGCTCTCTCTCTCAGACGTCCTCAGGGTTCCTGTCAGCTCTGCTTGAAGACTGACAGCCAAGAAGAGCTTGACTGTGCGGCCATTAGCCTTGTTCACAGTATCCGAAGAGACAAGACAATGGAGTCTGAGCACTGAGGAGAGCAGCTTTAAGGAATGCATTCACTGAAACCCAGTGTCCACACTCAACCCACTAGAATTACGATGAATGATTTCAGCTATTAAAACCTCAAATAATCAAAGTTTTCCAGTTAATTATATGGTTTTCCTGCTATAAATTAATTCTTCCCATATAAAATGGCAGAACTGCTAACATTTTGTGTCATTGCAAACTATATTTGGCATAGAAATGGCTGCTATAATGTACAAAACTGGTGTTCTTCAGTTTAATATCAGTAATATCAGAGCTGTGGTCATTTATCGTATATGCATATCACTCACGGTGCAGAACATTTCTATAGATTATTATTATATGAAGCACTTTCTTCAATTTAATAAAGGCTGATAGTATGTACTGACCATTTGCTTTTAAGAAAAATACACAGCTACTATCTCACATTATGGGCAAATGAAAATGAAAAACCTAAAACCAAAAACTTAAACTACTATATATATATATATATATATATATAGAGTTATTATAGTTTAAAAAAATGTAGCTTCAGAAAAATAAAAGTTTAAAGGTGACTTAATATGCTAATTTTCACTGTTCATAATTTTATTTTTGAAGTCTACAAGAATACATTTACCTGCTTCAGTTCTTCCAAAAGTACTGTGCATCTCATACTAGGGCCTGGGTGATATTTAGAATTTATTATCTGGATATCACCTTAAAAAATTGGGATAATCTGTGATATTGCCACTTAAACTTGCGTATGAATTTTGTTCAGTGTTGCCCCTTTAAAATCTAACCTTCTTTTTCCATTTATCTGATGTTGATTTACTCAAAAAACATATTAAATAATACTAAATAATATTTAATGCAATAAGGAGACAAAACAGACGAAAGTGGTACCATGTTTACATTTTTTACAAGAGAGAAGAGCCGGAGGACCCAGCTGTAGCCATCTGTACCCCCGAATGTCAGACATCGAATCTCTGCTCGCATATCTAAATACATCATCCTAAAGTATCTGCTGCTCTCGGCGCCAAACTTGCAAACTTAGGTGAATAAGAAAAAGACACAGCGCAGCCATTTAAAAATCGCTGCATTACCAAAAACCTTAAAAGTTAAAACGTTAAAAGTTAAGTTAAAAGGCATATACAGTAAGAAGAAACACTCACAAATCTGTACTGTTTCACCTCCTTGTACAAGAGCTGGACATAAACACTGCTTGTAGCTCCTTTCATGTAAAAGTAGTGAGCCATTACACCCAGCCCTGTTTTCCTGCCTGTCTGTCTTTGTTTACACTCTCTTCTCTGTCCCATGTGCTTGTGTTTATGTCCCTTGTCTCCGCCCCTCCCCAGTTTCCCATCTGTGACCCCGCCTATTGTTCTCAAGTGTTTCTTGTTCCCTCTTGTTATCCTATGTATATTCACAGTGTTTCGCCACACCCACTTTCACGCGTGTTTGTTCCACCTTTGTGTTAGAACTTCTGGTCAGCTAACCAAAATGAATACAATTACATGGGAGGAGAGCAGAGAGACAGTAAGAAGTTCGAATGGGACAACACTGTCTCATCCAAGGTTAATAACACAGTGGGTGGACGATATGAAAAGGTGGCCTGAGGTTACCTACGGCGACGTTTGTATTTATTTTGTACTCTCGGAAGGTGTAGACGGTTCTGCAATAAAAAACAATACAAGTAGTGAAGCGTATCAGTACCTGCACAGTGGGAAGGTCAGCCGTGTACTCCTACATAAAGACGGTGAGTTTATATTTCTGAAAGCCGGTTAAACCCAAGTCAAGCCAGCTGCCCGAGCCACTCTGCGTGTGTGTTAGTTACAGTCCAGATAGCCTAGCGCGGTGGACACTGATCAGAAAACAGTTACTTAACTCGCAAACACCCGATGTGTCTGCTTTGTCGGAGCTTCATAAGCGAGACATTTCTCTGGATAAGGAAGCTCTGGTGCTGGTTCTCCTCCACAGAACGGTAAGAGCAGACATACAGAGGTTTCAGTGTATGTTTTAAATTTAGCGCCTTCAGTCATAGACGCAGGTCCTCTTCTTTGGAAGGCGGCTTTACAACACTGTTATTTATAACAAGTTTTTCTCTTCTTCCAATTACTGACTCCCTCTAACTGAACATGTTATGCTATTCATTTTATATGTTTGTTGTCTTTTTGCTTGTAATTAATATCAACGTATCCACAGGCGCACCGGAAGTTCTAACACAAAGTAAACAAAGATGGCGCCCCCAGTGTTGTCATGGAAAATAGCGTGAATATTGCCTCTGTTTTGCTCCCTGTCTTGTGGTTCGTTTTTGTGGTTCCTGTGTTGTTGTTCCCTGTCTTCCTCCTGGTTACTAGTTTGTTTATTTTGTTATATGCTTTGTGTTTTGTTGTCTGTTTCATTGTTTATTAAATGTGGTTAAACTTGTGTTTGCGTCCGCTCTCCTATTCGTCCTGCCTCATCTGCTTCACGTGACATCTCGTGACATGAACAAGCTACAGGGAATCCTGAATTTGACATTTGCTTGGACTGCAACCATGTCGACAGAGCTCTGACTGAGGAGCCTGATCTGTAAACATACAGTGCTGAAAGTCGAGCTGCTCTGATTTAAAAAGATGCCGTACATGTTCATTGGTCAAGCAAATAAATGATGCAACCTTCTGCAGAAGTTTTTTGAAGTTCACACAGATCAAACTGGCTCTTAAAATATTCTAAAAGACGCCTCATGAGAGTGAACTGTGCTATTAAGGTCAGAGAAGAGGCGTGCTCTGTGCTTCCAGAGGAGGTCTGGCTGTAGCCCATTCCCCTCCACGGCTGTCAGTCTCTCTCTGTGTGTGGAGACTGCTGAACAGGTGTTAGAAACCCAGCCATGCTGCGGCGGCGCTTTGTTGCAGCAGCAGTAAAGCTAATGAGAAGCTCTGTGTATCATGCTGATGGATTACATGTGCTGTGGGACTCTCATTGAATGATATAAGCTGACAAAATCGATAGCTACTCTTGACAGCGGCTCAATCTGCTTATAAAGTATAACATGTCTTGTAAAATTGGTATCAACGGACCATCATAACCACAAATGCTCAGCATATCAATCAGTCTAATGTTAATTTACTGCACTAAAGCCTCCCAGATATATATCCTCCAAACTGAACAGCATTCACAAAAAGAAACCAGCCTTTGTTAGAGCCATGTATGTATTTCAATATGTGCAATTCAACACCACTCAACACCACTTTTTTTTTATTCATTTGAACCTCCTGCAGTAGGACACGCTGCAGTGGACTGTGTGTTGCTAAGATCTGCGATTTCAGCCCTCTAATCGAAATACAGTTTAAAATGGTTTTTAAAGCGATACCTCCAGAGAATTCAGCTACAGTTTTGTCAATGCAAGAGAATTTCTCTGTACAGTGATGAACTGCGCTTGAAACGGGAATGGAAATGGAATTACGCACCCTAAGAAAATATTGTTATTGTACATTAGGTAATATATACATTATGAAATACACAACTACATAATAAACACACCTGCACAAATAGGACCTTTATGGAAAAGAGGAGGGCTTCTACAACAAGGTCATGATCCTAAACACACCACCAAATTCCCAACGTACTACCGCTTGTGCGAGGAATAATGGGGTAAAGTCCCCCAAACAAGAACGTACAGACTCCAAACAGAGTCTTACCGACCATGTAGGCTGCACAAACTTGAGCTTCAGACTTGGGCTGGGCGATATGGACCAAAAATAATATCTCAACATTTTTTAGCTGAATGGCGTTATACGATATATATCTCCATATTTTTGTGATAACAAAAGGGCAGTTCTGCGTCAAAGCTACATGTCCCAAATGTCACACAGGCACTTTTGACTAGGACTGGGTAACATCTGAAAATTTTCAATGCCAATACAATAGCTTTTTTCTAACTTGTAACAAAAAATGCAAAAATATATATTAAAATAAAATCAAATAAATATATATATTTTTTTAACAGAAAACATGAGTAATCTCAGTTTCATACTGTCACCATAAGAGGCTATCTTTTTTTTTATCTTTTTATTTTTATCTTGTTAAAACGATGAGCATCTTTGTGCTGCTTTATTAAGAACAAAACATTAGCATTAATTATGCTCAAATTTAACAATAAAATTGGTTACTGCTCTTTGGCGTTCATTTCTTGACATCCTCAGCTTTTCTGCTACAGTAAAAGAAGTTGCTTTTCCATGAAATAGATATGCAAGTAACTGTTAGTTAATGTCATACTTACAGAACACGAGTGATACTCAACAGCGTTACAGGCAGATTCATACGGTGACAGAATTTTAGCCATCTTGCTTGCTAACTATCTAATACGTGCTTGTATTGTGCTAACGCTAGCTGAATCGTAACTGCCGTTCAGGGCTAACAGATATTGTAATAAAAAAAAATTGGTTTCTCTTGCAAAGCAAGAAAGCAGCACAGTAAACTGTTAACTTGCCTGATGATATTTTAGATTCAGGATTCAAGAGTTTTATTGTCATGTGTACAGCAGAACAGACAGTTACACTGTACAATAAAATTCTTACTTTGCTGTTCCTCCATTCACCAATTGATAAGATAAAAAAAAGAAATAATAAAAAATATTTTATCACTGGAAACAGAGTCGTTTAGCATATTTAGTCCAGATTCTCGTGTCTCAGGCAGCGCTGTAGTGCTGCAGTTCTTCATGCGGTCCAAAATTTTGCAGTTTTCTTGATGAATATTAATTCCACGTGTAATCAGATGTTTCATCAGATTAGATGTATTACCTGTTCTGGAAGCCACTATCTTGAAGCATTTGCTGCACCAGCAGCAGCTCTTAGACAGACTTTTTCAAAGTAGAGCCAAACTTTTAAGTGCTTCGACAAGTTTAACTAGCTGTGTGTCACATTTTTTAATTTTTTAATTTTGTGTTTTATGCAAAGTACCGAAAATAGGCACCAAATTTTTTTAGACTTGTTGGTACTCGGTAGTACCAAAAGGTTTCGTTTAGTATATTTTTACTATCGAATTTCGATACCCAGCCCTACTTTTGACAGGCATTGATTTTCTTTTTACTAACCAGCTCCTCCTCGATTCTCGCTTCTTTCATGTCTTTATTCGTCTCCATGCTGCCGCTGCCTGCATTTCCACGTGAAGCGGTGGGGCGGGGTAAGTTTTGTGAGGAAGAGAGGTGGGGCAGTGTAACACAGACTAAATCGATATAAACGATATTGTCTCATCTTATATCTTATAAAAAAATATATAGATACTTCTTAAAAACTCCAATATATTGCCCATCCCTACTTCAGACCCTTTTTGCGAAAAAAAATAAAAATAAAATATTAAAGAAATGTGTCATCTTACATTTTATGCCTTTTTAGCTGACTTGTGTTTGCTTAACAATTCACAGTAACAGAAATTTTGATCTGGGGTGTCCAAGCTTTTGCATACCACTGTAATGAAATAAGATGCTCGACAGAATTAGGACAGTGCTTTGAAACAACTCGACTCATTTTCTCTTATTGAAAGTTTCAGATGCCTGGCTTAGTAAACACACTGAATGTGACATAGCCTGTTAATACAGATGAGTGAGTAAATTGCTTCCTCTCTGTTTGAGAAAACGTATAATTTATAATTTACATTTAAACAGCACAAAACACAGTTTTGGTGAGTATCTGCTAAAAGCTTTTATAAATGCATGCCACTGTATTCTCACATTATCAGTCTGTTACATTACTTTCTGTGCGAGATCTTATCTGTTCAGTGAGAGAATGCCCTGATTAGCAGCTAAATGGAAAATGGATGGATAGCATCAGCATAGATTAGCAAACACACTGTAAAATACACATTGGGGTTGTGTCTTAAAAAGTTGTTTCAACTTAAAATAATACGTTTCTGGGCTTAGAACACATATTGTTGTTCTGTAAGCTTACGAAATTTAATTAGCTCAAGATGTTAAGGCAGGCCTCACACTAAATTAACTTCAATTATTTATTTATTTATTTTTACAGTGTATAGGGCACGCAATAACAATTCACTTGTCTGGTCTAGATAAAGAAAAAGAAGACAAACTGTGAGTAACCAAAGAGGAAATGCCTTTGTGTTCAGCAAATCTGATGCTAATTCTGCTAATCTGGACGTGTGATGAACACCTAAGTGAAAGAATTAAAGTAGGCTGTAGCTTCATTTCTGGCTAATGAATGTCTGAAGAAAGGCCTGCGGTGCCGTGTGGATTGGGATGCCTGCAATATCGACTCCTCAGGCTATGAGATTCTACTGTAATCAACCGAGCGAATATGCTAATTGAATGGAAACACTGCTGCTCGCCCGCCATATGATTTATGATTTAATATCTGATCTACTCTAATTAGCTGCATTCTCAGAGGACAGCCCTTGTGTATACAAAATCACCAAGGCAACATCTGGACGGGGTCACGCGGTTTGTCGTGCTTTTCTTAAAGCTACAGCTGCAACAACAGTTACAAGCAAGGTGCTCTTTCAAAAGCTCCAGTGATTTGTTCTGTGGCCACATTGACTTTGCACTTTATTAAACCTAGGACATCCTATAACTTTGAGCTCCACCTGCATTATATGTACAAAAGTAAGTGGACACCAATCTTCAGCATTTTGTAGCTTGTTGGACACACCATTCCAAAACCATGGGCGTTAATGTGGAGTTGACCCTTTTTTGCCACAGCCTCCACTTTTCTTCCTCTGGGAAGGCTTTCCACAAGTTTGTCTGTGGGAACTGGTGCCTCTATAAAGTATATTTGAGGTCAGGCACTACTGTTGGACGAGAAGGCCTGGCTCATGACCTACATTTCAACTGATTCCAAAGGTGTTTAGTGGGGTTAAGGTCTGGGCTCTGTGCAGGCCACTACACCAAACTCATAAAGTCATGTCTGTGTAGAGACTGCTTGGTGCACAGCTTGCACGGTCATGCGGTAATGGAAAAGAGCTAGGGTTAGGGTTAGGGTTAGCTGTTGCCACAAAATTAGAAGTATATAATTGTCTAAAATGTGTTTGCATGCAGTAGCATTATTCCTTGCCTCAAACTAAGGGGCCCAAACTGTAAAAAAAGAGCTCCAGACCATAATTTCCTCCAACAAACTGTGTTGCCACAATGCATTCTGACAGATAGCAGGCATTTACCAAACCCTGATTGACAGCTAGATAGTGAAGCACGATTCAGTCCATTGGTGGCAAGCTTTCCACCACCGCAGCTGATACTTGGCATTATTAATAGTGATTGTAGGCTTCTGTGCAGCTACTGTACTATAAATACAAGTTTTCCAAACTGTATTGGAAGCATCCAAGGCAGTTTGGAGCACTGATGTGAGTGATACAGCAGAGAATTCATGATTTTTACATACTATGCACTTCAGTACTTGGCGACCCCTCTCTGTGAGCCTGCATGGTTTACCACTTTGTGGCTACAAATCAAAAGTCTTCATAATTTAATTATAAATTATACATCCCTAGAAAGTCTGTTCGAATTACTTAACAAGCCTACATAGTTTGAGTGTGCCATCATACAGTAATGCAAAGTGCACCATGCTAATTGGTGAGGTATATGTTTTTCTTACTTGTTGGCCACATTAACGCTCCACTGCAGAACAAAATAAGCAAACTTTAGGCACTTTTTTTCCCCTCACTCCCTTCCTCGTTCTCTCTCTGTCTTGTTTTATCTTTTTATCCATGTCTGTTCTCGTTATTGTATGTATGCTTTTCTTTCAAGTAGCTTCTGCTACTTGCCAGGCTGTTATTGTAAATAAGAATATGTTTTTAACGAATTGCCTGGTTCAATTAAAGGTTAAATAAATAAAAAAATAAAACCTGTATTGGCTGATTGACTCTGTTTATAGTAAACAGTAAGGAAAACTGTGCGAATATATATTGTACAACGATAAGCATACACTAATAATCAACAGCTTACTTTAAGATCTAATAACACAAACAGGAATTTTCGGACACATATTATTTCTCAAACTCACCTCCCGGCGGGGCTGTTCTCTCCACTGCCCCAGCAGCACTCGGTCTTGGCCCGAGGGACAGGAGGTTGTAGCATCTCTGCCGCCAGGGGGTCAGAGTCATCTTCGGCACGCCCAACCCACTCCCCGACAATACGAGGCCTAAGCACAGAGTTATAGATGCGTGGGTCCTGGGAGAGCGCCACCCGCACATCACATGAGCGCAAAAAAAAAAGATACATATATATCATGAATGACAGGATGTACAGTACAGAGCAAGCACTATGTTTAAAGCTATTTATCTGGGTAGACAGCATTCATTTAAATAACATTTAACTGTAGCCATAGGAACTGACTTCCAGAAGGGCAAAGACTTAATTCACCAAGTCATAAACATGTTTTTAATAAAAAAAATGTTCCTAATAAAGTCCTGGTAGGTTGTCACTGGTATCTGTAACCATGCTGACTGCAGTGCATCCCACAGCTGCTGGAGGGATCTACATGGGAAGGATCTAGTGAGTGAACACAACTATAGAGGTGGTCCCACAGATGATCTGTCTGTTGAGTTCAAATCTGGGGAATTAGGTGTCCAGGATAAAACTTGGAAGGAACTTGTTCAGCTCCTCCAATCAAAGTGGGACATTTCTAGCCGTGTGATGTGCTGCATTGTCCCGCTGGAAGATCCTATCCGTCCCAGGGAAGACAATCAGCATGTATGGGTATATGTGACCTGCAAGGATGGATTTATACCCAAATTGGTTAAGAGTGCCTTCCACATGGATGTGTGGGCCCAGAGAATGCCCCAAAGTCATTCCTCAGACATTAACGCTGCCACTTATGTGCTGCCTTAGTCGAAAGGGGTCATAATAATGTGACTCAATTGTGTAAAATCCTGCAACACTCGTTTTCCCAGATAAATACTTTTAAACAATATAATGAAATGGCTTAAGTACTATTACAAAAACACTGACAACAAATTCAGACACTTGAGATGCATTCAAAATATAAAATACCATCTTGGCACATTCACTCTTCTTGTCACTGGTCTGCTTTGATATTCTCTCAAAAAAACATGCTGCCAGTTGAGGTTTCATCATCATGCCTTTGGCCATGTCTACAGACAACTACACATATTTCCAGAGATAAACATAGAACAGGCTTCCTTCTTTAGCAGGCGCCAAAATGAAATGAATGACAATCCATTTGCTTCAAAAGCTAAATTCTTTAGTATTCGCTGCAGACTGGGCATACAGCCCAGTTGGCTTGAAGCTATCGCAAAGAAGTCTCCGCTGTATTCAGGGACACACACAGGCTGATTTAAAACCCTGATCCGCACAACAGCGGACACGCTGCGCTCATAAAGATTCGGGGCATGGCTCCCCAAAGCCACAATAACACAAAGCTCATCTTAAGATGGTAATGCGAATATGACTTTGAGCACTCTCTACGCAAACATCTACAATTTCAGAGGCAGGGCCTTGATCAGTTATGATGCCACAGACGCTCTTGGAGAATGAAGAAGAAGGATGATGCGATTATTTATGCTTTTGCCCTATAAATATCTGCTATTCTGATTCTATTTGATTTAATGCTATTTGAAAATTTGGTAGTGGGAACAATTACCTGGTCAAGCTCGTCAGATAAGGCAATACCTGCAAAGGAGATGCAGTTTATTCAGTGGTATTCATACAAACGTGTGTTGCTGTTGCAAATGAACTGTACTGTATAAATGCATGCATGCACAGTACCGGTTACAAGTTTCGACACCTGAATGAATGGATATTCAACATTTTTGTGTAAAGCAGGACTGATACAAATTTGATATGGCTTGTCAGAAGGTTAGACCAAGCCCACCCCTCACCGAATGAGACAACAAACCATGTTAATAAAGGCAAATTTGAAAAGCTGCCTTCTGTTTTGTCTATTTTGGCCCACTACAAAAATTAAAGCAGCACAATGTTTTGCTGTCAGGTGTTGACCAGAGGAGAGGGTCTGAGTCTTAGTCTTCTTGAGTGTCTTCATTCATTCTTCTCTGAGGGAGTTTTTCTTGCCGCTGGCACCCCTGGCTTAGTCATTGGGGGCCGAATTCTCTGTAAAGCTGCTTTGTGACATTTGTTGTAAAAGGTGCTATAAATATAAACCTTAATTTGACTTCAGTCGAAACTTGGTGAACGACATGTCTTAAGACACAAGTGAATTATTGTCATTCACTGCTGTCATCGTATTTTAATCAGTATAATGATGCTTGTGCACTGGAGATTTAAACATTGAGCCAGGCCTTATGCCTGTGTGTGTGACGTTAATATGTAAAGACCTATGACATGATCTGAAAAAGTTCTACCAAATCATGACCAATCATTTTAAGCTTTACATTGGGACACCTTGTGATTATGTTTTGACCTGTTTTTTCTATGAATTTATTTGATTCCTTTTTAATTTTAGCAGAAATATCTTACATAGTGCAGCTTAAACCTTTTTGGTTATGTTTTTAAAGACTTTTGTACATTTTCTTTATGTATATAACACAAGCAAATAATTAAGTCAATGCTCATGCATGACTGCTAAGGCTCAGCATATGCAGCGTGTCTTTAAAGCTGCATGACAGAATGTAGAAAGTGGAAAGGTCCTTCAAGGCAACATAGGGGCAGGCAATTTAAATTACAAGCCATATTAGATTTCTACATGTTTCTATGCTTTAACTATCATGCTGAAATGAATGAAGACATCCATGAGAATGTTTATTTAAACGTTAGACTGGGACTGTATATAAAAGTCCTCCACTGATTTAAAAAATGTGTTCATAATTAAGTCACTAATATGTAAACAAAGACATTGAGTGTGGTTTGGTGTGGAATACTATATTCTTCTGTAACCAAAAAAAGTCATAGAAACAGTACAGAAGTGCAAGAGGACTAACTGTGAGAATGAGAAGGAACAACACTGAGAGAACATAGAAAACAAGCCACGTGGTCTGTCTGTTGAAGAGGGATTGTTGGCTTAGTTCTGTCTAGCTATGAATTTTTCATGTATTCACTGCTACGCAACTTGTACTACATAAGTAAGTTCAGGATTTTAGATCACACGCAGGCTTTGAACCAACCAGGGTGAGCTTTTGACCTATTAGGGAAAATCAGGTAGTGCTCTCTGGTCACTTCTTTTCTTTATGCCATCAGACATGTAAAGAATGTAGCAAATCATAGTACACATATATTTAGAATGTAATCCAATTATTACTTCAATAAGCCATAACAATGATGTTTTTACAGAAGATTTCTTTTGAAACTCTTTCATCTGCACATGGATTAATCACAGCCTCAGTTTCTGGGAATAAAAAAAACTAAGACACGTGTAGGCTGACTGGTGGTTTTGGAAAACAAAAGGCCTATTTTTGAGTAAAAAAAAAAAAATCACAACTTTATCTATAATAAACCACTTCAAATCAAACCACTCTGGTAGACTTTGTTTACATCACAATGATTTCAAAAATGCATTTTAAAAAATCAATGGAAGTTTGTGCTACAATAGCATTAAGTCCTCATCAACTAAAAAGCCGGAAACCACAGCTCCACATCAAAACACTGTGTTGAAATTGATTTAGTTTGGGACCACTAACTTCGGGACAGATTCTCCAGTGCTTTGCCCAACTTCTTGCTCTCCTGGAGGATGTGGTTGAGCTCGTCGAAGTCTCGGCTCTCGGGTTTGCTCCTCCAGTCCCAGGAGGGGCGCTCTATTGAACGCGGCACTGCAGAGAAATCAGATAAACAGTTACTTTGAACACATCACAGTGCACCCCCCCACCCCCACCCCAAGTTTAAAGTATCAAATTGCAGTTTACTGTAGTTTATTATCTGAACATAGCCCTCAATCGAAGTTACTGATTTAAGCTGGGAATTATCCCTGTGTGCATGCTCACGAAAGCATGACATTTGCATCAACCAGGAAAGTATGTTAAACATGAAGAGGAGACAATCTCCTACATAAATATGAAGAACATACAGCAATTAGGTGGACAAAAACACAACACTGCTGCAGCTGCCACTACCAGAGCTCCATTTTTGTTACACTCGCTTTCAAATCTTTATATTTGCATATTCGTGTTCTCTGTTGAAATTGTTTGTTCACATGATTGACAGCTGGCTGCAGTATTTTTTTTGCAAACTAATAGCCCAGAATGTCTTTGGAGAGAAAAAAAAGAGGAACCTGAGAAGAAAGGTTTGCTTTTAAGTGGTCAGATTTTTAAAATGACAAGGGATGTGGCGGTCTATGTATCATTAATGTATCCAAGGTTTTTATCTATGAATAGAAAAGAGGAGCAGCTCCAGCTTGATATATTTTGACCATGGTCACTGTACTCTAATAAACTATGGTGAAGACTAATAAAATTGGGCACAAAGAAAATCACACAGCGCTACCATGGTGAATGAAGCTATGGTAAACTATGGAACTATGTAGATATCCCAAGGACCAAAAAGCTTTGCAGCTTAAGCAAAGGGCTATCATGCATGAAAGTTGTGAGAAATCAATTTTCCTTATGCCACGCTGACAATATTAATGTCAAGCTGGATAATTTATGGATAATTTATAGTTGCTAACGATAAAAGGTCTCGAATTTCATTAAGTCTATCAGTTTAGGCAGGGATAAGGGAGGGATATGTTTACCACAAAACACTCAGTGGTTGTATGTGCCCATAATTCATATTTATATTAAATATTTTGGCAGTAAAAAAACAGTGGCTATAGTCCAATAGCCAGACCCTAACACACCCCTGGGCTAACTTCAGTTCTAGAGAGACAGAGGCCAAATGTCGTATGCGTATGACTGAGAAAATAACAGTTTTTAAAAATGTAAGATATTCCAGTGTGTTTTGAATTATCATTTAAAAATTTAAGAGGCATGTCTGGCAGAGGTGTTACTAAGATGTTATTTTCGGGTGGGCATTTGAATTTTTTGGATGGGCAGCAACAATAATGTTGCTTTTCTCAAATAGGGTATGGAAACAAGAGCTTAGTTTAATTTAAAACAAGTAATGTTTGTTTTTTGTCTTTTCATTTGTGTTAAATGTGTAAATGTAGAGCTCCAGTCTTAATCCAGTCATTAATCCAGTCTTAAAGCAACCCCTGGGAAAAAGTCTTGAAGAGTCAGCTTCAGCATATTTGGTCCAGACAAATCTTTTATCTTTTAAAATAATTTATTTATTTGTACTTACAATGTATTTAGATTTCAGGGACGCAATTTTTGTGACTTGAATATTGCTTTCATCTGTGATGCTGAAATTCCTGCCCTGCAGACATTACTCTGATATGAGGATATGAGAACATTCAGGAAAACCATATTTTGTGAAAATGTTGTTCAGAATTGGAAACATCAAATTTGTGACAGGAAAAACATAAGCAAGCATTACACAAGGCAGAATACAGTCATGGTTAAGACTGCACTGCTTGGGATAACTACGTCAGGAGCGGACTCTTAAATATGAACTGCCCAGTTGGCACAGCTGGAGGATGGTGTGTCTGGATTTTGAGGAGGATGATGGTTTGCTGCCTTAGACACCGAGGCGGTAATGCTTGGCTCAGTAAATGTGCACATCTTCAAAACTGGCAAATGGAACAAGTGAAGTTTTTTGATGATTGATAACAACATTATAGACAGCTATAAACACTTGGGTGGGCAGGTGATCAATTTGGGTGGGCAAAGCTTCCCACTATATGGCCAGTATCTACATTATACATTATATACATTATACCTACAGGAGCTTTTATGACATCCCATCCTAAATCCATAGGCAATAATATGGAGTTAGCACCCACTTTGCAGTTATAAGAGTTTCCACTTTTCTAAGATGGCTTTCTTCAGGATTTTGGATTGTCTGTCCTATTCGTCCAGAAGATTACTTGTGAGGTCAGATACTAATGTAGGACGAGAGGGTCTGGCTCACATTCTCTGTTCTAGTCCAACCAGAGGGGTCTGTGCAGGCCAATCAAGTTCTTCCACACTAAACTCACCTAACCAGCCTTTATGAAGCTGCTTTGTATACTGGGGAATCCATTCCCACAAAGTTGGAAGCATACAATTGTCCAAAATGTTTTGGTCTGTTGAAGCATTAGAACAATCCCTTAGCATTATCCCTCTTCCACCAAACTTTACATTTGGCTCTACGCAGTCAGGCAAGTCATGTTCTCCTGGCATTCGCCAAATTCAGACTTGTCCATCAGACTGGCAGATAGAGAAGCGTGATTCATTACACCACAGAACACGTTTTTACTGCTCCAGAGTCCACTGGCATCCTTACATCACTCCATCCAATGCTTGGCCTTGTGCTTGGTGATGTAAGGCCTGCATGCAGCTGCTCGGACATGGATCTCTGTTGCAGTTTTTGAACTGATGTTAAAGCCAGTTTGGAAGGCTGCAGCGGCTGAGTGTTGGTGACTTTTACACACCTAGCACTCTGTGACCCGCTCTATAACTTGATAATACATGGTAACGTGGTAATACCACTTACAGATGATTGTCGAAATTCAGTAGGGAATTTTACGAACTGGCTTGCTGCAACAGAGGCATCTTATTGCAGTACCACGCTCTAATTTCTTGACCACTTTAGAATAATTAAGAGTGGAATAAGTGTATCCCAATACACTTATGGTGTATCTCTGGGTAGGTGATGCCAACCTGACTCGCCTTTGATGTCTGGTCATACTATATAAGCATAATCTAGTTGTAAAATCTGTGACTTAGGCTGACATTTTAGTGTTCAAATACTCTTATGATGAAAGCTGAAGTTACTTCGAAGGTACAGAAACAGCCTTTAGAGTTAACCTGGTGAAATATTTGCTTGACAGATATTATGGAAATACGGGATGACCTGTTCTACTATAACCTGTTTAATTACATAAAATATCTGTTACATATTACCCTGCCTTAGTTTGTGGCCTACGCATTTTCATTCTGCAGAGCCATAACTAACATTCCTCAGCATCTGCTGTCCTGGCCCACATGAACGAAGTCTTCCTTAAAAATTTCAAAGACACTTTCTTACTCATCACTAGGCATTTTCTTCCTGCCTCGCTGAGCACAGGGCTTCAGGGCGAGAGTTTGATGTGATTTGGCTTGGGGACCCTGTGATTCAGCGTAATTAAGTAGTGGCAGTGGTCCAGCCTTAATGGCCATCGCTCATGCACTCTGCTGGTAAAGTGCCCATTTTACCTTTTCTGCCTTTACTTTTGGCCCACATGTGTGTCCGCAGGGGATATAAACCTTAACGTGGGACATCTGTCACAAGCAATATCTCTGAGTGGAACACTTCGAGTGAAAATACATATGCAACCAGGTTCTGAATTATTCAGAATGTGCAGGAAAGGATGTCAAGCACACGCTTATGCTTTAATTTGCAGACGGGCTGTTTCAGGTTCGTGTTTTGAGAGTTTTCTCAACTTTGTCGGCCTCCTTGACCAGGTCCTTCTCTAACAATGCTCTTTCAGTCAGCCATTCCAATCGCTCTAAACTTCACATTTCCACTTAGCAACAGCAGCAAGGAAGGGTTTAGCTGCCAGGAACATCGCAGCCTCCATTTCTCATGGCCTTCCACACTTCCACGGCTTTGGCTTTTAGACAAAAAAGGATATTGAGGCCAGTACTTCAGCTGCATGTCACAACACCAGACCTACAAGCCATCTAATGAAAGTCCTGCATCACTTGCTTCACAATCTTCAAGCACTAAAGCCTGCATGCTATTATGCATGCTAGTACTGTCATATGATTAATAATGAACCATCCAAGAAGATACAAGCAGAAATGTGATGGTCTGACTTGAGTTTCTGTTAAAGTGGTTGCAGTGGGAGATTGAAAAGAAATTGGGATTTAGTTCTAAACTAAAAATCCATAAATTAACCAGCTTGACATTAGCTTGACATTAATGTTGTCAGCATGGCATAAGAAAAATTGATTTCTCACAATTTTCATGCAGGATAGCCCGTTCCCTAATTGCAAAGATTTTTGGTCTTTGTGATATCTGTAGTGCCACAGTTACTGGAGATAAAACTACTCAGAAGCAAAAGAATTCTATAATATATTAAAAACAAAATATAGCATTTCAGACTTCACAATGGCACAGTAAAAGGCATGCCTAATCCATTAAGACATTAAAATTGTTGGAAGCATATTTAGACATTAAAAGCTGTCTTTAACACAGCTAATAAAATATCATCACTGAAGAGCCACAAACCAATGCACAAAATTATTTGCTAACAACAAACTATTCCATTAACCACAAACCACTAATACGCTAGCCACAAAATATACATCAATCAACAAACTCGATCAAGCATCAAAAACAACACATGCTTGTTTTACTAGAGATCAGCGTATTAACATCCATTACTGCTGATCAGCATCTAAAACGCAACACAGGCTTTACTTCACCTTTTTTTTCTAGCAGTGTTGCTATACGTTAGCATAAGCTGATACGTTAATATTCCAAATGCAGTCAATTAGCCAAGACATGTTTATCCAAATTTTATGGCTTACCCCATCCAGGTCTTTATTAAGTTTGCATATACGTGCTGATGTGGTTTAAAGCACAAAGAAACAAAACTTCACTGATACAGGCAGCTGTTTTAGACAACACCATAAAGCAGGACTGATCTGGAAACAGATTCCTCAGTATTTATAATGGTGATTCTCAGAAATATTGATTCTAGATCAGGCCTCTGCTCAGTGTTTTGTGATTATAGACTCTGTTGTCTAAAGTAGCTGCCTGTAGTGTTTAGCTACATTAAAGAAAATTTAGGTAAAATATTTCTACAGAAATGAGACTACTGAGTCTTGTTGGTATATCTTATATATATATATATATATATATATATATATATATATATATATATATATATATATGTATATATATATATATATATATATGTATATATATATATATATATATATATGTATATATATATATATATATATATATATATATATATATATATATATATATATATATATATATCTTGTGTATGTTTTGTATAGTCCTTTATATATTTCAGTTATAACTATATGTATATATTCTCGCTTATTTTTAATTTAATATTGTCTATTTATTGTATGTTGGCACTGTTTTCACATATATAATGCTGCCCTGCTGTAGAGTTATGTCCTGACATGATGTGCAAATGACAAATAAACTTGAAACTTGAACTTGAGTAAGCCATTCAAGCTCTAAACTAATAAAACAAAAATTGGACTCCGGCTGACTACACTTGTGGAAGATCTAAAAAAAATTATTTTCACTGAATGTTTTTTTTTTACTAAACCCTGTACTTGGTTTAAGCAAAGGGCACAATGATACTCTGTTCTAACAGTGCACTTGCTTGTTTAAAATTAAATTACACTGCAGTTTAAGATATATTTTACGGGTGTACTTTTATCTGCTCCAGGCTGTATGGTTCAAACCATCTGAACTTTGCTCAAAAGGCTTGAAAGATGGCAAAGAAAACCGGCACAGTCAGCCAATTACTGCGGTAGGAACCTGAAATATTAGGGGGGAAAGGCTGTAATATGATGCAGTGGCAGAATAAGAGGTCTACGTCTGAGTAAAAAACCCTCTGCACAGAGGAATCTACCAGCAATACAGACAGACAGCCGCCCACAACCCCGAATGTGATGGATCCTCTCCACCTCCCTGCCATTTTCTCTAAAAGTAGGCAATGTCCGCCTCCTAGTCTGAAATAGAAGCTACTGGCAGAGTGACAGAGCATGATGCTAAATTATTTACATCTTTCTCTCTGGCCCAATATGGCATATCTCACTGCAGCTATGTATCATTCAGCACCCACCAAAACAGAAAAACAGATTCAAGCGCTTATTGTACCTGGGTAGACGTTTTATACTATTTTACTTTGATGGCAGACCAGCTTTCCCTGTTAAAATCCTAACATCACACTTAAACCAAGACAGCTGATGTCAAGATGTCTGTATGTGTAAATGTGTTGAGACTAACAGTCCTTATCAATACCGTTGTTAACCTGCCCTTTTCCACTTCACCTACATTTTGACTAAAAGTGCACCACAAGTTTCAAACCATCTCTAAATTTCAGTTCCATGTATAGGTAGCCTTCAAGGAATATCTTGCCAACATGTTTTGAAAGTTCCAGTAGATCAAAACTCAAAACTAGGCTACCATCAGGTTGCTATGTAGCTAGTAAAGTAAATTTAATTTAGGAATGTACTGCAATGGGTTTGAATAGGAAATTGTGTGAAACCTTGAGGGTGTCTATGTATTTCTCAGATCTATAGTTAGGCTACTTGAGTTACTCCAAGAGATCATCAAACAAACTTCATTTGTGGTAGTATGGTAAACCAAATGACCCATAAGATAAGTGTCAGGGACGCTCCAAATGAAATAGCTACAGCAAGTTGGAAAAGACGTGTTAAAACCGACTGCAGAAACAGAGAGTGAGTTTTCTAAGAAAGAGCTACTTACATGATTTAGACTCAGGCGAGGGTGGGGATATATTGGACACAGCCAGGTCACTCTTTGATTTCTTGGGCTTTTTGGGGTGAACCTGCCAGGCTTTATCATAACTCCTGAAATCCCGCCTATTGCCTTTGTTTTCTGTGGAGAAAGATGGCAAAGACTCACTCTGAGACTGAGAGATTGTGTCTGAGACTGAGAGCTACACTAGACTGCTAACAAACAGACTGACTCTGAGACTTAGAGCTACATCATATTCATAACTAACAGACTGACTCTGAAACTAAGAGATACATCATATTCATAACAGACAGACTGACTCTGAGACTTAGAGATACATCATATTCATAACTAACAGACTGACTCTGAAACTAAGAGATACATCATATTCATAACAGACAGACTGACTCTGAGACTGAGAGACACATCATATTCATAACTAACAGACTGACTCTGAGACTAAGAGATACATCATATTCATAACAGACAGACTGACTCTGAGACTGAGAGATACATCATATTCATAACTAACAGACTGACTCTGAGACTAAGAGATACATCATATTCATAACTAACAGACTGACTCTGAGACTGAGAGTTACATCATATCCATAACAGACAGACTGACTCCGTGACTAAGAGATACATCATATTCATAACAGACAGACTGACTCTGAGACTAAGAGATACATCATATTCATAACAGACAGACTGACTCTGAGACTAAGAGATACATCATATTCATAACAGACAGACTGACTCCGAGACTAAGAGATACATCATATTCATAACTAACAGACTGACTCTGAGACTGAGAGTTACATCATATCCATAACAGACAGACTGACTCCGTGACTAAGAGATACATCATATTCATAACAGACAGACTGACTCTGAAACTGAGAGATACATCATATTCATAACAGACAGACTGACTCTGAAACTGAGAGATACATCATATTCATAACAGACAGACTGACTCTGAGACTGAGAGATACATCATATTCATAACAGACAGACTGACTCTGAGACTTTGAGATACATCATATTCATAAAATGATTAAACACTAAAAATATATGTTGTGTTCTGTGTTTCAGAGACAGAAAAGAGAGAGAGCAAGAAAGAAAGAAGAGAGTAGGCAGATCAATCAGAAAGACAAAGAACAAATTAAAAAGAACAAGGAGAGAATGAGAGAGAAAAAAACAGACAGAAAAGAAATAGTTTGAAGGGGGAGAGAGAAATAGAAAGAGAGAGAGAGACCGAGAGAAAGAGATAAAGACATACAACGAGATAGAAATAAATAGACAGACAAAAGAAGATAAAGAGTGAGAAGGGACAGTAGAAAGAAACAGAAAGACAGACTGAGATGGAATTCATAGGGACGATAGGGGACAGGACAGGAAAGAAAAAAGAAAGAATAAAAGGAGGAGAAAGACACAATGGGATAGGGGTTAGTGCTGGGTGGTATGACCAAACATTTGTATCAGTTTTTTTTTCAAAGGTTCTAGTGGTTTCACAGTATATCATGTTTTTTAAGGCTGTAAATGAAGCCTTTGATTACTGTAGGATTTACTTTGTCCCACAAAATTACATAATATGTGTATTCTCCGTTTCATTTGCTTGATTTCATTTGCAGTGTTAATTGTATAATGTTGGGATCGTAGTTTACTTGAAGTATTTTCGCCCCAGTAAGACATACATTACTGCTCAAAAGTTTAGGATCACTTTAGAATTTAATTTCATGCAATTTTCATGCAATTCATAAACAATATTGTCCATTTCAAAATTAATGTAAGTGTATCAGATGATTTTTAAAGAATAAAAATGTTTGTATTAAAGCCTTTTTTTTTGTATAGAGGCTTTTTTGCATATAGTCCTATTATCAGTAATTCTCAGTCCTCTGTCTAAATCTCCTGGTACGGCCGCCAATCCAAGTTAAGGATGTTATTGGACTAATTGGTTGTTAGGACACTCTTGCTCAATTGTGATGCACAGCTGAAAAACATTCTACTAATTGTCAGGGTTCAGCAGGATCAGACACAAGCGCAAGCTTTTAAAGAAACAGTACTTTTAATGAAACCAACATAAATGGGAAACAAACGGGATACATACACAGAGCTATCACTACACAACCATGACATTACCTCGACAATGAGCAACGAAGACAGACTACAAACACAGGGTATAAATAACGCAGGGAACAAGTGACGGGAATAAACAATAATCGGGAACAGGTGTACAAGGCGGGGCAAGGGTGGAGACATAGGAGCACATGACACATGTAAACACAAGCACATGGGACTGACAGAACATAAACACAGACTTAGACCGGGGAGGACGAGCAGGGCATGACATGAATAAGTGAGCATAAAAGGGAGAACAGCATTCTAGGTTAGTTTAGTATCTGAAGTATCAGCAGTTGATGGCTTGCTGACCGGCTCAAAATGACCAGAAAGAAACAACTTTCTTTAGAGACCCGTCAGTCCATTGTTGTGTTAAGGAAGAAGATACTCCATTGAAAACAAGAACATTTCACTGTGATCCCAAACTTTTGAGTGCACCTCGAATCAAGCGTTTTAATTATTGCTCTAACCCTGTCTCTCACCTGTCTGTAGTTGGACCATGTCCTTGCATAGATGGATTGTTAGTTTGTAATGTTCCTGTCATATGCACTGCCTCAAGAAAATGCTAGTGGCAAACAATATTATATCATTTGCTGTCTGTTGATGCGTTACATCTGTTTTTCAGCTATGCTATGTTACTGTGGTATATAAAAAAATCATATCGGAAGGGAAATTATAATCGGTATACCACCCAACACTAATAAGGATTGATAGATAGAGAAAGAGAGAGAGAGAGGGTGAGAGAGAGAGGTTATGATTGATATCTGACCAGGATTGCCGCTGTCTGCCCACAGAGCCGCCGAGCCAGACAGGGTTCTTTGCAGCCGGCCTGGACTTTCCTGCTTTGTCTGCAGGTGACCAATCAGAAACGGGATAGGGTGGTCTGGAGTCTCAGTGATCAGCTTGGTCATCATCTCCTAACAAGAGGAAATCCAGAGAGAGAGAAAAGGAGACAGAAACAGAGGGAGAGTCATAAACACTGCAGCTTTTATTAGAAACAAGAAAAAGAGAGACTGATCTTTCAGTCCTGAGGCTTCAGGCTTGTAACCTCCAAGAACTCAAACACGGATGTGCACGTGTACGTCAACATAAAAGAGCCATGCCGAGAAATGTAATAGACCCATGTGCATGCTGAAAGGAGCTGAACTCTGCTTGACTCTGGACTTAAAAGTCAGGGGGATGTAAAGGATGTGCAGCTCTCCACACGTTCACACTCAGACTACAGAAGAACCAGCAGCACCCACACCAAAGCTCGCAGTATATTTTTAACAGAGAAAGAATATAAATTAAATTCTAATTACCAGAGAAACACCTGCCACCATTAATAATTAAAGAATATCTTAACACTAATAGAAGCCTGCTTCACAACAAATAATTTTTTGGGTATATAACCTGTGTTCACATCTTTTAGTTTAATATGAAACTAGCCAACTTCTCCCGTTCACTGCTCAGTGATAATACTTCAAACTTAATGTCAACAAATAACCAGATTTTGTCACAACATGGAAGCTTCAGAAAAGAGAGGGAACCTGGTGAACCTTTGCTCTTCTAACCTGTAGAGTATTTATTCTAGCTCTGTCAGTCCACCATGCTTCAAAGATCAGATCCTGAATGTCGTTATTTCCAGATTTTTAAAGACTACAATAAAAACGTGGCTAGAGACAGGACATAGTGGTCGACAATCTAACAAAGTCTGAACTTACTACTTGCTACTTTTTCACAGAGTTAAGGTGCTCTAAAGTCCTCTGGCTCTCCAGACCTCTCCTGCTGGTCAGCCAGGCTGAAAATGGGCCGCTACATCGTATACAATTTGTGAGATTCCAGTTTCTTTATCTCTGGTTCTCTGAAGGCTTGCAATCCATGCAATCCAGGGCTTGTTGGTAGAGAGTACGCCACTGATCTGTGGAGACTGTACCTCACACAAAGCTGGATTTTTAAAGACGCTTAATGCAAAGCATTTCCTTCTCCTATCGTTTCATTCAACTTCCACTTAGGGCTGGGAGAAAAAACCATAACGATAATTATCATGAAATAACATTTACTTGATAGAACTATAAGACGTAGTCGATAGAACGTCGATAGAATTAAGTTCCGTGCGTGTTTTGAGTAACAAGACGAATGGCCAATGAGAATGAGAATAGCGCCGTTCCAAACCAATCAGGTGGCTGAACAAGAGTTCCAGCCATTTCGTGTTTGGTTGAAGCACACAGCGCAGAGTGTAGACGTAGCGGCAGCTTAACCCGCAAGCTAGTAATCTGGTTAATGCAGGCGTCACAGTCGAGCAGCCAGAACGAAATAAGAAAAAAATTATGACAGAAAACATTAAATACTACTGAAAGAAACATGTTACACGTGTTAACAATCTTAAAATAATCTGCTAAGATAAGATAAACAGGTGATGTCTTGCTGCTGTGTTGACAAAGCGCTACGGGGTGTTTGAGCTTCAAGTGCTGGTGTGTAGCAGCTGTACAGTTGTGTTGTACAGAGCTGACAGAGCACCACACTGTTGTGTTTCTGTGTAATACACTCCCACAACTTTAGAAACACACAAGCGATTGTTTGTAGCTGCAGCTTACACTCCGGATAAATCCATGCTGTCTGCTGGCGTGGCCATCTTTACAACGCATCGACTCACGTTATGCTAATCGACATAATTTCATGATCGATGAAGATAAATATATATACTGTAGGAGTTCGAGTGAGAACGCTGAGGCAAAGTTGACTTTATATGTGTGTGTGTATTTAATACAGTTGTTAAATGTTCTATAGTACATTTGTCTATTTGTCTGAAAATAAATCAGAAGACAAAAAAACTATTTAAGAAAAAAATACAATTTTGATATCTTCATATCTCACTTAAAGTAAAAAAGGAATTAGTGATTTGATTTATATCGTGATATATATCGATACTGACTGATATGAATCTGACATATCGCCCAGCCCTACTTTGACTCAACTTTCACCAACAAGTGTTGATTCCAAAAAAAAAAAATGAATAAAAAATTGTCAAATATGTCAGCGTGAACACTAGGAGAACCAGAACTAAAAATACCTGATTTAATCATATCACAGCTATCCTTCCGGCTCATATCCCCGAAAGAATACTTTTATTTTCGTTCATCAGTACACCCAGCATACATCACACAAATACACCAAAAAGCGGTAGGTATAGGTATAAATACAGCCAAGCTACAAGTGTTATTTCAGTCTTTAAAAAATGGAAAAAATCATAAAGGAAACTTTATACTAAGCAAACTGGACAACAGTGACAAGCTTTAATCTTTCAGCCAGAGTGGAGGTCAAACTAAGTCGCTCCCTAGTAGTGGCGTTACCTATTCACTAGGGCGACGCATCAACGTAATCGATTATGAAATTACGGCGATTAGCATAATGTGTGTCGATGCGTCGCAAAGATGGCCATGCCTACTGAAAGCATGGATTTATCTGTGTGCATCTAAAGTTGTGGGAGTATTTCACACAGAAACACAGACTGTAAAATTTTCAACACATGTAAAGGCTTATTTATACTACGTCTGCATGCGTTTGAAGCAACACGTCCAGTAGAGGGCAGTTAGAAGAAAATCAAACATGGCGATGGTGGAGGAGCTCGTAGTTCTTTATGTAGTTCAAAAATGAAGAAAAGCGACGTCTTGTCTCTGCGCCGAAGAGAAGGTATTTCGGGGCATATTTTAATCAACTTGCAAAATCTCTCTTAAAAAAGTCCCCCCGTTTCTTTTTTGTCGTGTCCGTATGGAGGTGGTCGTCTTCCATTGCCCCCACGGTCTCCTGCGGTATTGCTCCATCCTGTCCGTATCCGTAGGCTTTCTAAAAACGAATGTATGAACGAAATGAACGCAGAGTAGGCTCTGTGCGTATCCGTATTTAACGTTGAGCATAAATGAGCCTTAAAACATGTTTCTTTTAGTAGTAGTCACTTGACTATGCATTAGTGGCTGACAGTGGCCGTGCCCATTCAGCATGGGCTACTTAAAACACTCGCAAAATTGGGGTTCTTAAAGTTGCGTCACTCTTAATGTTGTTCGTAAATCACTACGCTTTTTTATTTATGGTTTAGCGATACGTACAAATTATTCAAAGCAAAGTAGTAACCAAAGAAGTCAAAGACATCTTACCATTATCACATTTTAACAACTGAGAAGACACATACAGATGCACTGGCAGTTTTGGATAAATAAAACCACTAAACCTCTAACTGAGTTTTATTACAAGAAACCGTTTTAAATCAAATCACTTTGACTACTTCTAAAAAGCACAGAAATAAAAAAACCATACAGGAAGTCACGTTCTGTCAACTAAAGCATTTTTTTAACATCATGATTATACATTTCAGACAATGCGCAGCTGCTCTGATATTCAAGTTAGCCTCAAAGACAATCATAAATAAAACAGAAATACAGCTTTGTGCTAACATGGCGCACAATTATAAATCACTTAAGATGCAAAGATGTAAACGCAGCGTTTAGAGTCCCCTGAGGGTTGCTGGGTAATTAAGTGAACCCAGCAACGGGGGCACGTAAACGAGAGCAGTAATTTGTGGGTTTTGGAGGAAGAGAAGTGTGCAGCGCTGCGTTAACTACTCCACACTCCAGAGGGTGTAATTGCTTCTGGGGTAAACAGGAAAACGCAGCGTCAATCACACCTCAAGAAAGCAAGAGATTTTTAATGAGGACACGCAAAAGAAATTACATTCTGATCTCACATCAATATGGATGGGTTTCCTACAAAAAAGCTTTCCGAATTTCCCCTTTTCTTCCTCTCAGGCACATGCTGAACACTGATGAGTCATGGGTTATTAGGTCATACACAACAACTACTGGGGTGTGAGGCGAGTGTGTGGTAGTTTTGGCTCAGTTCTAATTATTTTATCATCCATTATCATCAGAGCAAAACTACAGCTTCAGACACCAAACATGTCTTGGTTGATCAACTAATTTGCGGTAAGGGAGAAGATTATGTGAAAGTATAGTAGATAGGGTGATATAATAGTACTGGTGATTGACAGGTTACACAATGTTGATGCTTAAAGTAGATAATCACCAAAAAGAACTGGCATAACTACGTAGGACTAATTTACCTTCAAACAACTTGCTGAATGAAGTTATGGAACAGCTGAAATATTAGGACATTAGGACATGCCTAAAACATTCTGTTTCCACAGTGGCAAAGTTTTTGCAGTTCCCACATCCGACCATCTCCTCCCTTTTGCCAACAAACTTGCAGAAAAGCATGTTGAGCAAGGTGACAGCATTAGAGATCAACCGATATATCAGTCGGCCGATATATCGGGCTGATATTTTCCATTTTATTATATATCGGCATCAGCCGATATCAGTGTTTTGCATGTGAAGGACCCCAAGCCGAAACCTTTGGAACTGTTCGCCCAAACCAGTGAAAATGAATAATTCATAGCAAACAGTGACGGTAGACGTAAACCAGAGTGGATGTTTTACTCCTTAGCTCTAAGGCTAAAGCTAACTACTCTAGTGTAATACACACATTAACACATGTCTCGAAGCAGCCAGAGCTTCCCAGATATTACTCAGCTTCCAGAACTCGAGCCAAACGGAACTAAAGAGAGAATAAAGAGAACAGTCATTACAGCGTATCAGCGTCTCTCTGTCTCTCTTGCGTCACGCGCCCGCGGTTTTTCCTCTCTCTCTCTCTCTCTCTCGTGTACTGTGCATGCTGTTTCTATTTCTCTCTCGCTTTTTCTCTCAATTTTACTACAACGCGATAAAAACCTGAGCATGAAGTGAGACACTCTCTGTAACTGTAGTGAACATGTCGGCTGTGTGGAAGAATGTACTTCTTAATAACTTGTTAGTTTTGGGTATGAAGAGATGTATGTTACACTCTTTCAGCAGTAATATAATCATACTGTATTTTTTGGTGGGCAGATAAAATATTTAGTTTTTTCTTGTTAAGTCAGTGTTTAATAAATGACTTCTAGATATCGACCCCTAAAATCGGCCAAAAAAATCTGCAGCCCATATCGGCCATCGGCGGACCCTGACCTCTAAACATCAGCATCGGCATCATCTATAGAAAAACTCATATCGGTTGATCTCTAGACAGCATATGACATAACTGATAAGCATCTGGTTACGTTTACCGCTGATGTCTTGCCTTTGATAATTTGCACTAGATAACACTGTCTGTCCTTTGCACAACTGTGTTCATTCTTTTAGAACTAACATGAAGAAGCATTTGACAGAATTATTTGTATGCCTGTCAAACATCTCGGAAATGGCTGGACAAATAAATTCTGAATTATTCAAAGCTAATAAATAAATGATTTTATTTATATTTACGTCTTGTTTTCATTACTTGCAGAATGCACCAACTCATGAATGTTTTCAAAGTAGTAACACGAGCCCGTACAGAACCTTGTATAGTCAGTAATACAGAGTGAACTGGATAATCTACACTGTGTTAGACCCCAAAGCACAAGATTATATTAGTCATAGGGCTGAAACAATTTCTCAAGAAACTCAAATAACTTAAACACTTAACACTTAAAGTCATCAATGCATTTTTTGCATTAAAGCCTTATTTAAACCCTAAATCTATATACAGTGTAGCGTGTTGTACGCGTCTTTCATTGTTGCACAATGCGCTCATGTCTGGGCAGGTAAGGTCAGCAAGTGTAAGACTTCAGCACAGTAAATAAATGTACAGTAGCCAGCCTTATGACCTTACAGTATGATATTTAGGCCTTTTAAGAACAGAACAAGAACAGACTTAACATCATTTTCCTGGATTCTTTCACCAGCAGAACAAAGAGAAAGGCTACTCCTCAACCTGACAGTGACTAGGTCGAGGAGGGAGCTATCACTGTCCTGCTAATTGAGGAACTGACCACCTGCCAAGTCCAGCCCAGACTACAGCTCCAAGGACTGACAGCTCTTGTGGACTACATCTATCTAGCTGCAATCAGGTTGAAGACACAGATCATTATTTAACCTTCAGAAGAGTTAATACTGTCAATTTACAATAGATTTAATTCATACAGCATATTTTTTAAAGAATTGCATAGGCCTAACTAATTGCATTGTTAAATAATTAATCATATTTAATCATATATACCTACAAACACACATGTAGTATGGATTAAAAATGTAGAATCACACTATTTCCCCACTTGTTCTAATGAGCTATGAGTGAGACACCATTAAACAAAAAGTAAGAAGAGGTGCTTTAATGTGTACATTGCGAGGATAGGATTAAAGCTAAGCTGTATGTGAAAAGATCCAGACTGTATTTGGGCGGGATTTATCCTTTAAGCTCTTCTACATGATCAGTCCAGCTAATTCACCAAGAGGTGAACATCTGTACTGATCCTCCCTAATCAGGGTGACCAAGTCAGAAAGGTTCACGACCCAAGGGAGGAAGCATAGGCGGCCATGAGCCATGTTCCTGTTTTTTAAAGCAAGGACTAAATAATTTTCACTGGTTTGAGACTATATACAATACAAACCTATTCCATACACATATCATTAGTATGAATGTCATATCCTATCCATTCTGCTACAAAGAGAAGCTTGTATCTTTACGATGGTTTGAAATAATTCTGGGTTGACTGAACTTAATCAGTCAGGACATTCCTAACAAGCAGTGACTAAAAGAGAACCAAATGGACCTGACAGACTACAATGTAAATGTTATTGTTTTCAGGGAACACAGAGTAAAACAATTATAAACTTTGTATGTTACTAAACTTGAGTGTTTTATTAAACATACAACAATGCTCAAACAAAGAAAATATGATAATATGATAAAATATGATATAGCATAAATATAATAAAATACAGCTTAAAACACTGACCAGACCTATCTGAGAACTGTGTGGGTGTGGCTCATGACACATCACACTTCTAGTCCCGCCACTCAAACACAACTGAAATAATTATGCAGCACTCATAACCTATAACACGTTTACGGACAGACGAACAGGCAGACCAAGCAACATGCAAAGCAGCAAACAAATGTAATTAAACAGATTAGGGCTGCAGCTATGGATTATTTTAGTAACCGAGTATCCTGTCGAATTAATCGAATAAACAGATAAAAATGTTTTTGGTGTATTAAAGAGGAATAGTAAATATATAAGATAAAATATAACAGGTGTCTTGATATTTTATTGCTTAAAGAAAACATTTTAGTAATTACCATTATTGAAATGTATTACTAGACCTATATAGCATACTATAAATTCACAAGACTGGCTACTGTACACTCAGTTACTCTGCTGAAGCTTGTCCTACACTTGCTGACCCACTTACTCTAAACAAACTAAACTGAATGTTCTTGCTGTATTGGATTTGGTGCATTTTAGGCTATTTATAATTAGGATATTTAGTTTACTGTGTATTTAATGCACACAGGGAAAAGGTTGTGTGAGGGGTGTATGTTCTTGTGAGTGTGTGTTTGTTTGTGACTATGATTAAACAATAATGTGAACGAAGCTCAGGCTTTTGTTTTCTGTGGTTATGTTCTTAAGCAATGCTTACTTTCTTACCTAGTCATTACATAGATCCATAACTAACATACACGCTTTACTAGCCTTTATCTCAACTCACCATCACACTGATTAACTTTCTTAACTAGTCATTACATATAACCATAACAAACATACACACTTTACTAGCCTTCATCTCAACTCACCATCACACTGACTTACTTTCTTAACTAGTCATTACATATAACCATAACAAACATACACACTTTACTAGCCTTCATCTCAACTCACCATCACACTGACTTACTTTCTTAACTAGTCATTACATATAACCATAACTAACATACACGCTTTACTAGCCTTTATCTCAACTCACCATCACACTGACTTACTTTCTTAACTAGTCATTACATATAACCATAACTAACATACACGCTTTACTAGCCTTTATCTCAACTCACCATCACACTGACTTACTTTCTTAACTAGTCATTACATATAACCATAACTAACATACACGCTTTACTAGCCTTTATCTCAACTCACCATCACACTGACTTACTTTCTTAACTAGTCATTACATATAACCATAACTAACATACACGCTTTACTAGCCTTTATCTCAACTCACCATCACACTGATTAACTTTCTTAACCAGTCATTACATATAACCATAACAAACATACACACTTTACTAGCCTTCATCTCAACTCACCATCACACTGACTTACTTTCTTAACTAGTCATTACATATAACCATAACAAACATACACACTTTACTAGCCTTCATCTCAACTCACCATCACACTGACTTACTTTCTTAACTAGTCATTACATATAACCATAACTAACATACACACTTTACTAGCCTTTATCTCAACTCACCATCACACTGATTAACTTTCTTAACCAGTCATTACATATAACCATAACAAACATACACACTTTACTAGCCTTCATCTCAACTCACCATCACACTGACTTACTTTCTTAACTAGCCATTACATATAACCATAACTAACATACACGCTTTACTAGCCTTGATCTCAACTCACCATCACACTGACTTACTTTCTTAACTAGTCATTACATATAACCATAACTAACATACACGCTTTACTAGCCTTCATCTCAACTCACCATCACACTGACTTACTTTCTTAACTAGTCATTACATATAACCATAACTAACATACACGCTTTACTAGCCTTCATCTCAACTCACCATCACACTGACTTACTTTCTTAACTAGTCATTACATATAACCATAACTAACATACACCCTTTACTAGCCTTCATCTCAACTCACCATCACACTGACTTACTTTCTTAACTAGTCATTACATATAACCATAACTAACATACACCCTTTACTAGCCTTCATCTCAACTCACCATCACACTGACTTACTTTCTTAACCAGTCATTACATATAACCATAACTAACATACACGCTTTACTAGCCTTCATCTCAACTCACCATCACACTGACTTACTTTCTTAACTAGTCATTACATATAACCATAACTAACATACACACTTTACTAGCCTTCATCTCAACTCACCATCACACTGACTTACTTTCTTAACTAGCCATTACATATAACCATAACTAACACACACGCTTTACTAGCCTTCATCTCAACTCACCATCACACTGACTTACTTTCTTAACTAGTCATTACATATAACCATAACTAACATACACGCTTCACTAGCCTTCATCTCAACTCACCATCACACTGACTTACTTTCTTAACTAGTCATTACATATAACCATAACAAACATACACGCTTCACTAGCCTTCATCTCAACTCACCATCACACTGACTTACTTTCTTAACTAGTCATTACATATAACCATAACTAACATACACGCTTTACTAGCCTTCATCTCAACTCACCATCACACTGACTTACTTTCTTAACCAGTCATTACATATAACCATAACTAACATACACACTTTACTAGCCTTCATCTCAACTCACCATCACACTGACTTACTTTCTTAACCAGTCATTACATATAACCATAACTAACATACACGCTTTACTTGTCTTCATCTCAACTCACCATCACACTGACTTACTTTCTTAACTAGTCATTACATATAACCATAACTAACATACACGCTTTACTAGCCTTCATCTCAACTCACCATCACACTGACTTACTTTCTTAACTAGTCATTACATATAACCATAACTAACATACACGCTTTACTAGCCTTCATCTCAACTCTCCATCACACTGACTTACTTTCTTAACTAGTCATTACATATAACCATAACTAACATACACGCTTTACTAGCCTTCATCTCAACTCACCATCACACTGACTTACTTTCTTAACTAGTCATTACATATAACCATAACTAACATACACGCTTTACTAGCCTTCATCTCAACTCACCATCACACTGACTTACTTTCTTAACTAGTCATTACATATAACCATAACTAACATACACGCTTTACTTGCCTTCATCTCAACTCACCATCACACTGACTTACTTTCTTAACTAGTCATTACATATAACCATAACTAACATACACGCTTTACTAGCCTTCATCTCAACTCACCATCACACTGACTTACTTTCTTAACTAGTCATTACATATAACCATAACTAACATACACGCTTTACTAGCCTTCATCTCAACTCTCCATCACACTGACTTACTTTCTTAACTAGTCATTACATATAACCATAACTGACATACACGCTTTACTAGCCTTCATCTCAACTCTCCATCTAACTGATTAACTTTCTTAACTAGTCATTACATATAACCATAACTAACATACACGCTTTACTAGCCTTCATCTCAACTCACCATCACACTGACTTACTTTCTTAACCAGTCATTACATATAACCATAACTAACATACACGCTTTACTAGCCTTCATCTCAACTCACCATCACACTGACTTACTTTCTTAACTAGTCATTACATATAACCATAACTAACATACACACTTTACTAGCCTTCATCTCAACTCACCATCACACTGACTTACTTTCTTAACTAGCCATTACATATAACCATAACTAACATACACGCTTTACTAGCCTTCATCTCAACTCACCATCACACTGACTTACTTTCTTAACTAGTCATTACATATAACCATAACTAACATACACGCTTCACTAGCCTTCATCTCAACTCACCATCACACTGACTTACTTTCTTAACTAGTCATTACATATAACCATAACTAACATACACGCTTCACTAGCCTTCATCTCAACTCACCATCACACTGACTTACTTTCTTAACTAGTCATTACATATAACCATAACTAACATACACGCTTCACTAGCCTTCATCTCAACTCACCATCACACTGACTTACTTTCTTAACTAGTCATTACATATAACCATAACTAACATACACGCTTTACTAGTCCTTCATCTCAACTCTCCATCACACTGACTTACTTTCTTAACTAGTCATTACATATAACCATAACTAACATACACGCTTTACTAGCCTTCATCTCAACTCACCATCACACTGACTTA
Source organism: Megaleporinus macrocephalus (assembly GCA_021613375.1). Classification (NCBI taxonomy): domain Eukaryota; kingdom Metazoa; phylum Chordata; class Actinopteri; order Characiformes; family Anostomidae; genus Megaleporinus; species Megaleporinus macrocephalus. The sequence goes on from CM038727.1 coordinate 14,968,059, forward strand.
CTTTCTTAACTAGTCATTACATATAACCATAACTAACATACACGCTTTACTAGCCTTCATCTCAACTCACCATCACACTGACTTACTTTCTTAACTAGCCATTACATATAACCATAACTAACATACACGCTTTACTAGCCTTCATCTCAACTCACCATCACACTGACTTACTTTCTTAACTAGTCATTACATATAACCATAACTAACATACATACTTTACTTGTCTTCATCTCAACTCACCATCACACAGACTTACTTTCTTAACTAGTCATTACATATAACCATAACTAACATACACGCTTTACTAGCCTTCATCTCAACTCACCATCACACTGACTTACTTTCTTAACTAGCCATTACATATAACCATAACTAACATACACGCTTTACTAGCCTTCATCTCAACTCACCATCACACTGACTTACTTTCTTAACTAGTCATTACATATAACCATAACTAACATACACGCTTCACTAGCCTTCATCTCAACTCACCATCACACTGACTTACTTTCTTAACTAGTCATTACATATAACCATAACTAACATACACGCTTTACTAGCCTTCATCTCAACTCACCATCACACTGACTTACTTTCTTAACTAGTCATTACATATAACCATAACTAACATACACGCTTTACTAGCCTTCATCTCAACTCACCATCACACTGACTTACTTTCTTAACTAGTCATTACATATAACCATAACTAACATACACGCTTTACTAGCCTTCATCTCAACTCACCATCACACTGACTTACTTTCTTAACTAGTCATTACATATAACCATAACTAACATACACGCTTTACTAGCCTTCATCTCAACTCACCATCACACTGACTTACTTTCTTAACTAGTCATTACATATAACCATAACTAACATACACGCTTTACTAGCCTTCATCTCAACTCACCATCACACTGACTTACTTTCTTAACTAGTCATTACATATAACCATAACTAACATACACGCTTTACTAGCCTTCATCTCAACTCACCATCACACTGACTTACTTTCTTAACTAGTCATTACATATAACCATAACTAACATACACGCTTTACTAGCCTTCATCTCAACTCTCCATCACACTGATTAACTTTCTTAACTAGTCATTACATATAACCATAACTAACATACACGCTTTACTAGCCTTCATCTCAACTCACCATCACACTGACTTACTTTCTTAACTAGCCATTACATATAACCATAACTAACATACACGCTTTACTAGCCTTCATCTCAACTCACCATCACACTGACTTACTTTCTTAACTAGTCATTACATATAACCATAACTAACATACACGCTTTACTAGCCTTCATCTCAACTCACCATCACACTGACTTACTTTCTTAACTAGTCATTACATATAACCATAACTAACATACACGCTTTACTAGCCTTCATCTCAACTCACCATCACACTGACTTACTTTCTTAACTAGTCATTACATATAACCATAACTAACATACACGCTTTACTAGCCTTCATCTCAACTCACCATCACACTGCCTTACTTTCTTAACTAGTCATTACATATAACCATAACTAACATACACGCTTTACTAGCCTTCATCTCAAATCACCATCACACTGACTTACTTTCTTAACTAGTCATTACATATAACCATAACTAACATACACGCTTTACTAGCCTTCATCTCAACTCACCATCACACTGACTTACTTTCTAACTAGTCATTACATATAACCATAACTAACATACACGCTTTACTAGCCTTCATCTCAACTCACCATCACACTGACTTACTTTCTTAACTAGTCATTACATATAACCATAACTAACATACACGCTTTACTAGCCTTCATCTCAACTCACCATCAAACTGATTTAAGCTAAAAATTATCGTTACTGTGTGTCGCTTCGCTCTGTGGACTGGACGTGTAGACTGAAACACTGATGTCGTGCTCGGCTAGGAATGCTGGAAAAGCTCAGTTGCCTGTATTTTGAAGTTAGCTTCTCATTTGAATTCTCCGTTCCACCTTAAATGGTATAGAAGTTACATTCCGGTACCTCTAACTGCTGCATCGTTTAAGGTGGAAAGGTGGAATTCACATAAGAAACTAACTTGAGTCACGTCTTTCTTCAGGTTGGCGCTCAGTAACGGCTCTCTCGGCTAGTTCAGTTTTACAGTAAATTTTAGACACTGTGTATGGTTTTCTCTGGCCCGTCTCTTCTGTTCACCTCTCCTTATTCTCTCTCTCTTTCTCTATATTGCAATCAGCGCCATTAAATCACATCTTCTTCATGTCACCTGGCAACACCGTAAGCGCGTGTTGGGCAACAGTAAAATTCTTCCGCTGTATATGGTTGTACGGGCTGAATGAATCTTCGATGCAAAGAATTTTGTATTTTGATTTTTTTGTAATCGAGTTACTCGAGTTTCGCGAGGAATCGTTTCTTGACCTCCGCATTTTCCCCATCTGTGCAGTGAAACACCCACATATACACACACACACTAGGGGGCAGTGAGTACAACTGCCCGGAGCAATAGGCAGCCCTATAAACAGCACCCAGAGAGCAGTTGGGCAGTTGCTCAAGGGCATTTCAATCATGTCCTATCGGTTCTCGGGATCGAACAAGTCACAAGGATGGTTCCCCAACCACAAGTCCATGGCTGCCCTCATCCATGCATCAAAGCTGAGTTAGCTTGCTAGGCTTCTCTGACTAGAAACTGTTTTGTGTGGACAGGGCAAGATTCGTCAGCTTTATACTTGGCTAGGAGATGCTTAAGATGCATTACCAAAAATCATGACTACCCAGTGTACATGGAGATGAGATAAAAATGGTAAATACAGCAGATGTTTATTGAACATCCAGGAAGATTTTCTAAGGACACACTTTGTATGTGTATAATGTGGCCAAGAGAAACAAGATTAACTTAACACACATTAGGTTCCCTGGGGCTTTAAGGATAATACTGAGAATGAGTATTTAAGTACTGCTGTGAACCATTAACAAGCATTTAGCCTACAGAATGCTGTTTTTGCCAGCCCTAATATAGTCTCACATGAAGCAGGTCCGTGCATGCAGGAGATCAGGAGAAAAAGAGTACAACCCAAATGTGAATTAAACTAAATAGGAGCCAAGGGATGCCAAGTATTCATAATTTGAAATGATTTCATGCAATATTTCTCGTAAGGGACTATTTAGAGACATTAAACTGGTGAGACGTCTGGTTCCTACCACCGCCACTGTGAACAAATCTCACTCTGCAAGGTTCTTTACAATAAAGCATGTCACATCAAACCACTCCTGACTTTCTTATCTTAATGTGGTGATTATACATAATTAATTAAGAGATTATCAGTGCTGCAGGTACTGAACTAGTGGTGGCACCCAAGAGTGATTAAGCTTGTGGAACCCAGAACGACACACTAGCTCTATTGTTGGTGTTAGGCTGAGCCTCACAGAAACGGATAGTTAACAATGGCCATAATGAAGACAAATGCAAATAATGCACACCAATAGGGCATTAGGGCTGGGTTTGAATGTCTGACTATTCAAATATTAATTTCTTTGGTAGGTTTTTAATTTTAACAATGACATTTGGGTTGTTTGTTTGCTTGGGTTTTTTTTAATGTAGCCTGACACTAGGGCCAAGCAAAAAACTTATTGTATTGTATCTGTTTTTTAAATGCACTGTAAATTTATAAATGTATAATTGCAAATGTATAAATACATATCATCTCTAAACAGCAACCTGACATCCTGCTCACTAACAGCAGTGAACGGCATGTTTCAGTCTATCTTCAGTTCAGCTGCATTGAAGGAAAGGCAACTGACGGGTTCAGTTTCTTGGGAACACTTTAAATGAAACTATGAACCGATAGAGGCAGGCTCGGGCACCATGGGGGCAATTTTAACTACTAGTAAACTAAGCTCGGCTGATGTCATGCTTCCGCTTCTGTTTTTTTTTTTTTTTTTTTTTAACAGAATCTCTGATTCTCGGAAAACACCAAAATTATTGGAAAATGTATTTCCAGGAACCAGGAATGGAGAAATTTTTGGCTGAGGCCTTCCCGAGTCATGTTCATGACCCAGGGTGAAATTTTGAATATCCTCTGTTGATTACTTTCAAAGCTCCAGAACACAAAACATAGTATCCGGGAAAGCCTTAGAGACTGTACAGGCTTAGGGGGTCATGACCCCTTTGGGGTCTGTCTTTGCATGTGCCTGTCCAGCAGCATAATTGAGTTTGCACAGTCTGCCAAGCTTATATATATATATATATATATATATATATATATATATATATATATATATATATATATATATATATATATATATATATATATACACACACACACACAATAACCTGCTGCACAATTTACAGTGAACAAAACACCCCACCAGTACCAAAGTGTGTCAAAGACAGGACCTTGTAAAGATATGAATACACACCATCATGCAAGTCTGTGTGTGGCTCTGCTGAAGTAATTAGACTATTCCCTACAGGTCCTGTATTTTAGCTAATATTACCTTGGATTACATGTGATGTTTAACTTAAACGTAGCCAGAAATAACCTGCACTGCTACAGGTGCCTCCTGAGTGTGTCGTGAAGGAAAAGTTCTGACAGAGGTTCAGCGGTTTTTCCACAAAGACTAACACAGCGTTTCAAGCTCCGCCAGAGCGAGCTCCGTTTGGGGTTTCAATTTCATGTTGTTGTCGGCTTCAATTACAACAGGGAAACACGGCGATACTCAGACAAATTGATTTTATTGACATTCTGTGCGCTGGTGTACCATCCGCTTTGTCACTTGTGGGACTCTGAGGAACGTTGTTATGACAGAGCTGAAAAAATCTAAGCATTTGCGTTGAGAGTTCATTGGGAGGTATTTAGAAATAGTTTGATTTGTTCTGTTTTTGCCTATTTGTCACATATAATTATTCAGATCTTTTAGACACAAATTAAGACTAAAACGATCTGAGTAAACTTACACCAATCTTCCCAGAATTTCTACAGAAATTCCTCTAATACAGAGACAAATCATCCAGGAAGTCCAGACGAACATGAAAAGCACTGTAATCATGAAGGTAAAAAAATAAAATAAAATAAAAAAAAACACCTTGATGATTCTTAAGCCTTTGGAATGATGTTCTATGTAGACCTTCTTAGAAAACACTGTTCCTTTCACACCTGGCATACTGGCACAGAGCTTAAACAATTGATTCCACAATAAAAACATCATACCAACAGTTAAACATGGTGGTGGTAGTATGACGCTGTGGAGATGCTTTGTTCCATAACTGACAGAAGCAGGAATTCGGTTCTCTATCAGGCGAATTTAAAGAGCAACTAGGTTCCTGCAGAAAAACAACAATCTGGCGATAAAGAGCAGGTCTACCTATGAATAAAACCGAATCAAACCGAACATTAATTTTCCTCAAACTCGTCCTTAAGATTATTAATTAAGCCTATTAATTAAGAATATATGTTCTTATAATTATTATTCATTATGTATTAATGTTAATTATTAATGCCTACTGCTTGGTTAAGCTGCCATTTTCGGGGGATTCTGATATAATGCACCAATAGCACAATGCTCAAATACAATTAAATATTTAACATTTTAACCTCAAGCACCCAGTAGATAGAAAAACAGTCCAAGAATAAATGAATGAGAAAAGCCCCAGGGCACAAGCTAACATGAGCAAACATCATAGCAGAAGACATATAATCACAAAGTGATGTAAAAGTTGACTGTGTAGTCGTGTATATTTGGCCTTTAATGAGAGTTCAACAAAAAAACACTTCAATATTAAAGCTTACAGATACTTCTGAAAACATTTAAATTCATTTAAAAAGGCTCATCTATATTAAACGAACACTGATTGGGTCAAACTTTTTATTTTTCAAATTAGGGACATATTTATTATCTACATAGTCTAGCAGAATGGGAAACACTTATTTTTAAGGGAACATTTACATTCTTCTGCAATCACACAAAACAATGTGCACTACTGAAGATGGATCTATAATCTATAATGATATTGAAACAAGACACGTGGATTGAACAGCTGTTAAAGAGTTAACTTTTTTTTCCTGTGACATCATCGAAACATACACTAAGAGGGCAAAGAAGGTCAGTTATGATTTTAGGTTGACCAGGATTCAACCCTCATTAACCATAAGCTGTAACCTATGTCTCACTCTTTGACTATCCTTCCTCTTGCTCTACTGCATCTCTCTCTCTCTCTCTCTCTCTGTCATAGATCAGCATCCCCGTTTGCAGTGTAAGCTTTAGGCCTACAGCCACTTGCCCTGAACGGCATGCTATTGACTCATATAAATTATCCACTTAAGCAGCCAATCGATGAAGGTCGACTGATGCTATTTCAGAACGAACTCGACGCTGACCCCTTTATGCTCTGGGCCGCAGAGACTCAAACACAAGCCTTAAAAAGCTTTCAGCCAACACACCATACACACTCTAGATGAAGTACTATCAGATACAGAAGCACCACGTTTGCTGTTTGGCTCTAGATAGGGCCTATTACTTTCACAAAGGTCAAGTTTTATACATACTGTATCACAAAAACTGCTTAGCTGAGGCTTTTCTTTAGAATGCTACGGCATCATATTAACTATAGACTCAAATTGTACAGGAGTACATCTCCAAATTTGTTTTGATTCTGACCTTTTTGAAAATTATAGTACATTTTGAAATTTCACCACAATTGTGTTTTTCATTTGGAATTACTTGTTAAAAATGAACTTAATATATAAACGTTACTAAAGGATCTATTTACACAGTGTTGGAAAATGAACTACAAAAATCAATAGACAAAGCTTTTTCATTAGTTCTTTGGAGTTTTTAATGTTTGAAAATGCTATTCTGGCCAAAACACAAGCACATATTATAATGTATATTATTATTATCATGATTATTAGAGCTGGCCTGATAATTTAATGATTTGGTTACAAAATGAAATAAAACCCACTGTTAGGGTAATGCTAATTTCTACTAGTCTCAACGAACTAACTGTATATTAGAACTGCTGTAGGTAGACTTTAACACAAAAATAAACTTAATAATTAAATGTTACTAAAGGAACTATTTACATAGTGTTAGAAAATGAACAACAAAAAATAGACAAAGCCTTACCCAAACCCACTTTTCGGGTAAAGCTAATTTCTACTAGTCTCTGTGAGATTTATAACTGTATATTTAAACTGCTGTTGGTAGACATTAACACAAAATTCCATAAATTTTATTTGAAGCTTTTACACCCTTGGCACTGGATGTTTAGATTATACCCCCATATTTTATTCAATTTAAAAATGCATGCAGTCATATTTAGGGCAATATTTATTTTTAGGGCTAATAAGGGCAATAATGATTGTCTGTTATGGTTTTATTCATAACAACAATGTTGAAAATTGGTGAATACTATATTTAGGTTTTATGCAAGTAGATGCAGTAAAGAGGACTACATCTGTTGCATTTTGCATGAAGGATGAAGGATGTAATTCAATTTGCTGCTCATTTGATTTTGAATAGAATGAAATCTGATGGCATAGAATGAAAAGTATGGCCAAAGAAAATCAGACATTTTTATTTTTATTAACTTTTTCACACACTGATTTAATTTTAACAATAAGCCTCAGTCACGTCAAAGAACAGTAACAGTAAAATATGAAGGAGCCATGTAAGAACATAATGCATTAATCCTAACACATAATAATGCAATGCGATGATAAGAATGTGAATTTACTGTAGTTTAACAGTGACATGAAGTTTTGCAAAATTTGCTATGTATGAGTATAGCTATTGTGAATAAATCAGTAAAACAAATTCAGGGTTAAATGTCACAGAATAACAAATGTAACAAATCCTTGCTGTATAGTTATTACTCATCATATGCCAACATTCAGATACGTTTGTTAAGTGCTTTAATTTACAGTTCTGCCCCTTTTCCTTTTCTTCACTTCTTTCTCTGCTCTCTTCTTTGTTATTTATATGCTATAATAAGCATGAACTGGTGAAATAAAACTAGTGAAAGCTTATATTCTAAATGTGGCAATCATGGTTACTTGATGTCGCTGGTTCAACCTCTAAAGATACATGCTTGGAGGCAATAATTGGTTTCTTGTGCTTATATCTGTCAGTATTTACATTAGCTCACAATATTTACTCCAAAACATCTCTAGCCCACACTCTCCCAGTTACCCACTCCAGCACTGGCTGATGTTCAAGGTTTTAATATAGGTACAGGTATCCGAAAAGAAAAAATAAGATTATGCACTGTCTAGCTACAAAGCATGAAAATGCATAGGTATCCAAAACAAACCAAATTACCAAATTAAGGCCAAATTACATTCATTTAATAAAGCACAGCAGTGACACTGACAAGGTAGTGTATGTGGCACGGGCACAGGTGTAGCTCAAAGAGCAGTGCTGCTGCAGGAGATTTTACATGTCAGTGTGACCCAAAAATATCCGGCTAAGAGCAGCTCTGTGGTCAAAACATGAATATAATAATCTATTACAGTTGGCAATAACGTTTGTTAAGTGTCCTTATGAGATTGCAGTAGTGATTCATACGAACATTCTAGTCAAGACATCTGAAGCTTCTGAAAGACTTTTTATGCTTAACTGAAGCTTGTGCAGACATATTAGCATTTATTTTACCTTACAGCAGTTTTACAAGGACTTTATCACTAGAGCTTTTTATATTTCTAACAATTGGTTAATTAGGCCACCACTCACAGCCAGTGATGGACTTTTAAAATTTTTTACTAATGAAACTGGTCCCAACTATTGGAAATTAAAAATGATCGAGTGAGATTTCAGTCAACTTGTAGTTCCTGATTGGTACAATTGCTGCTATACATTTATTCATTTAACTTCAAAACAGAACCATTTTTAGTCTCTAGAAATCACAGAAGGCCTTAAATGTTTTTCCAAAGCTGACGAAGGTCTAGAGGATGAACAGTGCACTAATCGATACACCAAAAAGGTGCTGGGGTACTTACTTCAAAAGGTAACCTAACACTAATTATTTCTCTCAAACTATGATGGAAAAAGTAATCCCACTGCTTTACTTAAACGTAAGAAACCTAGGATACAATATGACTGGCATAGCAACACCACAGCAACCTGTCTTAGCTATACCTGGTGATTTGATATGTATAATGATGTGCATTTGTTTAAACACAACACAGAACGAACCACTGTCTGCCACAAATATTTAATTGTAAACTATTAATAAAAAAACGGTACTGTGTTTCTGAGAATCGATACAGTATTGCAAAGTGGAAACATTGCGCTATTTAATATTTTCAATATTTTCTTACACACTTAGCAGCAATCTTGCCAACCATCTGGGATATTATAACTACATCCTAGCATCTCTGGGAATTCACAGCAATGGCTTTATCAAGCCAACAACTTGCAGTCTCTTGTAGTACTCAGACACAAATGATTATCATATAACATTACTCACGCAACACCCGTAACAGCACCACTCACACTACCATAAATCATGCAGTAATAGATGGGCTACAGTCTTTAATGGTAAACTTACATCTACATGGTGGGTGTGGGTGGCTAATGATTGTTGATGGGTGCTTATAAAAACTGAATACATTCAGTATGATTTACATTTACTCACACTGAAAATATGAACCATATTTCTCTGTATAACCAGATTTATACACTTTAGACATCATTGAGAAAACAGTTGGAGCCCTTGATTGGGCAGCTCATAGTACAGGTCGTCTTTCATTCCCATCTATGATTTCCAATAGAGGTCCCAGGAGCAAAAATCCACACAATTTAAAAAACACATACAAAATCAGCAGGCCCTGCCAACCCTGAAGATATAGCATTGTGCATACAATGGAACATTTCAATAAGAAAAGTGTTGAAGACACTAGTTTTAAAGGCATAATTAATTACTTAATGCAAAATTCTTAGTTAAATTAATAATATTCTCAGTGAATCAATAACAGCCTGAATATATATAGTCACCAGCAAGCATATGCTATGTTTTGGATGTTGCTATGCTGGACAACCAGCACTGACATCCTAGGGGTGAACAGCTAAGCCAACACCAGACCAACACTTGACCATAAAAAACAACATAAATACTTGTCTGTGCCTTTGTTTTGTAGCAGAGTACGGGAGAGTTTTTATAGTATTTATTGTAAAGATTTTTAAAATAATATTACTAAAGAAAGTCCCTGCAATTATGCCAACTGCCAAGTCGTTTAATACCTGCTGTGAAGTGTGATAATAGGGGTGGGGAGAAAGGGCTGCTACGCTTAAGGTTGCCTCTGCCTTTCCTCGCACAGCTCAGAGACAGGACAGCTCAGTAAGATGAGCTTAAACCTGAAGACAGACGTGGCTGAAGTTAGCTTCTTATTCCAATTCACCGTTCCACCTTAAATGGTGCAGCTGTTAACATGCTGACACCTAACCGCTGCACCATTTAAGGTGGAACGGTGAATTGGAATAAGAAGCTAACTCCAGAAAGCAAGCAGTTGAGCTTTTCCAGCAAACTGATACCTAGTCTGAGTTTTACGGTAACGCCTATTAAGTATAAACAGCAGCTAAAACCGTTTCCTGCTTTAATAACGTGTCAGCTAAAAGGGGAGTAAAATGTAAACACTCTGAATTATTGTGAAGATATTAGCTATTCGCTAAATAAGTAACGTCAGCCTGTTTCACTGTGGACTAAGCGAACAGGTTCATTTCCACCACTCACAGACGACACCCACCTTTCTTTATGAAAAACTGGGTGACATACTGTTGCCTTTACTTTCTCTCTTGTGTATCTATTTCTTTTCTTCTCTTTCTTTTCGATGTGGGCCTTCTTTGCCAACTACAATTCCAAATCGCAACCGTTATGAGGGCGGACTGAACCAACTCAAGCAAATAGAAGGGGGGGCAAAACAGACAACGCTTAATGTTTACTTTTTGGCCAAACAAGAACAATGAACGTTTTAACTATTATATAAAACATTGTATAAATGACGAAAACTTAATAGTTTAATATTAAAATAAGTAAAAGCTTCAATTCGGTTTTACGGCCACAATACGGCGCCCCTGTCCGCACATATGAGAGCTACCTCACCACAGAATAGCGTTTAAGGTAATGTGTTCAATTTACTTAAATCAAAGATGTATATGAATAAAACATACTGTTTAGGTATTTATATACTATTTGTATTTGCTTCCAATATGAATTAATTCATAAAAATGTCAGAATTGGGACTATATATTTAAAGAAGCAATTTGTAAGATGAGGCAACCTGTTGACTTCATGGCCTAAACAGTAACATCAAAAGAAACGTTGTAAGTTCAGCAAGTACGGCAAAAGCATCTTCAACATTACTTAATCTTATTTTGCTTTTATTTGTACCACCTCTTTTGTTTCCTTCCAAACCAGAAGGTGGGCAGTGGCGGTCATTATAAGGGTCACTTGCCGAGACCTTCACCCATTGTAGGGTTTACAGATCCTTTCACTGGCTGCCTGTCCTCAACTGATCTAACCAGGATCAGGACCTTTCCCATAATTGACAGAAGGTTATAATTTGCCATACTTCCTTGTCCTCTTATGTTGGACTGATTCAACTGGTTTCTTCTCAGGTTCGAAATTTGGGTGTTACTTTTGATAGTCGCCTAAATTTTGATAACCATATCAAAAATATTACTAAAGTTTCTTTTTATCATCTTAGAAACATTGCTAGGTCCTTTTCATCACCTTCTGATGCTGGAAAGCTTGTTCATGCTTTTATCTCTTGTAGGTTGGACTACTGTAATTCTCTTTTTGCTGGTTTACCTAAAAAATCTCTTCAAAGGCTTCAGTATGTTCAGAAATGTGCTGCCAGAGTTTTAACTCTCCTCGTGCTCATATGAAAGATATGGAAAGACTTTACTGGCTCGGTAGGGCGGTGCATGGTACAGCTCCAGGGTATCTAGGCGATTTGATAAAGTACTATACTCCTTCTTGCTCTTTACGCTCTGTTGGTACTCTTACTCTACAGCAACCGGTCTGTAAACTTAGGTCAATGGGGGAGCGAGCATTTTCTTATAGAGCTCCTCGGCTGTGGAATGCCTTACCAGACACTATAAAAAAAGATATTTTAAAAAGTTACTTAAGACACATCTGTTTACATTAACTTTTAGTTGTAATTTATTATTTTTCAATAAATTCAATTTATATACATACATTTTTGTATTGTTTTTATGTTTATATGTAGCGCTTTGGGTTTGAGAAAGGAGTATTATAAATTGAAAATATTATTAAAATATTATTAACTAAGCATTACAGTCACTCACTATTAAGTGGCTTTACGAGACCGGCTAGGCTGGGGATAGCTGGTTAGCATGCTAACTTCAGTAGAGATCTCTGAAACTTCAGCATACTGTTGAAATGGTTATTTCTTTACACTCTGATCATTTTAGTTCGTTTTCGTTTCTTCAAATGACTGCAAAACACTTCTCTGTACATTTGCACACGTCAGGGTACCTGAATAACGAGTCTGTCCTTCTTCTCTAGTGGTTTCATATTAAACTATTTCTCAGTGCTCATCTGTTAATCAAGTATCATATTAATTATTATGTAACAGCAAGACAGAAGGCAAACTCAGCCAGGAAATCTTTGCCAGTTATGTGTAGCGACAGATGACTTTTCCACAAGTGCTGCTCACTTTCCTGCTTTCCTCTTCACGCTCGCTTTATTTTCTTAAACAGTCGTAATACACTTGCAGGTGTCCAACATATACCAACCAGCAATAACATTAAACCCACCTCCTCGTCTTTACACTCATTGTCCATTTGATCAGCTCCACTTACGATAGTTCTACAGTTACTGACTGTACAGACAGTTTCTCTGAATACTTTGTTAATCTTCTTTTACTGTTCTTCAATGGTAAGGACCCCCAAAGGACCACCACAGAGCAGGTATTATTTGGGTTGTCAACCATTCTCAGCACTGCAGTGACACTGATATGGTGGTTTAGTCACCTCAGCATCACTTCTGGACTGGGAATAGCCTACCAACCAAAACTATTCAGCCAGCAGCGTCCTGTGGGCAGCATCCTGTGGGTGGCATCCTGTGGGTGGCATCCTGTGGGCAGTATCCTCTGATCACTGATGAAGGACTAGAGGATGACCAACACAAACTGTACAGCAACAGATAAGCTACTGTCTCTAATTTCACATGTATAATGTGGACCAACATGGCGTTTCCAGTAGAGTGGACAGTGAGTGGATATGCAGAAGAGGGGAGGACAAACTCCCTATTTAGGCCCTTCTAAGGTTAGAAGAAACGTTGAATGAGCAGGGGTCAACATTTGAACACACAGTAAACAACATTGCCACAATTTTGTCTTCCAGGTAACTTTTAACAGCAACTGTGTAATGAATTTTATTGATAGGAAAAGAATATTTGAATCAAGTCAGTTGAGTGTTTGGTGAGAAGTAAAACAATATTTTATGTTAAAATGACTGTCATGTTCCATACAATTCAACTATCAGAACTGCTATCAGTGCCTATAAAACTGAGCAATATACTGTGTACGTCGTGCACCTCCAAGCTGTACACTGGCTCTAAAAATAGCAGCAGCTGTAAAACTGTAAGTCCCCATGGCCGAGTTTTATATGAGCGTGTAAAGTGAAAGCACTTCCGTGACAGACTTTCCACTGCAAATCACTCCCAGCCTGAGCTGACCTCCAGCCACACTAATGAAACCCCTCTGAACAAAGTCAGGACCAATACAGCAGGACGTTAAGATTAATATAGAGGTACAAATCAGGCAATTTCACCATACAGTCCAGTGCAAAGTCAGAGACAGCCCTTCATTTATTTCATTTCTAGTCTAAAATTGCCATTAAGTTCTTTATTATCTCTTTATTAAACTATTAGTTTTCCATGAGATATTTCTAAGGTTATATGTAAGAGAATCTACTTTCATAAGGAAGAAAGTAAATAAACATGTCTGTATTTCAAAAATAATTACAAATGATTTAAACCTACGGAGAACATGGGACAACATTGCAAGATCTGGTAGACCACCAAAACTCTCTCCATCAGATAAACAGCATTTAATATTTGAGACAATAGAGAACATAAAGTTTGGTAAATATCTCAAAAAATCAGCAGGTGTTTCTGTTTGTCCTCCCACTGTGAGACAACACGTGGGTCCGAAAGGACGTGTAGCTGTCAAGAAGCCATTAATGAGTAAAGCAAATCGAACAAAGAAACCCGGTAACTAACAGAAAGCTCCTGTTCCACATACTGATCAATTTAACTGACCAACTTGGACGTACATGCTCACCCAACACTCTAGAAGCAGATTTGTAATCAGTTAAATAGGACAAAGACGAAGATTCTGAATGTAGAATTGCAGTAAATGTTGGGAAAGAATGTAGATTTAGCCGAATGTAATCGAGCTGATGAACAGGTCACTAGTAATTGCACTCGGGTGCGGACCGAAACAACCGCCCGAGACCCTCGAGAGAAGGTGGTCTCGGTCCGGTTCCAAACAAACTCCGGAGTGGTTCGTTTGTGGTGAGAACATGATTCAACCTCAATCCTACCCAAGTACTAGATGTACTCCACAAGTTTGATCTAAACATCTCCTGCAGCCAGGTGTACTTTGCATTATGGGATGTGGCAGATGGCCTAAACAGAGAACTGGATTACTGTAGCAGCTAACAGGGCGAGGACAATGAAGCGAGGTCTCTCTTGGACTAGCAGTGAGGGACGTTGTCTACTTGATGTTTGGAGTGAGCTGGGTGGTCTGCAGGTGGACTGTAGTTTGGTTTATTATCAGATTATTATTATAGCTATGAACAGATGTTGTCTCTGCCGCTGCTCCGAGCTACGCTGTACAAGAAATGTGCAGTAGTTTGGGAAAACCGGATCTTCTCCCTGTGTTTACTTTCTTGCTTGCACGCCAGATAGCTTTGACCAATCAGATGAGAGAACGTGCTCACGTGTTTTGTTGGGACATATTTTGTTGCGTTTCGCTTTTTGCCTGTGTGAAAACAAACTTAACCGAGGAGGAAACGCTCAAAGTAAACAAACTTATTAACTGATTCAGACTAGTGAAACGAACTACAGGTGTGAAAATGGTATTAGATATCGTCTCCGTCCAAAGAAAAACACTTTGGCGATTTAAATTTTTCTATATCATTTGAACACGACAGCTGTTCTTTATATTCGTTGAAGAATTCATGATGAATGGACCAGAATGGCTTTGAAAAAAATTCTGGTTCTATTGACTTACATTAAAAAGTAAAGCCTGTTTTTGGTCTCTCCTGTAAATTTGCCGTTTTGGTGGTACTTGTTTTTTCACTTTGGACAGCGACGATATACCAAATGGCCTCTTCTACAATGCAACTTTTTGGTTTTCAAATTGTCCATTTTTATTGTCCATTATTCAAATCTGTGTGTTTATTGAGTTTTTTGTTTAGTTTTATATTGTTTTTTTCTACTTTTTTTTCTATTTTCTATATATAATGTTGAGTAGTCTCATTTCATTGATTGTTATCGCATTGCTTTGTTTAGTATATTTATTGGACCCCAGGAAGAATAACACCTATTGATATAGCTGCTACTGGAGATCCTAATAACAAAAAGGTAAAGAAAAAAAAACAATAACCAGTTTCTCCACCAAATCATTAACAGTAGACTCTTCCTGATTGACGTGTTTGGTCATAAATGTGTATACAGAGTGTTTTACAGCAGCTTTGAACATGACACTGCCAGTCCAGTGTTAGAACAGGAACTTTCAGTTTTGTAGGATAGAATTAACCCCTTGCCACACTCCTTGGATATGTTTTTTTCTCTATCATTCAACTGACCTCAAGTCTGTGGGTCTGAACTGCAGGGAAATGTTGACAGTACTGATGTAGGACAATCTAAACTGGAGCAAATATGTATCAGGGCCATTCTGTAGAAGAGTTTGTTAGCCAACCTATTTCATTTCATCCTCATAAAAGTCAGTATGCTGGCCATTGCTTCCATCAGTGGTCATTAGTATTGCGCTCACAACCTCACTTGCCTCGCCAGCTACTGATTGCTATAAACTACAGCCAAATGACACCAATCTGCCATCTCTCAGTAAGTTTGTACTCCACTGTAACATTACTGTCTATTTCTTTAAGTAGGCTGTAAACCAGAGCACTGGAAGTAAGAGGCAAATGTTATCAGTAGCCATTTCCTGCATAAACATGGTCAGAAATCACCTATTCTGATGGTTAATGTAAACATTACCTGAAACTGCTGACCTGTATCAGACAGATAATAGCATGAGTAGATATGCATACAACTGTTTTGGTGTGGATGGTATTCATCCTTATTACTCGACTGCAGGTACTTTTCGCTTCAGGACAGAGAGAGAACACTCTTTTGTTACGGAACTACACTCTACACCACATGCGTGCTACATTTCTATTTACACTTCTGCCGCAGTTCTCAGTTCCTCGCCGTGTGTCGTTCTCAGTAGTCGGCTAATGAGGCAAAGAGCAAAGTCCTTATGACCCAAGCGCACCACTCTGATTAAAAGCTGGCAGGGGTCCAGGCAGACTTGAGGCCGAGGGGCTCTCCTGCTGCTCAGAATCAATGAATACAGAATGTCTGTTGACCAAAAAAGATCAAATGACCAAAGAGAGAAAAGGACGATTCTGCTGTTTCACATGCAAAGCCTAAGAAGTCCGCTCAGTAGCCATCTCGGCCACCATCGTGTAATCATATAAAACCAGCCTACCTGAAAGAGAAGTGACCTATAAACTTTTAACTGAATGCAGAGCAAATGTTTTAAAGGCAGTTTTAAACCTTGCCATAACAACATTGTGATCTTTGACAATACTTACAGCCTAATCTCTGAAGGAAGTAGAGCATCTTTTATATTTAGATGCTTGCAGTCAAACCCCAAATGAACTATAAGAGCAGAAACAAGGAGGTTGTTTTAATGTGATGGCTGAAATTCATTCATTTATACTGAAAATCATACAGAGGATCCATGTAAATAGAAGTTAAACAGCTCAAAAAAAAATCTTTATATAACATCATAAATCTGCACTTGTATAAGTACATGGATATTGGTACATTTAAAACAACCTCAATTCTTAAAGAGGAATTCCACTATTTTCACCACATATCTGAACAATTCAATTCATTGTGTATGTACTGACTCATCCTCCACTCATGACTCCATCAACTCCACTGTAAACAATTCAGACAGAGTTTCTCTAGAAGAATTTCACATCAAACCACTCTGAACGACTGTTTACCCATTTAATAATGCAAAAAGTTACTTCACAAAATAAATACATAGAAATGCTCAAATATCTATTGTTTGTTGGTTACTATTAGAGCCTGGCTTATCATTTACATAAAACATAAAGGGTATATATATAAAGAGTTATAATATATCATAGCTGTCCAAAAAAACATGTATCTCTATATCATTTGATATCAACATGACAGCTGCTCTTTATATCATGTGAAAGTGTTATGATAAATGGACCAATAGAAATGCTCCAAAATCACTAAAATCATTAAAACCTCTTTACATGAACTTACATTGAAAGTAAAGGCTTTTTAGGCTGCTTCTGTAAAGTAACTATTTTTACTATTATTACTATAAACTTGGGTTGCCACATTGACCTGCAAGACTTATCAGAGGATATTCTGGCTGATGATACAACTAGTGCATCTTCCTTGTAGCAAACTCACATATTCACCTATTTATGTGCAACATCCAAACACAGCATGACCATATTTTATTTCCTAGTTATACCATAACCAGCAAGACAATATACTCTTTTTTTGTTACCATGTTACCAAGCATCACGAACTATTACATTCTATATATATTCATTAATAATCAGCTCCCCTGATGTTGTCTCTGGGTAATATCATTGCTATTGGAACCAAAAGTTTGCAGAAGAAGGAACAAAAACTTTCTACATCATTTTGGGCCTTTCCTATTGCTCGTTTTTGATCTTTAAATTTTGTTTTTGTGTCGAAAACTGAAAAAATGGCAGAATGTGCAGCTTTCCAAAAGACTCTGTTAGAAACTACCAACAAATTATTTAAGATTATTATTTAATCAGTTATATTATTAAAGATTCTCTTGAACCCAAACTGGGCTAAGGCTTGTACTGCTGTAGTGCTGTAGCAAAACATACAGCCTAATTTTTAAGCTACCTCTCCCTTAGCATGCCTGCCTGTGTGTTTGTACTGTGAATTCCAGCTTTGAAGGAGGCAGAACATCTTTTATGTTTAGACGCTTACAGTCAACCCACAGATGCGCAATGAAGAAACCTACTTCTTATTCAGAATGTATACACGGATCAGTCATAATATTAGAACCACCTCCTGGATAGACAAGAGAAGTCGAATGGACTATGAGATTAGAAACAAGGAGGTGGTTTTAATGTGATGGCTCTCATGTGAGGATCTCATATCCGTATGAATAGAAGTTAAACAGCTCAAAGGATCCAGTTCTCTGTATATAATATCATCAGAACTGTGAGGGATGAAGGAGCAGTTGATGGACGTAAAGTCAGAGTTATCAGCTTGTTCTTCGCACAGCTCAGTATTATTTATTGGGGCATTTTTTCACCTGATATACTTAAAAACAAAGGCCACTCACTAAGTCCACTTAGGCTTAAGCAAATGGAAAGTCAAAGAAAGTGAAAAAAAGAAAGAGTTGGTGAAAAAATTTTTGTTTTTTAAAGGATGTGCAGCTGTCAAGAAGCCACCACTGAAACCCAATTCCAAATAAATTGGGATTGTTTATAAAACAGCAATAAAAACAATATGAATAAATAAACACATGCTTATTCTGTATGTTATGTCTATAACACGTTCCTAAAACAGTTAAGACAGAAGCATGTTCACCACTCTGTTACATCACCTTTTCGTTTTAACAGCAAGGACTCTTAGTACATGTTTAGGAACTGGTGACACAAGCTGATCCAGTTTTGGGAGCCAAATATATATGCCCATTTTATGTTATACAAGTCTTCAGTGGTGTTACTGCACAGGGCCTCAATAAAACACATTTTCAATTGAAGATTACACAGCTATGCTGTTCTAACACGTGCAGAATATGGCTTGACATGGACGTCCCTGAATATAGTGATAGTGATAGTGATTTCCACAGATATGCAGGTTTCTCACTAATGCTCCCCCTTACATTGACAGACCCTTTCTTTTGTACTGTACACTAGCAACAGAACAGTTTATTTGTTTCCCCATCATTTACATAAAACCAAAGTAAATATGTGAAAATGTCTACAATCAAATGAAATAATCTCTTAATTTCTAAAATGGGACATATTATATATATGACTTAGCATTTTCCATTTTTGTTAATTTTTTTTTTCTAGATTATTTGAACATGTCAGCGGCTCTTCATATCTTGTAAAAGATCCATGATGAACGGACCAATAGAAATGCTCTAAAATCACTTGGAAGTTACGAATGTTCATGGGTTCACCTGGAAAGACATTGTTTTGGAGATGCACATTTTTCTTTGCAGAACAACAATTTGCAGAAGTAACTAACATTTTTGTTTATTGGTTTATTGTTGTTTATTATTTATATGGCTTGTCAAAATCCACATTGTGATATCCATCACAGGAGCAGGCTGTGACGCCCTGCCCTGTTCTCTGTCTGTCTCTGTTCTTTGTATATGTTCTCCTATCAATCCCATGTGCTATTGTATAGGTATATGTCTCCGCCCCTCACTTGTTCCTGGTTTGCTTTCTCCTTCTGTTCCCAGGTGTTACTCATTTCCCTTGTAAGTCTCTGTATATACTGGACAGTAGGTACTGGACTAGTAAGTTATTTCAGTAGGCAGGTTTTAGTAGCCACACAAGCTCGGACGTAGTACGTCCGCCATATTGCCAGCATCTTGTGACGCAAGACGTCAGACCACCACCGTAAAAGACCAGCTTTTCATTTAAAAGCTCGTTTACTGACAGATTTAGACTGTTTGTGACACTGGTCTGTGTTTTTGTCTGAATCTGTACTCAGAGAAGATGAAACGGGAGGAATGTAATCATTGTTTATCTCAGCAGTAGCGCTAACTTCTGTAGCGGCAGTTCACTAGCCGTAGCTGCGTACACACAGCCGACGTTCAGCTTTTCACCGTTTTTAATCCGCTTTGAATTCATCCGCGGCTCCAGGTGAATCATGGGATAGCGCAGTGTTCGCCTACATAAAAATGGCTGCCGATTCAGTAGGTCATCTGGGAACCGTTCACCTATTTGATGCCTACTAGGCTAGCCATGCTCGCCTACTGATTTCGCCTACTGAGTAGTAGGCAAGTAGGCGATTTTGGACGTACCTCTACTGTTTCCACCCCCACTTCCTTATTGGTTAATTTTCTGTTGTTATGGTCTAGTCCATGGCCCTGTGTGTAGTCTTGTTCTTGTTTCCTCTGGATTTCCCTTCCATGTATTTGGTT
The DNA here is from genome assembly GCA_021613375.1 of Megaleporinus macrocephalus. Taxonomy (NCBI): domain Eukaryota; kingdom Metazoa; phylum Chordata; class Actinopteri; order Characiformes; family Anostomidae; genus Megaleporinus; species Megaleporinus macrocephalus. The sequence goes on from CM038727.1 coordinate 14,988,536, forward strand.
ACCTTTCATTGTTATATTTAGTTTTTTGTTATTTTATTGAAGATCAGTAAAGCTTGCGTATGTGTCTGTCCTTTCCCCGTCCTGTTTTCGCCACGTCTGCTCCTCTCTCTCCCACAAACGCATGCTGAGGGACATTATTTTTAAACACTTTTTTATTTTTGAGCTTTGACTCATCCTCGCTCGTTATGGATCTTTTCCTGGATGCTCCTTTTAAGCCCAAGCATGATTACATCACCTCTTTCAAGATGTTTTGAACATTTCACATTTCATTGAACATCCTAATTGCTCCTGTGCCAGCGTTTTGGCAATGTACTCCATGCTTTTCAGAATGAGTGTATATTGAAAAAAAGAAAAAAAGAAGTCTGGCCAGGAGTTGGTGTGCACAGTGTGAGAGAAACCATATCCATATTTGTATTCAGTAAACAAAGTTTTGAAATCATTACAAGGACAAGATCTGCAAACAAGCTCCACCGTGACTAGAGATACAGGCAGAGCTTGCAGTGTTGTGGACTGCTTCTGCTACACGGCTGAATTTGATAACCGACTATCAAATTCATGTTGATTTTCAGGGACTTATTTCTTCACCAGACAAAAACAGTAAGAGCCCATTTCTGCCACTCATTTGGACCTCCAAAGTACATAACCTTAGGAATAAGAAACTGTTCTCCCAATCTGAATGTACTGTTTATATTAAAACATCCATATAACTATAAAACTATACTAACCACAACTCTGATATCTTAGGACATTAAATGTCTAACCAGTCCTATTATAGAAGTATGAACTACTAGCCAATACTTCCACGGGACTGTAGGTCACCAGCCACTCTAGTGCAGGAGTATGAACTTCTACACAATTCTAATGCAGTGCTAGTCTTTTCTAATACAGCAGTGAGAATTACTACTGAGTCATTATGCAGGACTATTAGCTTCTAGCTTATTTTAATACAGCAGCTTTAACTACTATCCAGTTATAATTCTGCAGCATGAATTATTGGCAAATACATGTATGAACCAGCAAGGACTAGTAGGCAAGTGGAGAACCTTCTATATGGTTCAAAAGGATAAGCAAGCTGTAACGACGCTGAGGCAATGAGTCTAGATGCAAGTGTGAGTTTTTGTTTGACTCTGACTTCTGATCAGCAGAACGAGATATCAAAAGAAACAGAACAGAGGAAACAAACTAAAAGAAAGACGAACAGCAATCAAAATCCTAACAAGGGGTATAAATACACATAGAAGTAGCTAGAACACCTGGGGCTGATGAAACAGGGAGAGGATACAGACTACTCACAGATGAGGGGTATAGTAAAAGGGCAGAGCCAGGGAACAAAAACAAAGACATCAAGAGGGAAGAAGTGGACAAAGACACAAGCCCTGGGCTCCCTACGTCTCCCTACGTCTAGTCCCCTACAAGCACATTGCTGCAACCAACATGGTCCCATTCTCCTGGTTACTATCAGATGTGGCTATGCCTCCCCAGTCTCCTCCCATTCTTTCCTCACTGGACTGCTTCCCCTATTGAAACCAATCAAAAATCTAGCCTCTCCTAACCTCCACCTGATTGGCTTCCCTGTTTTTTTATCTTATCGTTTTATCCCAAGCCCTTCCCAACACAAAAGTAACCCCATATCTCACCGAATGTAGGTGGACTCCAGTATGTGTTGCATTAATTAATGCCAGTTGGCTATTAGCCTGTCCTAATACAGCGGTATGAATTCCTAGTCAATGCTGGTGAAGCAGTATGAACCAGAACAAGTACATATATGTATAGAGGTACATTTCTTTATTGACACACTCCAAAAGGAAAAAAAAAAAACAGGGGCCTAATTCTTGTGTTATATGCTCGCTACATCTATTCTATTCTATTCTATTCTATTCTATTCTATTCTGTTCAGTAGTGCAACAATATGAATAAAACATCAGTATCAGTGAATCAGTATGAATTACTAGACAATTCCAATAAAGCAGTGTGAACAATTTCTCAGTTCTAAAGAAGCAGTATGAATTACTAGATAACTATAATGCAGAACTATGAATAACTTCTCAGTTTTAATATAACAGTATGAATTACGAGACAATTTCAACACAGCAGTATGAATTACTAAGCATCTGTAATGCAGCAGTATCAATAACTTGCCAGCTCTAATAAAGCAGTGTGAATTACTATACAATTGTATTGCAGCAGCATGAATAATTTGCCAGTTCTAATAAAGCAGTATGAATTACTAGACAATTATAGTGCAACAGTACGAACAGCAAATTCTAATGAAGCAGTATGAATTACTAGACAATTATAGTGCAACAGTACGAACAGCAAATTCTAATGAAGCAGTATGAATTACTAGACAATTACAGTGCAACAGTACGAACAGCAAATTCTAATGAAGCAGTATGAATTACTAGACAATTATGGTACAACAGTGCCAGCAGTTAATTGTAATGAAGCAGTATGAATTACTAGATAATTATAGTGCAACAGTACAAACAGTTAATTATAATGAAGCAGTATGAATTACTAGATAATTATAGTGCAACAGTATGAGCAGTTAATTCTAATGAAGCAGTATGAATTACTAGATAATTATAGTGCAACAGTATGAGCAGTTAATTCTAATGAAGCAGTATGAATTACAAGACAATTCTAATGAAGCAGTATGAATTACTAGACAATTATAGTGCAACAGTACGAGCAGTTAATTCTAATGAAGCAGTAAAAATTACAAGACAATTCTAATAAAGCAGTATGAATTACTAGACAATTATAGTGCAACAGTACGAACAGCAAATTCTAATGAAGCAGTATGAATTACTAGACAATTATAATGCAGCAGTATGAAGGAAGCTGTATAAATTATTTCCCCAACTTGAATTACATAGTCCAAGAGAAACAAGCACTGTGTTAAGGTGACCCCTACAAACACAGCAGCATGGACTACCAGTATGAATTCCTAGCCAATCTTTATGCGCCAGTATTGTGCAGACCTACAACCCACCAGCCACCATAGTGCACTCCTCCATAGTGCAAGCCACTCCTAACACAGCAGCACAAACGACCGGTATGAATCACTAGCCAATGCTTCTACTAACCCAGAGCTCACCAACTCTGCTTCTGAAAACTTTACCTTAGCTAACCTCACCTGATCCTGATCTAATCCCCAAGTCCTTAGATTTGGGTTTGGAGGTGAAAGGCAGATCTCCAAGAGGAGGGCTGACCCAGCCAATCCTAACGCAGTAGTATGAACTACTAACCAATCCAAGGCGGTGCTCACGGAGGTGGAAGGGGGGGAGACGCCGCTGTCCGTGGTGCTGAACCACCTCAGCCTGGCTTGCTTTTAGCTTTATTGCTGTTTGATATTCCACCCATGCACGCAGCCGCTGCTACAGGAGAGATGATATATCAGCAGTTTGTCTCATGTAGACAGCGCTTCCCCTTCAGCTACAGACAGCGTGGAGAGGAGAGCGGTGGGCGGCACCACACCGCTGCGCGAGGAACAAAAGTAATAGTGGCTAATTAAACTGTCCCTGCGCTCTGAGGAGATGTTGATAGAGAGATGGTGAAATGATAGCAGTGGAAAACAACTCGTGATATATGTGTGTGTTGCTGTCCAGAAACTTGGGCTTTGGAGCGAGGCTGAAGTTTCGCCTGGTCCAGTTTCCAATTCTCCATTCCACCTTAAATGCTGCAGCAGTTACATTCTGGCGCCTCAGGCGCCAGAATGTAACTGCTGCAGCATTTAAGGTGGAATGGAGAATTGGAAACTGGACCAGGCGAAACTTTATCTTCGAGAAATGCAACTCGCTTTTTATTAGCTTTAGCACTGAAGCCACTGCTACACACACACACACACCACAACAACAACCCACTGCTCACATCTGTCCTCTAAAGGACTCTCTCTCTGAGCGTCTGGCCACAGGTGCCCGACTTTCAGTCCACCTGGCATCAGGCTGGCCAGCTTCGGCCGAGTTCCCGTCGCCGTAACGCCCACCAAAGTTGCAGAAGCGAGGACAACCCACCTCGAACAAGGGTCCGATCTTGTTCTTCTCCAGGTAGGACTGAATCCTCGACTGCTGCTCAGACGCCATGGAGGAAAAGTACTTTCACCAAACGACAAGAAGCTCCACTCACGCATGAGTCTTCATGCTCCGGGGTAGAGGGGAGCCGGGGCTGGGGGGGAGGAGATGAAGTATCTCAGGTGGGTTTCCACACTGCGGCAAAAACTGAGGCAGCCGAGCTCCTCTACGAGCACATTGCTGCAACTAACATGGTCCGTTTCTCCTGGTTACTATCAGATGGGGGCTATACCTCCCCAGTCCCCGCCCCTTCTCTCCTCATTGGACTGCTTCCCTCTATTGAAACCAATCAAAAAAATCCAGCCTCTCCTGATTGGCTGCCCTGTTTGATTTTTTTTTTTATTTGATCGTTTTATCCCAAGCCCCGCCCAATACAACAGTAATCCCATATCCCACCAAATGTGATGGGGTTTAATATGTGTTGTGCTAATTTGATGCCAGTGTGTACATCATCTAAGCACCTTTAAATAGATTCTTTTGAAGCTGGCAGCTGGAAAATTGTAACACAAATTAATGCTAATGTGTAGCTATTAATATTTATTAATGAGGTAATAACCAGGCTGGGATGGGGTGTGAGGTTTGGGAGTGTCTATTAATGGAAATGGAATGGAATGTACATTTATTAGTGTATAATGTTGCTGTCCAATGATTAACAAGCATCTCCAAACAGGGGCATAAACGTCCTTTCCTTTTAATGCAAGTCAATGGAACCAGAATTTCCATTGGTCCGTTCATCATAATATTTTGAATCAATGTAAATGGCAGTGGCTGTGTTCAAATGATGTAAAACCCTGAATATTAATCTACAAATTGAGATGTTTTTTGACAGTATCGTTGTGTTTTTGTTAGCTTGGAAAGAGCCTCTCTTCTACATAGAGACACAATATTTCTAAAAAACAGACAAACCACACACTGGCTGTAGAGAATTTTTACCTTAAAGCAATACTTCCAGTTTTGATGGTCGTGTTGAAATGTCCGACCGTAGTGCTTATCCGTAGCTCCTTATGTAAAACTCCTGGTGGAATATTTTGATAGCTTCTGCACCAGAAGTATCACCAACATTACAGGTGAATTATTATGCTAATTTTTAAGGTTCATAGTTTCATTTTGGGGTTTGGGCTCTGCTTGAATTGTATATATACAATATTTTTCTCATATTATACATCTGTATTTACCCTGTGTCTGTTAAAGCTACTGTATCTGTAAGCTCCGCCTCCTGATGAGCCCAGTGGGTTCAGATTAGTTAGGCCAAGCTCTGTTATGATTGGTCAACCACCAAAGTCACATCCTTGTACAAGTTCTGCCCCCACATTGCTGTGGATATTTTCACTTCAGCATCAGTTCTGCCTGGTCGTTTGGAATCAGACTCCGATCCTGAAAGTCAGGCAGAACAAGTTAATAAACTTGATCAAACTTTATAAAGCTAGACTGGAGCAGGATGTTAAGTAGGTAGGTTTTTACTGTTTTATCTCTCCTGCGTGACAAGTTTGTCAGTAGGTGGGCCATAAGTACTGTGTTACAAGATGATGTCATATTGTAACTGGGTGAAGAGCTGGACGTTTCAGGCAGCTGAGGAAGGAGGTTTTTGCGAGAGAGAGTTTCTCCCTGTGGCATGTACTTTGGATTTTAGCTACACACATTAAAGGAAGCAGAAAAACACTGAAAACAGTAATAACAAACACTTTCAAAGATGTTGAGGTCTGGACTCTGAGCTAACCGGTTTATTGTTCTGAGAACAAAAGCAGTTTCTATGTTTCTTGTTCGGTACAGTACAAAACTGCACATCCTTTTAGACCCATATTGTTGTGTTGTCGTCTTAATGGGGAAGGATGGACAGAAACCATCTTTGTCAGTAAATTTCAGGATGAGTGATTCAAACTTGGATAAAAGTCTGGTTCCATTAACTTACATTAAAAGTAAAGTATGGTTTTCTTTCTCCTGTAAAGTGAATATTTTGGAGATACTTCTTTGGGGTTTAATATAGTTTATTATGTATATGCAGGTCAAGTTCTGTCTTACGTCTCACTGTGAACTTTTATCTTAGAGCAAAATAAGAAGAAGAGAGTCTAACAGAAAGTAGTTCCTGTAGTGATAGATGTACTAAGACGTTCCAATGCAGACAGACAGAGAACCCTACAATAAATTTCAAAACTTTTTTTTATTCTCTGGTAACTTTAAAAGGGCCTATTATTATTATTGTATATTATTATTATTATTGTAATTTTGTATTTTTTTAATATTTTTTAATATTTAGTATTTTTTATTATTATTCATCTAAGACCCATGTTTGTGTGTATCAAAAGCAGTGGTAATTTATTTGTGTGTGATTATTTCCCAGCTACACTTCATCTCTTATATTGAAACCTGCTGTGTTTGTGACTGTGTCTTTAAGACAGATCTAAATAACTTCTGCTTTGATTCCTAACACAGGAATGAAACATTCCCTATAGCTTCTGCCTGAGGGGCGGAGCAAAACTGTTGTAGGTTAAAAGGGCGTGAATGTGGTTTAAATACTGAAGCTGGCACTCATGAGCGATACATTCTGAATGTTTAACACTGTTTATATACTACTTGAAACTTTTTATTTAAAAAGTGAATATTTTCCTACTTTATGTACCGTCACAATCACCAACTGTACTCCATTTCTTTTTCTGCATACTCTGTTAGCCCCCTTTTACCCTGCCAGGACCCCCACAAAGCACAATACACACACATCACTATACGTCAGTGTTACTGCGGCGCTGAGAATATCCCACCACCCAAATAATATCTGCTCTGTGGAGATCTGGTGGGGGGGTCCTGACAATGGAAGAACTGGGTGAAAGGGGTCTAACAAGGTATACAGAGAAACAGATGAACTACAGTCTGTAATCGTAGACCTACAAAGTGCTCCTATATGGAAAATGGAGCTGAAAACTGGACAGTTAGGGTATATTTGTAACTAGGTAGGACAACACAGGACTCATTAAACAATAATACATGTTTTTATAAACAACAGAATGAATCATTCCTGTACCTTAAAAAATGTTTATTGTAATCAACAGCTACATTGCCATTATGCCATTCATAGTATAGAAAATTTCAACAAAGCTTTAACATGTTTCTCATATATCTCATATCGGGTCAGTTTAATAAAAATAAATTAGTGCCGTCTTTCAGTCAAAACAACATTGTGATTAGTATTCCTTTACAATAACAGTCTGAGATTTCATTTACTGTGATTAATTTCTAACACAAATAACAAGACACTATGCAGAGGCACTGTACTCTAATAAAATTCGGACTACTGAATTTTTAGTCGTAACAAAACGAGACATTGCAGGCACGGAAACAGCTGGTCGACTTCATTTGCATAGTAATATCTCTATTTCCTTCATTGTGTTAAGCAACATTAAGACATAGCATATATAGAATTACTCCTGAGTACTGAACGTTTAAACTGATTCATGCTTCATGAACACTACGTACACGAGACCTGTTTAAAACAGTAACACTGACGGCATCGCGTTTTAAAGACACTTTCCAGTACATGATCATCCATTCACTGAGTTAATCGTCTCTATTCAACAGTTGAAACACTTGGGAATATAGCTAATTAGACTATACACATATTTAATATAACATGATTGTAGAAACAGATGGTACAGTCAGGCTATAAAGGCTTTCTGCCGATTCATTTTCCTTATATCATCTCATAACAAAATAATGTACAATAATGGAATCTACAGAGTTTCATTAAAAAATATATGTTTTACATAGAAAATGATAATGCGCACTGAAAAAGGTAATGTACCAGATTTACTTCAACACTGATCGTTTCCATATGAAAGAATCTTATTACTTTAATGTAGTTATTGTAATGATACTATTGTTTTCCTGCTTTATTAAATGGTCAACATATAAAATAAAGTCATTCAGAGTGGCTGAAAAATCTGAAAAATGCCTGAGACATTGTATTTTAGGTTTTCCACCATCATCAACATTACATATAAAACTCAGAAAACACACAAATGTCTCTAAAATGAACCACTTCATGTTAAACCACTCAGAATGACTTTGTTTATATGTTAATAACTGAATAAAAAAATAATAAAAAATTAAAAACTGGTTGCATTAACCTTCAGTTTCATTTGATTTCCTTTCTAATAACTGTTTTCAATAGGAAAGTTTATCGTTCAAGCTGAGGAAGGTTTTTAACACTGGTGTTTCAGGCTTAATGGTGTATGAGATTTGGATTTGCTGGACAGGCCTAATAAAATGAACCACGCAGCTAACTGTAAACCTGAGTATTATCCACAAAAATGATATATCGTATTATAAGTATTTCATTCATGTACAGGGTGATGTGAGTGAATCAAACAAATGACTTTAGAGAATAAGAGGTGGAAACGTTTCAATTAAGCGTCCAAACTTGACTGTTTATGAGCCAAAGCTGGTGCCTGGTTTTCATTTTTGGTCAAATAATTATGAGCACATCACTGTCAGGCCTTCAGTGTACACTTTTTAATATTTTACTATTAAACAGAAACCGGGTTTTCATGTGGGGAATATTTAATACGGTTTCAGGCTCATTTTATACGTACACCGATGCTTGGCCTCACTTAAAAGTACAGTTCCATGGTCCAAGTATCAGAGCCCTTAAAAAATAGAGAATCCAGTTGATGTGTGTGCTCGTGACTGTGTATACATCAAGTATTTGACAAAGCTTATAACATGGCTCAGCCAATCAGATTTCAGGGACGTTGGCCAATTTCCCCCTTACCCTACTGATAGTTGATGAACAGAGACAGGTTTGGTGTTTAAGGTTTGCTTCTTTCACTGTATACTGAGCTACAAGGCTAATGTGGCTAGTAAGAGAAGTTTAAGTCCACCAGCTGAATGCATAAAATCATACACCTGGCCCAAATACCCCTGCGTTGAGATGCTAAAGTAGTAATTCACCTATAAAATGTTGCCAACAATGAATGGAAATGAATAGCCATTGGCTGGTATTATATAAAAGTAGTCATGCTAATTGGTGGCTAAGCTAGCATGTTTGACTGACCTATTCCTACACCTAGTCTTGCTTAAACTGCCCGTAGCATGGATAGGCTCGTTTATGTTCCCTTTGAAACTTCATATCTACACTGACTGCACCTCTAGTTTCAACTAGCTACTAACTCTAAGTCTGCATGTCTGGTCTGTGCAGTAGATTGTTTTTTCATATGGAAATGATTCGCACACATGAATCAGGAAACCTCAGCGCATGACCTTTTTCAGTGTCGTCTGACTGACACTAACGTGAGGGTTTTGACAGCAGCCTAGAAACAGGGGTGTCCTGTGTATTTAGGTTTTCAGTCTAAAATGAGATGGAGCTCTGTAGTAGAGAACAGAAAACAAAAACAACAACAAAACTATGACAACAACATGGGCTTTAAAAAGCTACAACAACAACAACCGTATGTACACTGGAAGCCCCCTTAGCGGTGAAGCAAGGCATGACAGATCCTGCGGAGGGTGCGAGTGGGTGGACTTCCAGACGGTCCCCTCAGGAGGTGTGAGTGTGGGTGTTATCCATCCAGGCTGATCAGGTTCAAGGGTCACTGTCTGGGGGTGGAGGCTGGCACAGTTTATAGAGTCTGACAAAAAAAAAAAAAACAACACAGCAGATGCACATTAATTTGAGAACTTAGACACCACACAACCAATTAAAGAGGGGCTTTTTCCCCCCTTACCCTACAAGTAGTTGATGACAGTTTTGGTGTTTGAAGCTTCTTTTGTTGTATACTGAGGTACGAGGCTAATGTAGTGAGTAAGAGAAGCTTAAGTCCACCAGCTGGCAACACCTGGCCAAATACCCCTAGTAGTAATTCACCTAAAAAAGCTGATGTTGCCAACAATGAATGGAAATGAATAGCCATTGGCTGGTATTATATAAAAGTAGTCATGCTAACTGGTGGCTATTGTGTTGTTAGCTAAGCTAGCATGTTTGACTGACCTACTCCTTCACCTAGTCTTGCTTAAAGGGTCTGTAGCATGAATAGGCTCATTTATGTTCCCTTTGTGTGCAAAAACAAATATTTCAGTTTTAAACGATGTAATAACACTCCACCCACATACTTCCATGCACACTTTTTACATTGGAATAGATGATAAGCAATACTTCCACTAGATGGCAGTCTGGAGTCACAGGTCTCTGGCAGAAACAAACATGGCGAAGGTAGAGGAGTTCGTAATAACGTACCGGCTATGAAAGAGACTAAAGTGGCAGTGTTGTGGATGGCTTCTGGTCTGTGAGGCCATTAAATACTTTGCGACATGTGGGCAGATAATTATTTTTAAAGATATTACCAATGAGAGAAACTGAAATTGTGTTCTATTAACTATTGGCTTACACTGCCCGTGCGATTTCTGATGGTACTGCTTTGTTTCGGTTGTATCCGTAAGCTTTTAGAGAATGTGCACAGACAGAAAGACAGCACAAACAGATAACTTTGTCTGTAGCCAAACTTCTATTTGGTGTTGAGCATGAATTAGCTTTTACAAAGAGTGTTTAAGCCAATTCAATACATGTATCAGTCTTAAAGGCACAGTAAAAACACATTAAAAGCTGAGTGCATGTGGTAAACCAAACATTTAATTTATATAAATTGGCCAAACTATACCTTACTCCTTATTTCATTTCCTTCTAGGACAGAGTTTATAAGGCTGGTCTGACATGTTAGTCGTTTTAGCCATTACTTGATTGGTGAGTAGCTTAACTTGCTTGCATGTAGTTGAGAGAACGGCTGCACAAACCTCATTTAATTATGTAGTCAGATTCCCAGAGCACAGTCTGAAAGCACTGACTTTTTATCTCACATGATACTCCATTGCAATTTATGTCATCTTATGTTCAGTTAGTAAGTCATACAAGCTCCTTGCAGGCTGATGGGAAATCACACCGATGCTACTACCAGCTGTCTTTGCATACAGTGGGCGAGTCACTGTAGTGTGAAAATCCACCTCTCTGTTTCGTTTTACAAAACCTGGGCTTCTCAGGAGGCGTCCTACTGCAGATTTCCCTCTCTCTCTCTTTCTGTCAAATAAAACACTGTAGCACAAGTTCTTCCAGAAGTGGGCTTGCCAGCATCCGCGGTATAATGTGACGGCTGTCGAAATGTACAATGTAAATCTGCAGCCTACACTTTACCTAGAAAAACGGTTTCAGGTTTTTTTTACTGAGGTAGGGAAAAGTGTATGGCTGCTTGAACCTCTAAGTGCTGGTTTCTAATAGCATGTTTCAGCTAAGCTAATGCTGGAGCACTTTACTTTTCTACATTAACATGCATTAACATATATTGGAACTTGTATGTATCAGTTACACAGTGACTCCTTCAGTAAAGAGTGCTGACATAGTGCAGTCACCAGTGTTTCACTTCTAACAACTACCTAAAACCTGGTTACAACTCATATTCACAGTCTGTCTAGAAATATCTAGAACTTCCAGAGTGATATGTAAACAGCATTCTCTGATTTCTTAGATCATTTTAGAGCCTAGAGGTTCGACTAAGAAATCTGATAAAGAGAGATGGATGGTAGCTCAGTAATCTGGTTTCTCTGTTTGCACCCTTACTCTGATTTCTTTCATATGTCTTAGACTTTGCATGCGCAAAAAACACAATGTAAAATAAACAAGCAGTGTTTAACATAGCAACCGTGAAAAGGCACTAAAAGAACTTTTGGGGAGAGGCTGAAACCAACTACATGCCAAGATCAAATAAAGAATTTATATTTTCCTTATATTCTAGATTATGTAAATTCATATTTCTGATATCTGATTATAGTCTGACTCAAACAGACCCACAGTTTTACCATGATCTGATTCTCCAAGTGGGTGTAAATGGTTTACGACTGTGAAGAGCTTGGAAACTCACTCACTGTAAATCAAGACATGTTTGGTTTAATTGTTTTTTTTTGTCATTTCCAAATTATTGTTAATCTAATGTGTGCCTTCAGTTCAGCTCCTGAACTCCAAACCAATGAGCTAACTTGTTTGGCTGTATGCATATACTGTAGATACCATAGAATCAACTAAATCAGTTTAGGCAATTTGCTCTTGGCTGGCTCAAGATGCAAACCCTTTTACTTTCCAACTAAAACTTAGCGATAACATTATTACAACAATTGCCGAGTTCAAATACACCAGGCTTCATGATTCCAATTGGCACTATTAGAAGTTTAATTAAGTCAAACTTTTTTATTGTGAAAATAGATAGAAATCATTATGCCTTGTCTGAAAGCTATGAAGGCCATAAATGTTCCCCACAGGTATTAATTCTTTAAAGCAGAAGCTAGATAGCACTTTTCTGTGTTTTAATCTACTGTCACTGAGAACCCTAATGGGTAGATTTCCAGTACCTTCAGCTAGAGAACATAAATGCTCTATATCCCATAGCAATTAAATAGTACCAGCTGCACTAATCCACATGACTAATATTGACTTCTAACATTTGATGTCATTGTTGTTTTATAAAATTAGATAATGAAAAGCTTCAAATAGGTGGCAACTAAAATTATTTAAGGCACAAAATTGGAACCAATGAGAGAACATGGCTCGTTCCATGGTGAAACAATATGCACTTACATGGTTACATTGTTATACTGTTGTTGGACAAAGAACTTTTATTTCCATTTCCATTAATGTTTGCATATTTTTCTAACTTTAAGTTCTAACTTAAGTTTGTTTGCATTGTGTAAAATTTTCATAATAGACAGACCAATAAAAATGTAAATCTAAAAATCACTTCCATTATACATCAAAGAAGCCAAAGAATGTAAAACTGTATTTACACCAGCATTTTTGAATAAGAAGAGTTATAATTGGGCAGGAATACTGGCCGATATCCTAGACCTAACATTTAAACCACCAAAGTTTACATACAGCTCACGTTCTAGCCAAGCGAAACAATGACAACGAAGCACCAGCAGCGACAATGGCCAATTATGTAGAGAAAGGCAACATTCCAGGCTGTAAAGGGTGGTTGATGTTCATCTGAATGAGCTGAACGAGCTATTGAACATGCTATTTACCAGCTTGTTTTATGAATTTTCCATTTCACCTTAGATGGAAATGTGGCATTTAAGGTGGAACTCAACATTTGAGTAAGAAGCTGGTGAATATGAAGCCAAATGCAGCTCCCACATCTTTAACTAGACGCTTGGTATATTTCACTCAGTATACTTTAAACCTTGAACAATATCGAGCAGCCTCACACAGTATTTAACACTGAAGAGACTGAAGAGAGGAGCAGTTCCACCTTTATTAGCATCACCAACAGTAACCTGTAGGTAGCAGCCATGCTGTATGATTGTATCCACGTTTTGATGCCAAACCATCTTAAACTGAAAGTTTTACAGTGAGCTCACATTGTGTTGATGTTGAGTTTGAAAGCAGATAGCAAGTATAGGTAACCTTGGATTCTAATAACTATAAACCAGCAAATCAGAGCAGAGCTCATCAATTTATTCTTGAGTTAAAAAAAAAACAGGTAATTTCATTCTAGGGCCAAATCACAGGGTTTTAAAGGGGCGTGTAAAAGCACATCTGGACATTTTTCACCCTGACCAAAGCCAAATATCTTCCACGTAGACATCAGAGAATAATTTTCAATACTGAATAAATGCTTCTATGACACCTTTAAGACCTTTCCTTCACCTGTAAAGTTACCTTTATGGATGTGTTGTTGAGAAAGCGAGGATAGGTATACAAAAAGCCTGTATGATCCTCTCAGGTGTGTAAAACCTTTGCACAGTACTGTGTTTATGGCCTCAGGCTGTCTGTGTGTGTGTGTGCGTTTGTTCTGGTTACCTTGGCACGGAAGATGGAGTGCGGTCTCTCACTCCGAGGTTTTTGGCTGAGTTCTGCACTCTGGCCCCCTGAAAAAGCAAAGAGGCATAATTAGGAATTACACACGGTTTCTTCAGAGCAGCTACGAACATACTACTATAAATGAGCACAGACACAGCGGTGGGGAATATGATGATATAGCATTACTGTGACAAATTACATGAGTGCATGCTTTTCTGAGCATATGATAGATATTGTCAGCATTTCTAGAGCACTGGACCACCACATGAATCACAACAAAGACCATTTAAAGAAAGCCAGTGGAGAGATACAAACTGTGAACAGTAACTGCATGAACTGCATTGTAATAAGCAGCTGATATAATAGTCAGTCTATAATAGTATTATACTTTTTTCATTTATTTGTTCTTCTTAAACATTTGAGCCAAGGTTAGTAATGTTTGCTGGCGCATTTCGTCCAGACCAGACAAGAAAAAAAAAAAAAAAAAATTTATATATATATATATATATATATATATATATATATATATATATATATATATATATATATATAATAAATATCTCTACTGTCCAAAGAAAAACTAGCATCTCAAAAAAAGCAACTTTACAGGAGAGGACAAAAACTGTCTTTACTTTTAATGGAAATCAATGGAACCAGAATTCTTTCCTAGCTAATTTGGAGCATTTCTATTGGTCCAGTCATCATGAAATTTTCCGACAATGTAAACAGCAGCTGTCGTGTTCAAGTGAGGCGAAAAAATTAAAACTGAAAAAATTGGAGGTATATTGTTTAAACCTGAGCCTAACATATGTGTTCCATATTGCCCACCAGTATGTGGACATGTTCTGAGTCCAATCAGAATCCTTTCTCTGTGGAACTGAAGTAAAATGGCTGTGAAACTAAGCCGGTGCTTGAGCGCGGAGCAGGACTCGTGGATGGATTACGCAGATTTTCCTGCTGAAAGTAAGAACTGCTGCTTTTTGCATGAAAAGAGAAGAGTGTCAACATAAAGCTAAGCCTGGATTATCTGCTCAAAATTAGATTAACGGCAAATGGGAGGATGAATCTAATTGTGTTTTTATTAAACGCTCCAGCCGGCAGTGGGTTCGGAATTACAGATCCAATTTCTATTAAAGTCCTCCGCCGAAGGCACAACATGTGCTGCTGCTTCATGAGTCAGTGTTAAGAGCAATAATTATCGGTCAGCGCGGTTCTGTTTGCTTAATTGGAACACTTTCAAACAGGAAAGCAGGAAAAAAAAAGTAGAAAACTCAGCTTAGTGCTTTTGCTGTACCGCTTTGCACAAACGCTATAATATCATAACCTCTATAATCTCTATAACTCAAATAAAAAAAAAAATAGTTCTGATTCAGACCCACCATAGGCTTCCTATACAACTCTCTGGATTCCAGAGGCACTGATATATAGTTTCAGCATCGTCATCGTGATGTGCGCATGCGCAATAGTAACATCGCAGGACATGCACCAATGCATTGTTTTGCACTAATATTGGATTCATTAGGTTGTTGTTATTTTTTTTATCTGTAGTAAGTGACGCATCCACTCATTCTAAACAGTCATCAGCTGAAGCCGCCCCTCCTCCACTACTCATTTAAAAGAGTCACAGAAAATGAGGAGCAAAAGGAAAACACAGAGAGGGAGGATTTAATTGAAAAAAAGAAATCAACGTCAGATATATGGAAATATTTGGGCTACAGAAAGGATGATGTTGACATAAAACATGTAATTTGTCGACAGTGCCTTGCAGTTGTTGCACTACACGAGGCAACGGGACTCATTTGTTTGACCATTTAAAGCGCCACCTCAAAGCTCTGCATACCAGATCTGGATGTTATCAAAAGTAGAAGGTTTAGATGTCTTTGCCAGTGAGGACATCGAGAAATCACTGTTATAACTTTTCACCTTGCAAAAGACCTAGTACCTGTCAGGCTGGCACAGGTAGCTGTTGAGCTGAAGCAGACGAAGGCAGAGAAATGTTGAATGCAAATGCAAGCTTTTAAACAAAAAGTACTTAATAAGCAAATACAAAGTAAGATAAACAAACGGGTTACGAAAACAGACAGTTATCACAACGATAGAGTTACCACAACAAGTTATCACAACGATAGAGTTACCACAACAAGTTATCACAACGACAGAGTTACCACAACAAGTTATCACAACGATAGAGTTACCACAACAAGTTACCACAACGATAGAGTTACCACAACAAGTTATCACAACGATAGAGTTACCACAACAAGTTATCACAACGACAGAGTTACCACAACAAGTTATCACAACGATAGAGTTACCACAACAAGTTATCACAACGACAGAGTTACCACAACAAGTTATCACAACGATAGAGTTACCACAACAAGTTATCACAACGACAGAGTTACCACAACAAGTTATCACAACGATAGAGTTACCACAACAAGTTATCACAACGATAGAGTTACCACAACAAGTTATCACAACGATAGAGTTACCACATCAAGTTATCACAACGACAGAGTTACCACAACAAGTTATCACAACGATAGAGTTACCACAACAAGTTATCACAACGATAGAGTTACCACATCAAGTTATCACAACGATAGAGTTACCACAACAAGTTATCACAACGATAGAGTTACCACAACAAGTTATCACAACGACAGAGTTACCACAACAAGTTATCACAACGACAGAGTTACCACAACAAGTTATCACAACGATAGAGTTACCACAACAAGTTATCACAACGATAGAGTTACCACAACAAGTTATCACAACGACAGAGTTACCACAACAAGTTATCACAACGATAGAGTTACCACAACAAGTTATCACAACGACAGAGTTACCACAACAAGTTATCACAACGACTGAGTTACCACAACAAGTTATCACAACGATAGAGTTACCACAACAAGTTATCACAACGACAGAGTTACCACAACAAGTTATCACAACGATAGAGTTACCACAACAAGTTATCACAACGACAGAGTTACCACAACAAGTTATCACAACGATAGAGTTACCACAACAAGTTATCACAACGACAGAGTTACCACAACAAGTTATCACAACGATAGAGTTACCACAACAAGTTATCACAACGACAGAGTTACCACAACAAGTTATCACAACGACAGAGTTACCACAACAAGTTATCACAACGACAGAGTTACCACAACAAGTTATCACAACGATAGAGTTACCACAACAAGTTATCACAACGACAGAGTTACCACAACAAGTTATCACAACGATAGAGTTACCACAACAAGTTATCACAACGATAGAGTTACCACAACAAGTTATCACAACGACAGAGTTACCACAACAAGTTATCACAACGACAGAGTTACCACAACAAGTTATCACAACGACAGAGTTACCACAACAAGTTATCACAACGACAGAGTTACCACAACAAGTTATCACAACGATAGAGTTACCACAACAAGTTATCACAACGACAGAGTTACCACAACAAGTTATCACAACGATAGAGTTACCACAACAAGTTATCACAACGACAGAGTTACCACAACAAGTTATCACAACGACAGAGTTACCACAACAAGTTATCACAACGATAGAGTTACCACAACAAGTTATCACAACGACAGAGTTACCACAACAAGTTATCACAACGATAGAGTTACCACAACAAGTTATCACAACGACAGAGTTACCACAACAAGTTATCACAACGATAGAGTTACCACAACAAGTTATCACAACGACAGAGTTACCACAACAAGTTATCACAACGACAGAGTTACCACAACAAGTTATCACAACGATAGAGTTACCACAACAAGTTATCACAACGATAGAGTTACCACAACAAGTTACCACAACGATAGAGTTACCACAACAAGTTATCACAACGATAGAGTTACCACAACAAGTTATCACAACGACAGAGTTACCACAACAAGTTATCACAACGACAGAGTTACCACAACAAGTTATCACAACGACAGAGTTACCACAACAAGTTATCACAACGACAGAGTTACCACAACAAGTTATCACAACGATAGAGTTACCACAACAAGTTATCACAACGACAGAGTTACCACAACAAGTTATCACAACGATAGAGTTACCACAACAAGTTATCACAACGACAGAGTTACCACAACAAGTTATCACAACGACAGAGTTACCACAACAAGTTATCACAACGATAGAGTTACCACAACAAGTTATCACAACGACAGAGTTACCACAACAAGTTATCACAACGACAGAGTTACCACAACAAGTTATCACAACGATAGAGTTACCACAACAAGTTATCACAACAAGTTATCACAACGATAGAGTTACCACAACAAGTTATCACAACGATAGAGTTACCACAACAAGTTATCACAACGACAGAGTTACCACAACAAGTTATCACAACGATAGAGTTACCACAACAAGTTATCACAACGACAGAGTTACCACAACAAGTTATCACAATGACCGACAAAGACTGCAAAGGTATAAATAACACAGGCTAACAAGAGGGAACAGGTGACGGGACTGAACACAAATGGGCCACAGGTGAGTGAGGCGGGCCAGGGCGGAGACAAAGAAGCACATGACAACACGAGAAACGTAAACAAAGACCACATGGACTTGACAGGAAGTAAACAGACAGACAAGGACAGGCAGGGCGTCACAGTACCAGTAACACAGTTACCAAAAAAGGCTTTACAAACTTGTGGACTTTTATGCCGTTACAACAGACATGTGGTCCAGCAGAGCAAGAACCTTACATAAGTCTTACCGTCCATTACATTAATGAGGATTTCCAACTGAGAAGTTGCTGTTTGCAAACGCCATTTTTCCCAGAGGATCATTTAGACTAAGAAACATGCATTGTTATTATTATGATGGATCATTTACTTTTCATGACTTTCAGTGAGAAGTCGTTCAATATCGCAATATATATTGCAGCAAACAAAAATATTGCAATGTCAAATTTCTCCAATATCGTGCAGCGCTAGCACTGACCTTGTCAGACTTTTTTGACAGACTTGTTTATGAAACACGTGCTCCAACAGCCTGTTGACTGTTCAGTGATCACAGGTACTGGCACTACATTTTTAATTCCAATTGCTTGAAATGCCTCATCTTACGTTCTGTTTACATCTTATGCTATATTATCTTAGCTTTTTTAAACTAATGGAGAAATTGTGTGGAGAGCTTCAGTTCATACCACGTTTGTGTTTGTGAGCAGAAAAGGAGATTTTTATTAAGATCCGAACATGAGCCAAGGCCATCACTGTATGGTCATGTGCTGCCATGGAGTTGTTGTTATTGTCTGACATCAAAACAAACAGAAGTGCGAACTTGAACCTGTCAATACAAACTGCAAGTGTAATATAATCCGTTACATAACTGTGCGAATGCTTCCATAAATACATGCATGTATACTTTAATTGTATGAGACAATTACAGTAATTATCAGACTTCTGTTTTCTTCACAGCGGGTGGAGCTGTTCCATCATGTGGAAATGACGGGTGCCCACCTGCGCTCTGACGCAGAGGGAACGAAAAACGTAAATCTTCACCGTTTTCCAGACATTAGCAGTTTCCGCAAATAGCACGCAATTTGCCTTAGCGTGGCAGGTCGGCTGGGGGCTTTGCAGGTGGAGAGTCAGCGGGGGGAAAACGAAGTGCTGCAAAAGCACCGCTGCAGGCACACAGCTGAGAGAGCAAGTGCAAAGCAAGCATGAAGGAAAAAATCCACCATCCATCGCAAACACACATGGGTTTGTTTTTATACCTGGTCAGGATGTCAGGTCATGTACAAGCCTCAAATGTACTTTATGTAATAATAAATTCATATATATATATATATATATATATATATATATATATATATATATATATATATATATATATATATATATATATATATATGGATGTGTCATACATGTAGTAGTACATGTAACATGTAGACATGTAATATACATTTAATTAAATAATATATATATATATATATATATATATATATTTGCATGAGTCATACATGTATTACATATAAGTAGATATGTAATATACATTTAATTAAATAATATATAACATATATATATATATATATATTTGCATGTGTCATACATGTATTACATACAAGTAGATATGTAATATATATTTAATTAAATATATAATTCAATAAAATTAATAAATACATATTTGAATCTTATCTAAACTCTAACCCAACCCTATCTTAGCTGCTGTTCCAGGTTTAAATAAAAATGAAACATGGAGCCTGAGCAGGCAGTCAGGACCATATTGTTCCTGTAGAAAATGTTTTTTCCCATACAGTCAAAAACATTTGTCCTAACAATGTATGGAAACACAAACACACACACACACACACACACACACACACACACACACACACACACACACACACACACACACAAAGTCCTCCCTGTCTCTGGGGGAAAGTGACCAGTAAGTGCATTAGTGTAGGTATAAGCAGGCGCTGTAAGTGCAGTCCCACTCTCTTATCATGTCCCGGGATAACATCAGCAATTACACTGTGAGCATCAGGCCCATCCATCCATCCAAATAATCCTCTATACGAGGGGACAGAAACATCCTACCACCCTGCCAAGCCTTTAAATCCCCAACATATGGCAGCGCTGTGAAGGATATCTCAGTGTAAAGGCAAGAGATAAGGACAGGAAAGAGTGAACAGAAAGAATAAACTTCACCCAAACAGCTTCTAACAGTAGAAACCGCTTCCCTTCAACTAACGTCCGGAAAGTGAATTTCCACGGTTAGTGTTCTAGAAACAAACCCCTCAAGCTTCAAAGGCAAAATGAAATTAAAATGAATTAAAATCTGACTGGCTGAGCCGTAATTGAAGATGCTGTAAAATACTCAGTATGCATATATACAACCAAATACATCAACTGAATTTTGTATTAAGCTCCAAGTTATTAAAACCTAGAGAATCACTGGGTGCCTCAAAAAGCTCTCAAGTTCCATAATCTGAAAACTGTTTGCAAAGTGAAAACAAAAGCTGTTTGTATTTGTTCCAGCAAGAACTTCGGTTGCCATTATCACTAGAGATGGAAAGATCGATCGGCTATGTATCGGTATCGGCCGATTTTTAATCAAAATATGTGATCGGCCGATATTTCTCCAATTTAGCCGATCCCAAGAGCCGATCGATGGCGTTAAACAAATTAGCTTAATTTCTGTATTTCCAGCTGTATTCTGTATTCCAGCTGGAAATACAGCAATACAGCATCCAGCAAGAGGAACCCCCTCCGGCCAGCTCCCTGCAATTCCTATCTGAACCACTAGGTGGAAATACATACCCTTTCATTTTACACAGACTGACTAAAGCAGCGGCCTCGCGAGAAAAGCATGCGCTGATAGAAAGCTTGTTGTCCTTCTGGCAGTGTTTACCGTATGTGATACAGACTCATCCAGGACGTTTTTAAAATGTGTAAAATCAGCGTGTCTCGTTGAGGAACCAAGACAAAGACATTTAACTCTAATAATCTGATACGACACTGCACGCAGCTGAATACAGTGAGTATCAACAAACAGCAGAGCTAGCACACACAGCTAGTACAAAACAAACAACTCAGAACACCGTACAGACCAGATCTGACCGGTACGAACAGAACAGCAGAAACAATTTAAGATCAAGATCTATATTTAATGATTACAGATTGTCATTTAAAATAAGTCTGCACTTAGTGACTGCAATTTTTACTGCATTTATTTAATTAACTTTTTTTGTTTTAAATTAAGGGTCTAAATGTAATGATTGTAGTATTGGGGATATTTGTTTGATATACTTTGTTCATTTACTGTTAATTTTGCTAAAAATATTATGCTGTTTCACATGAGCTCGTTAAAAATGGTAATAAACCTGTTTAGATTATGTATCATGACTTGCTTGCGCTAATAACTACATGTAGCCCCGCCTTGGCATACAGCCCCGCCGATCGCCCTATTGGCCGATCGCCCTGAAAGGTGATCGGAATCGGCCTCAAAAACGCTGATCGGTCCATCTCTAATTATCCCTGTATTCTACTAACTATAAGGTTTATAGTTACGAAGCTAACCTGATGCATTCATGTCTCTGATTTCATTTGTACACTTAAATGTTGATGTTGGCCTTACCAGCTATAGCTACCCAACACAATGATCTACAGCAGATTTAGTTAGTGTTGTACTTTCTTTGTCAAGAGATGACATTAGACTAGCTAATTTGTTCAGTAAATAGTTAACAGGCTAATAATTTGCTAATGTGTGAAGCAGAAATGATGCTGGACTGTGTTGTAGCTGTACATGGAATGTTTACATGCACCTTAACACAGGAAATCATCATAGCAGAGCTAGAGTGAGCAGCACTGTGCAGCAGTGTCAATCAAATGAAGAGAAGCTCCTTAAAAAGTGGCATAACTGCATTT
This sequence comes from Megaleporinus macrocephalus, assembly GCA_021613375.1. Taxonomy (NCBI): domain Eukaryota; kingdom Metazoa; phylum Chordata; class Actinopteri; order Characiformes; family Anostomidae; genus Megaleporinus; species Megaleporinus macrocephalus. The sequence continues at coordinate 15,010,882 of CM038727.1, forward strand.
AAACACTGTCATGTATAAAATGTGTGACTGACACAGGGTTGTTTACAACACGGTTCACGAAACGTCCACAAAATGCCGTCCCAAAAATGATGGCTATGATGGATGAACTGACCAGTCGGCGCTGCTGATACGACAGATAGTGTCTCCGCATCAGTGCTGCATGTGAATGCATCAGCAGTGTCTCTTTACTAAATATAGAAATAGTAAGCAAATTGAGACACAGCCAGTATGTAGATAAGTAAATACTTACTATGTTCGGTAGTCTACAGTTTATAAAATATATTGCTTATTAGGGACGCTCATCATTAGGATTTTTAATTGATACTGTCACTGACAATGCTTATCAATACTCTTTATGATTCCCAATAATAAATTTGGTGCAATTATACAACAATAACATGGAAAGATGTGAGAAGGCTGAGAAGCTGGGATCACAACAACACAGCCTTGTCACATCTTCGCCTAGCTCAGTACACTGCTCATTGCATTTCACAATAAAACAGCCTGCTTATGGATCTTACCTTACCTCTTACCTCAAAAGAATGCATGTAGATCTGTGTGTAATTGTTAAACGACCCCCCACAAAAAAATAAATAAATAAATAAAAAATAAAAAAATAACCTGGTTAATTGGTTTGGTTAACAATTATCAACAACATCTATAATAATGAGAATAAAACTTGAAAATATCAATTATGCTAATTATATATGGACATAACAATCCAGTACAAATCTGGATCTACTCATTTTACATGCACACTGACTAAAACACATATGGCATGTTCCATTTATAGACAGGTTCTACTGTGTTTCTGTTTTATATTTCTGATGCCTCCCATAAAATAAGCAATACAGAAAACGGGGTGGTGCATAAGCATCTTCTATGTTAATGCAGTAAAACAGCATTTAAATTAATTCATTTAAATACAGTTATTATCACATCATTCTACTATTTTAATAAAAATAACCTTAAAGACAAATGTTTCCATCACATTTTACTCTGTCTAGTCACCACAATTTCAATACTAATTACACACTATTAATTTTAAAGGTTGACCAGTAGGGGCAGTAATGCACTCATGAGCTTCTAAATGCTCTCATTTTATTGGCTCCTTGCCACAATATCTGCATGAATTAGAGTGTAAATGACATGTAAATGAGTTGCTGGTTCATCATTTGCGGTCAAATGCTTGCTTGTTTCCATGCCATTCAACGTTTAATGAATCAGATGCAGAGTAGTTCATATGTCACATGGCCTTTTTATGCAACTTTGATTAATAAGCATCTGTATTTTGCTGCTGTTGTATAAAAGCTTCATGCCAAACAGCTTCTATTAGGCATCCCTGTCATGCAAAACCATCACTGTAATGCATGACCCCTCATGGCTTACTGCTTTATCATATCATAGCTCCGGACCAAAGTTTCAAAAGCCACCCAAATGTGTTTTGGCATAGGCCTTTTATCAGAAACATGCAGGAATGCTAGGAATGCAGAGAGAAAAAAATTCCGGAAAAGTGCTGGGATGGCTGTTTTCACCTTTTGTGCCTCACCATGATAAAATAAAGCCTTTTAAAGAAAAAAGTAGCATAGAAATTCACTCTTGTACTTTGTGATCCACTATATATATATATATATATATATATATATATATATATATATATATATATATATATATATATATATATATATATATATATATATGCCCTTCAGCAGACACTCAATATTCTCCCCCCTCTTCATTTTCCAACATGGAGGTTTTAGAAAACCTCCATAAATTAACCAGAGAGAGCACCAAGCAGCTGTTTCTTGATTACAGAACCTAATTGTCCTTTAAAAATGGCCCGATCGTTTGTTTCAGTGAGTGAACTTTGAATAAACTGCAGTATTTCATGAGAGGTGCTCTCCAACTGAAACTACAGCCGCACTGATGGACGTTCTGACGGATGAGACTGCTCCGCAGCGCTCTGTGAGGTGCTGAACATTTGGTGAATTAATAAATAGCCAGCCAGAGGGAGCTGTAGAGACAGCCATTCATATCCACATTAGTCTGACATCTGAATAGAAGCGGTTGGGGGCAGAGACTCGCCTCCCCAGGCGGTCGGGTCCACTGAATACTTTATTAAACTGCCATCCGCGACAAATCGAGCTATCACAGGCTACTGAAACCACCTCTGCAAGCCTGCTATCAACCTTGCTCAACTCCTTCTTTAAAAGAAAGTTGGAAGTACGCAGCTGAAACATACATCACAAAGTCGTTTTACATGACTACACACGAGATGTGTCATGTTGACATGGATGCCAATCAAATTCTAGAAAATATATATATATATTTTTTTTATGTTGCAAAATACTTTTCTGTGTTTTTTTCAGTAAAAAGACAGGAAGGGTGAATTGTACACTTTATTAAATATAATACATAAATAAACTTTTTACTGGTTTGTGAAATACTTTCAGAGAATAGGCTTCTGGGTCTTCTGCATCCAAATATATTCATATTAAATCCATAGAATCAGAGCTGCCTGGCTAGACTAACATGTCTAAGGTCTAACTATCTCATAGTCAAACAATCATGTTTTGATTAACATCACTCTAAGTAGGAGGTCACTAATAGGCGGACCCTAAGCCTAACCCAGATCCGGATCCAGACGTTGTCCAATGCGGACTCAGGCCGATAAAATATTAAGAACGATTTAATTGGCAGACCTTCTCTTGTCTTTACGGTATACAGGCTTAGCGGCTCAGTAAACTCACAGACCAATCACGTGCGTTGTAAAATAGTGCTAATCAGCCAATTAGATCTGTGCAGATTCAGGAATGCGGTGTGCACACAGGCGAGGTACAAAGTGAGCAGCAGCAGTCGGAGAATAAAGCGAGTCAGAGAATAAAGTGAGTTAGAGAATAAAGCAAGTCAGTGAATAAAGCGAGTCAGAGAATAAAGTGAGTTAGAGAATAAAGCAAGTCAGTGAATAAAGCGAGTCAGAGAATAAAGTGAGTTAGAGAATAAAGCAAGTCAGTGAATAAAGCGAGTCAGTGAATAAAGCGAGTCAGAGAATAAAGTGAGTTAGAGAATAAAGCAAGTCAGTGAATAAAGCGAGTCAGAGAATAAAGTGAGTTAGAGAATAAAGCAAGTCAGTGAATAAAGCAAGTCAGAAAATAAAGCGAGTCAGTGAAAAAAGCGAGTCAGAGAATAAAGTGAGTCAGGGAATAAAGTGAGTCAGGGAATAAAGTGAGTCAGGGAATAAAGCGAGTCAGTGAAAAAAGTGAGTCAGTGAATAAAGCAAGTCAGAGAATAAAGCGAGTCGGAGAATAAAGCGAGTCGGAGGATAAAGTGAGTCAAAGAATAAAGTGAGTCAGTGAAAAAAGCGAGTCAGAGAATAAAGTGAGTCAGAGAATAAAGTGAGTCAGAGAATAAAGCGAGTCAGAGGATAAAGTAAGTCAGAGAATAAAGTGAGTCAGTGAAAAAAGCGAGTCAGAGAATAAAGTGAGTCAGAGAATAAAGTGAGTCAGAGAATAAAGTGAGTCAGAGAATAAAGTGAGTCAGAGATAGGCTGATTCAGATGACGTGCTGTTGATGAATGCTGATACTAGGCTACTTCAGTATACAGGATATGGGACTGTATCATAACACACATTAGGAATTATGATGGTCTAGAGCTTGGCCTGAGGAAATCCCCCCTTACTGGACCATACTGACTTCTAAAATAAATACCCCTGCTCTAGGTCTTCTGGAGGTTCTAGATACATCTGTGACTCTGTGCTGCAGTTGAACCAGGTTTCAGTTGGATGTGAGGGATGGAGAACAGCAGCAGCTCTATGCCAGGACTCGTTGTTGATAGAGTTTGTGTAAAACTGACTCCAGCAGACGGGCAGGTATATAGTTTGGCACTGGCATAAAAGAAGCCCAGCGTTTTAAGTGAACACTTTTATTGAACACAGGAGCAGCAGAGCAGCGGAGCAGCAGTGCTCAGCGCTGTCCAAACCGGCTGGGGTAGCAGACAGGCCAATTTTCTACTCAACCCAAAAACTACCCCAGCACAGGATAGCAAATACATCACAGGTACACATCCTTACAATCTGTTAATGTCATTTACACACATCAGAAAAAAACATGTGCAGGGTCTTTATAGGAGATACATATGTCTGAATGTTAGCATGCTTTTGGAATACATTATTTCTTTCAATGCTCCACTTTATATAGATATCATATCTTCATATGGAACCCAACTAAGAGTGGGAGACCATCAACCATCTCTGCAGCACTCCACCAATCCGGACTTAATGCGTGAGTCGCCAAACAGAAACCTCTGCTCAGTAAAAGACACATGAAAGTCCGGCTACAGGCCTCTCACACTGTAAGAAACAAGATTCTCTGGACTTTTTCTTGTAGAACAAGGCCTCAACTTAGGAACATGTGAAAAAAGCGAAAGGGTCTGAAGACTAAAAGTGTGACAGGCTTTACCTCAGAAGCTCCTCCGAATTCTGTCCCCACCTCAGTACTAATGTCTCAAAGCTGCTATGACATTTATTCTGATATATAATAAAAATGAAAGTTTTCTAGTTTTGTTTAAGAACGTCCCACTTCAGTCCTCTTTTGTTGTTAATATTCTGATGAAAGAAATCAATAATAAACTTTTCCACACTGGTGTGAATTGTGTTATGAATGTATTTCCAACAATGGCAGCATGAAGCTCCTTTTATACAGTGATAGGAAACACAGTAGCACGCAAAATGCTCAGATTGTACATGCTGATCCATTTACTGACTAACATGGACCTACATGATCACCAAATATTCCTGATTTGGATTACTATTAAACTGGACAAAGGCAACCCTGTGGATATGAGTGGGTCACTGATGGGACGTTTGAGCAGCATGATGCTCGGCTGTAGAAGCTTCTATAAGAATATGAATCTGCTTTTGAAGGACAGATACTGCCTAAGTCATTCCCCTGTTTGGCTCAGGGCCAACATGCTGGTGGTTTGACCTCCAGCTCCACCCTCCACTCTCCTGGCTTTGCATTACTTAGCCCTGGGAGTTCATAATGATGTGAAGAAAAGCACATACAGCTCTGTCAGAGCCGCTACTGCTGCTCGTACGAAGGACAGTCCGAGGCCAGGAGGAAGAAAGACCAAGCACACACAACAGCCCCTTTTTTCACATGCTATGTTGAGGCCTTAAAAAAGAAGAAAGGAGAAGAAATGCAAGCTTGGCTCCATCAAGTTGCACTGCAAAAATTCAAATATATTATAAAAAAAACCTAAATGAAATGTAGCCATTTCTCTTGATCATCTATAAGAGTGTCTACACCTTGATTGGAGTCCACCTGTGGTAAATGTAGTTGATTTAGTTAGATGATTTGAAAAGATATACTCTTGTCTATACGAGGTCTCACAGCTAACAATGCATACCAGGGCAAACCCAAGCCATGAGGAGGGAAGAACTGTCTATAGTACTTGTGGGGGATTGTGTGGAAGCACAGATCTGGGGAAGTCTACAACATCTCTTAGAAAAAAGTTTCCAAAAGCACAATGTCCTCCATAATTGTTAAATGGAAGACAGTTGGAACAACCAGGACATTTCCAAGGGCTAGGCACCCACCAAACTAAGTAATCAGGGGGAGGAGACAGGCCTTGATAAGACAGGTGAGCATGAATCCAATGGTCACTCTGGATGTGCTCCAAAGATCCTGTGTACACATGGGAGAGCATCAACCATCTCTGCAGCACTCCACCAATGTGGAAACAGAAGCCTCTATTCTATCACTTTCCTCAATAAATGACAAGGTATAATATTTTAGTTTGATCTGTTTAATTAGCTTCTGTTTGTCTACTTGATTAAGTTTTAGGTTCTATTTATGCAAAAAGGCAAAAACCGATAAGCACCTCTGTAGAGATACAGAAGAATAAGAACGAGACAGCAGTAGAGAGAGAAGTAGAAAGAATGAAAAGAGCAATAAGCAGAAAAAGAGCAAGAGAGGAAGAAGAAAGTGTGAAAGAGTGAGAGACAGAAGGAGGGAAAAACACACAGGTGATAGAGTCAGGGTGACAGACAGAGAGAACTTGAAGAGATGGTGGGTCGGTGCTGAGCTTGTTCCACCTTGTTGATTAAACAAGCCTTTGATAAAATAAATCCACCGTTAACGCAACCAAAGCAGCGCTGACTCGTGGAAAGGTGACGCGTGCTAAGCTAATTGGGTCAGCAAAACAGAAATAGCACAACAGGCTTTCTATCTGCAGAGAGAGAACTGATTAGCGCTGTGTGATTATCTGCACTGCAGTGCCGTGACATGATGAAGCAGCGTGCTTACTTTTCTTCTGTTATACTGTTATACTAACATCATACACAAACGAACCAACCACACAAAAAAGGAGGAGCTTGTGACGAGCGGAAGAGCCAGTGCAGGCAAGAACAGAGCTGCAGTAGTCCAGGCAGCTAGAGTTTTAGATCTAGGTAGGGATACGGGCATGGAATGAATCGAGTCACGGATGATGTGGTTGTATCATCACTGAAGAGAATTAAGGAACCTGTTTTAATGATGTTTAGTGCATATATATATATATATATATATATATACACATATACATCCTGAAATATTTGAAGAGTGACACAATCTTTGTGATTTAAGCTCTCCATGCCACCATGAAATGAAACAAGTGGGATACAATTGAAGTGTAGACTTTCAGTTTTAATATTCTATGAAATGTTTAGAAATTCTGACCATTTCTCTACAAAGCCTATTCATTTCAGGGGATCAAAAGTAATTGGACAAATTAATATTACTGTGAATAAAATGTTAATTTTTAATACTTTCTTGAGAATCCTTTACAGGTAATGACTGCCTGATATCTGGAACCCATGGATATCACCAAACGCTGGGTTTCCTCCTTTGTGATGCTTTTCAGTTGTTGCTTGTTTGAGGGTTTTTCTGCCTTAAGTTTTGTCTTAGACAGTGAAATCAATGCTCGACCGGGTTGAGATCTGGTGCCTGACTCGACCATTGCAGAATATTCTACTTCTTTGCCTTTAAAAACTCCTGGGTTGGTTTCACAGTATGATTTGGGTCACTGTCCATCTGTACTGTGAAGCGCCGTCCAGTCAACCTTGCTGCATTTGGTTGATTCTGAGCAAAAGGTATATCCCTGTACACTTCAGAACTCATCCAGCTTCTGTCACATCATCAATAAACACCAGTGACCCAGTGCCATTGGAAGCCATGCATGCCCATGCCATCACATTGCTGCCAGGTCTTTTTGAGTTCCCGAGCTCACCAGTGCACTCTTTTTCCTCCAGAATGTACCAAACTGATAATTTGGCCACTGCTAACATTTCCGCTATCTCTCTGATGGACTTCTTCTTTGTTTCAGCCTACTGACAGCCTGTTTCACTTCCAACGAGAGCTCCGTTGACCGCATGTTGTGGGTTCACAGCAACAGCTTCCAAATGCAAATGTCACACCTGGTATCAGCTCCAGACCTTTTGCCTGCTTAATTGATGATGGATTAATGGGGGAAAAGCCCATGAAATAGCTTTTAAGATAGTTGTCCAAGTTGTCCTTTTAGTCCATTAATAAAGAGGCAGCTACATATTAAAGAGCTGTCATTCCTAAACCCTTCCTCCAATTAGGATGTTAATACCCTTAAATTAAAGCTGGGAGTCTACACTTTAATCCCACATTAATATAACAGTATCTTA
>CM038727.1:15021072-15096072 GCA_021613375.1 Megaleporinus macrocephalus
AAGTACATACAGTTAAACAGTATTAATCTACAAAGATGTTTTAATTACATTACTTGCCAGAAACTTTTACTGAGTGTTAATTAGATTTATGCAACCAACGTATTGTTTTTCTTCTTTTGAAAGAATCAGCCATGATTATTCTTCTAAGACCAGGAACGTGATTTTCATTCCGATGTATTTGTTCCTTCCAGATATGCGCTGGCTTTAGCCTCTAGTGCTTTCCTTTCATTTCCACATCTTATCCATCTTAACTGCTGCATCTCTTTATTAGATAATACAGCTCACAGCTGTCCTGTTTATTTACAAGCTATAACTGAATAATAATGATTAAAGCAACTGTCTTTATTATATTATTTAAGGTGGAACGTCAGCCTAATGTAACGTGATGAACACAGTAGGAATGTTTTAGTGTAGTCACTGGCGCTTTTTCGAGTGCTCTCTGTCATTACATTTCATTTTGACAGGCTTGACATGGCTGACTGAGTTACGTTGCTATGTTACAGGTGAACACATTGAAGTGATGCTTGCTTAGATGTGCTAATGGTTTTAGAAGATGCCACTCATAGAGTGCCTACAGCCAAACAACATGCAAACCGAAGAGATAATACATTTTACAGTCATACTGAGTTACAGTCCACATGTTTACTATACTAACACTCCTACCACACCTGCGCCAGGTAATCAGCATTATGAAGTTGTTTGTTTCCCTCATTATTTGAGTGAAACTATAACAAAGAAGGGTGAACTGGTTGATCCTAGAGAGGAAGTCTTCAGCAGCAGTGGGTATCACATGCATATTGTTATCAAACCTCAATCTACTCTCACTCATTGTCATGTATCTGTGTCCAGGGACTTACCAATACCTCTGTGTTACTAATATAATGAGCACTCTGTGGTGTGACAGTTGAATTAATTTCTAGAGAGATGGTATAAAACATCTGTTCTTAAAATCTGTTGGTCAAATACAAATTTTACGACCAGTTATGACCACCCTACAAATGGACCACCGAGTGCACTGTTTTTGTTTAAACTGACACGCTGATTCATTTATTTTCTTAAGCAGAACTAGGATGGTCAGCTAACTAATAGGCTAAAAGACTCATCATTAAATCACATCATTAATAATTGAAACCGTAAATACAAAATTATCACTAGTGCTACTATTATTCGCTTGTATAGAAGATTATAAGCGTCTAAATATCTCTTATTCTGGTTTGTGCTTGGTTGGGCCCCTGTAAACAGGTTATAGTATATTTGCAAGCAGTTTTCTACGCATTCTATAACATGGTATATCATTAAAACTGGTCTCATCACTAATAGGAGCCGTACAACGTCAACCCAGGATAATTAAAGCTGAATTAATACTCAGCCTAGAGGCCTGAGGCTGCATCCATTTAGACACATTTAATACTCTTCTATAATGTATGGGCTCTTCAACATGGCAGCAGGGATGAGATGCCTGTGTGCTATTTTGCAGTGGGTGGATGAGCTCTTCGTATGCAGTATGCTGGGTTTTTTTGTTTTACTCTGGTTTGGGTGACGACAGTAGTGCTGTGATTTATGCATAGCGGACTGATGTTTATACAAACGCCTGATTTACTCGCTCCATTCCTGCGCTCTGGGACTGGATAGATGGAAAAAAAAGACTGCTGGCAGGAAGAAACCCTCACTTTACACTAAGGCCCAATATATATCGCTTGGCTGATATTAAGGCTCCAAAAATTTCTCAGCGCCAGCGGCACTGCTGCCGAAAGACCTCTATTGGACATTCAGAAAAGTGATGCTATTTCGAATGAAAATATGGGGACGTTTATTTAATATGCAGTGCAGTAAAAGAAATCATTTCTTCTGTTCTTGCATATTCGCTGCATTGGAATATTGCAGATCATCCAACTAACTGTAACACATTATTCGGTAACCCAAATAACACAAAACGTTGTTTTAAAAACTATGATTTCATCTTTATTAAAAGAAAACTGTTGTTTAGCCCTACATGGCCATTAGCTAATAAATCAACTAGTTAACCAAATTTAGTTGGCTAATAGGTTCAATTTCATTAACACACCCAGACATGATTACTGCCAGACCTGAGTCCAAACATCACTTACTGTGAAACAGTTAGAAGGTCTTAAAAAGCATTTCAAAGAAACGCAAATACAGATGTGACGCAGAGTCATTAATATCTATGGGAAAAGCTTTACAAAGCCATTACTAAGGCTCTGGAACTCCAGCAAACCACAGCAACAATCATTATCTACAAATGGAACAGTGGTAACCTTCCCAGGCGTGGCTGACCCACCAAAATTGTAAACATTTTACTAATTTGTAAGTGGACTGATGACTCATCCAGGAGGTCATGAAAAACCCAGTCGAATATGGAGAGAGATAAGTCCTGACAAATGTGTAAAAGACAATTCACAAACTCCACACACATCACAAATGAGTTTCACTATTCACAAATAAATATATCCCAGTCCGAGTCTCACAGCTTGCCATTTACTAATTCAATTAAATTTATGAATACATATTTTTTATTTTTGTAGATACATTATAATTTATATGTGAAAATGAACACATTTGTCTGTATTTTTATAGCATATTTTTGAAAAGATGAGGTCCCAAATGTATTTATTTTTTTTATAAAGGGTTGAATCTGCATTTGTGGATCAAATGGATTTTGAGACTTTCCTTTCGCGTTTCTAAACAAGATCACACACAAATGCAGCTCCATTCACAGATGTGGCGAACAAGCGAACACTCTGCCGCTAGGGGGCGCTGCTGGTTTGGGCGGAATTGTGAAAGAGAAGTAGAAGCAGCACAGTGGTGGCTTTAATGTTACTGTAATGAAGCAGCGAGTCGAACAGGTAATAAAGTAAACGGGCTATTGTTAAACTGGTTTAGTGGAGCTGATTGGCCAACTTCATCAGTTAACAGTTGTTGTGCCAAAATCCGACTCCCAACCCGAATCCAACCAGAATCCGACTCCCCACCAGAATCTGGCTCCCCTTCGTGTGCACATGCGTTACACAGAGATACTGACGCTTCCATAGTCAAAGGCTTTACTTACTTCATATAAGATCAATGTATATATAAGATAATAAGAAAGATGCTGGGCAAAAGTGAAAGACATGGAAGAGCTAAAGCTAAAACCACTGCTGACCATAATGAACACAAAGGCTCATATGGAATTTGCCAAAAACATAAAGATGCCCCCCAAATTGTTTGGTCTAATGAGTCCAAGGTGGACCTTCTTGAAAGACACCACACACTGCTTAAAAACATTGCACCAACAGTTAAACATGGTGGTGGTAGTGTGATGGTCTGAGGTACTTTGCTTCTGCAGAACCTGGCTTGTCATAAATGAAGTAACCATAAATTCTGCTCTTCATCAGAAAATCCTGAAGAAGAATGTCCAGGACAATGATCTAAAAAAACCTCTGAATAGCTGAAAGGTTTTGGAGTGGCCGAGTCAAAGTCCTGAATTGAATGCCTTTGAGATGTTGGGCAGGACTCTAGACAGGCAGTTCATGTTCAAAGACCCTTCAATGTAGGCAGATTAAATCAATTCTGCAAAGAAGAGTCACCAAAATTCCCCCAAAGTTATGTAAAGGACTCATCGCAAGGTAATGCAAAGGGTTAAATCCAATCGTTACTGCCAAAGGTGGCACAACTAGTTATTAGGTTTGTGTGTATAAGTTTTAAATAGATTTTATTTTTCATGGAAAGATCATTTAAAGGCTGTGTTTTATGTTTACTTGTGTTGTCTCTATCTTATATTACAATAATCCAGATGATGTGAAACACTTCAATGTGAAACAAAAGAAGAAACTGAGGGAGAAGTATATATTTTTTCACAGCAATGTGAAAGTTCAATGAAAGATGTTGTTCAGTAAGACTTGTGTGGTGTTTCTGTTGTTTGAATTTAAGGCATTTTACAGTGACTATCCTATCATTGCCATTAGTAAGAGCACTGCCATCAGTATAAGTAAACCTACGACATAAAGATGATGGTCCAACATAAACATTAGTAAATTTAGCCTGGATCAACATGAAGAATGATGGTCTTGAATCATAATTAGGAAATCAATATTAAAACATTATTAGTAAATCTATTCAGGATCAAAAGGAAGATTAGGGTGATGGTCCTAGATCAACATTAGTAAATCTAGCCTGGATCAACATGAAGAATGATGGTCTTGAATCATAATTAGGAAATCAATATTAAAACATTATAAGTAAATCTATTCAGGATCAAAATAAAGATTAGGGTGATGGTGCTGGATTAACATTAGTAAATCTGTCCAGGAACAACATGAAGATGATGGTCTTGAGTCATAATTAGGAAATCAATATTAAAACATTATTAGTAAATCTATTTAGGATCAAATTGAAGATTAGGGTGATGGTCCTGGATCAACACTGGTAAATCTGTCCAGGAACAACATGAAGATGATGGTCTTGAGTCATAATTAGGAAATCAATATTAAAACATTATTAGTAAATCTATTTAGGATCAAATTGAAGATTAGGGTGATGGTCCTGGATCAACACTGGTAAATCTGTCCAGGAACAACATGAAGATGATGGTCTTGAGTCATAATTAGGAAATCAATATTAAAACATTATTAGTAAACCTATTCAGGATCAAAAGGAAGATTAGGGTGATGGTCCTTGATCAACATTAGTAAATCTGTCCAGGAACAACATCACAATGATGGTCTTGAGTCATAATTAGGAAATCAATATTAAATCATTATTAGTAAATCTATTCAGGATCAAAAGGAAGATTAGGATGATGGTCCTGGATCAACATTAGTAAATCTGCCCAGGAACAACATGAAAATGATAGTCCAAAATTGGCTAGTAAATCTACCCAGTATTTACTAATCCTGAAATTGATGGTTCCGAATCAACGTTAGTAAGCACTGTTCTGAAGATGACCCTGGGTTAATAAGGCTATTAAAAGTTAAGGTAATTCTTTTTTGGAACTGTATGGCTTTAACTCTTCACAAAACTATAATTTAAGGTGTTTTATAATATAAATGATCCAGTTTATGTGACCTAGCTTCCTGAACAAACTACTAAGAGTGATCATAGTGTGGCTGCATGGTTTACATGTGGCTAAAAAAAATTAATAAATAACCTGCTTTAATTTTATTGATTCAAATGCTGAAAGCAACTAATGCATTTGGGTGATTTTTTTTGAAGTGCCTTTAGAAGGAAGGCACACACAGCTGACATCAAATGGCAGTGCTTAATTAAAAGGAATGGACATCGATCCAGGAACACGTCTTACTTGAAGAAATCCAGTTCCTTAGATCAGAAGAACAAACAAGCTGTCATTCATTTGAAAAAGCCACAATTTTAAAAGCCAGCAAATTGTGTTCTCTCACTGAGAGAGGGAGAAGCCACTACATTTAGTAGTAGTAGTAGTATCTCTTGAAAGACAACGGCGCACCACAGTAATCTCTACACAGAGCAACATTAATCAAGCCCTTCAAGCTATGCCATTACTGTGTGGCTCTTCTCTCTCCTGCAATCAGCAGATTCATTAAAAACAAAAGGGCGTCTGGCATTTATACATGCACACACTCTACTGGTCTATACTTAGCAGCGTGAGTAAATAAAAATGTGGTTTGAAAAGGCAGGCCGTGCATTGTGCAGTGCTGAATCACTGCGTATCGTCATTTCACTCTTATTACACTTTGCCCATCAGGCCAAGAAATCTAATCAAAAAAGCAAACATGGGGCAATTTCTCTGACCAAGCAGTTTCCACATGACTAATCTACTGGAGTGAAGCCATAAAGCTTCTATTAATATCATACAGCAGCATGCTCTGTGTCTAATGGTGCTTTAACTCAGTAATACACTGGTTCATATTATGATATGGTCTCATTTTACGAGACATTCCAGAGAAACAAACCAAAAAATTAAACGTACCCAATTGGTAACACTTTCTTTTTCCATCCCATAAGTTCCTGATATTTAGCCAGTGAGTCTGAGAAACTCCAGAATACAAGATATTTGTTGTGGGTAGTATGAGAGTAAGTTCTAAGTTTCAGAGATTAATGGAGTATGTGTGAGGTACAATCTCTCAGGAGCTGAGTAATTATTTTGAGTAATTGTAAATGTCTTGGCAATTGAATTGCATTGAAATGCACATACTGTGAAAAAATTCAGTGATTTTATTGAATTACTTAACCTGGTGGCCCTAAAATATTGAGTTAATAAAATTCCAAATAGTGAGTTTATTTTGTTTTACATTCACTTACCATATAATTCAATAATATAAGAAATTTAAAGGGGACCGATTATGAGTTTCTGGTCTTTGCTTTAGTGTGTTAAATACATTTCTGTGCATGTAAACAGTGTGCAACTTTCGCCATGAACTGCAATAGTAGAATACGTAGATTTCTTTGGGAGCCATGGATGACAAACGTCTCGTCGTTCAGTTTAAGACTATGCCAGTATTATATACACTACCGGTCAAATGTTTAAGAACACTGTCTGTCAACAGTTTTACACTACCCTTTGGACTGGTAGTGTACTAAAACTTTAGACTGGTAGTGTTCTAAAACTTTTGACTGGTAGTGTTCTAAAACTTTTGACTGGTAGTGATCTAAAACTTTGGACTGGTAGTGATCTAAAACTTTGGACTGGTAGTGATCTAAAACTTTTGATTGGTAGTGTACTAAAACTTTGGACTGGTAGTGTTCTAAAACTTTGGACTGGTAGTGTTCTAAAACTTTTGACTGGTAGTGATCTAAAACTTTGGACTGGTAGTGATCTAAAACTTTTGGCTGGTAGTGATCTAAAACTTTGGACTGGTAGTGATCTAAAACTTTGGACTGGTAGTGTTCTGAAACTTTGGACTGGTAGTGATCTAAAACTTTTGACTTGTAGTGATCTAAAACGTTGGATTGGTAGTGATCTAAAACTTTGGACTGGTAGTGTTCTAAAACTTTGGACTGGTAGTGTACTAAAACTTTTGACTGGTAGTGATCTAAAACTTTTGACTGGTAGTGATCTAAAACTTTGGACTGGTAGTGATCTAAAACTTTGGACGGGTAGTGTTCTAAAACTTTTGACTGGTAGTGATCTAAAACTTTGGACTGGTAGTGTTCTAAAACTTTTGACTGGTAGTGATCTAAAACTTTGGACTGGTAGTGATCTAAAACTTTGGACTGGTAGTGTTCTAAAACTTTTGACTGGTAGTGATCTAAAACTTTGGACTGGTAGTGATTTAAAACTTTAGACTGGTAGTGATTTAAAACTTTGGACTGGTAGTGTTCTAAAACTTTGGACTGGTAGTGCTCTAAAACTTTGGACTGGTAGTGATCTAAAACTTTGGACTGGTAGTGATCTAAAACCTTTGGACTGGTAGTGCTCTAAAACTTTGGACTGGTAGTGATCTAAAACCTTTGACTGGTAGTGATCTAAAACTTTGGACTGGTAGTGATCTAAAACTTTGGACTGGTAGTGATCTAAAACTTTGGACTGGTAGTGTTCTAAAACTTTTGACTGGTAGTGATCTAAAACTTTGGACTGGTAGTGATCTAAAACTTTAGACTGGTAGTGATTTAAAACTTTGGACTGGTAGTGTTCTAAAACTTTGGACTGGTAGTGATCTAAAACCTTTGGACTGGTAGTGCTCTAAAACTTTGGACTGGTAGTGATCTAAAACTTTGGACTGGTAGTGATCTAAACTTTGGACTGGTAGTGATCTAAAACTTTGGACTGGAAGTGTTCTAAAACTTTGGACTGGTAGTGATCTAAAACTTTGAACTGGTAGTGATCTAAACTTTGGACTGGTAGTGATCTAAAACTTTGGACTGGTAGTGTTCTAAAACTTTGGACTGGTAGTGATCTAAAACTTTGGACTGGTAGTGTTCTAAAACTTTGGACTGGTAGTGATCTAAACTTTGGACTGGTAGTGTTCTAAAACTTTGGACTGGTAGTGATCTAAAACTTTGGACTGGTAATGTTCTAAAACTTTGGACTGGTAGTGATCTAAACTTTGGACTGGTAGTGTTCTAAAACTTTTGATTGGTAGTGATCTAAAACTTTAGACTGGTAGTGATCTAAACTTTGGACTGGTAGTGATCTAAAACTTTGGACTGGAAGTGTTCTAAAACTTTGGACTGGTAGTGATCTAAAACTTTGAACTGGTAGTGATCTAAACTTTGGACTGGTAGTGATCTAAAACTTTGGACTGGTAGTGTTCTAAAACTTTGGACTGGTAGTGATCTAAACTTTGGACTGGTAGTGTTCTAAAACTTTGGACTGGTAGTGATCTAAAACTTTGGACTGGTAATGTTCTAAAACTTTGGACTGGTAGTGATCTAAACTTTGGACTGGTAGTGTTCTAAAACTTTTGATTGGTAGTGATCTAAAACTTTAGACTGGTAGTGTTCTAAAACTTTTGATTGGTAGTGTTCTGAAACTTTGGACTGGTAGTGTTCTAAAACTTTTGACTGGTAGTGATCTAAAACTTTGGACTGGTAGTGATCTAAAACTTTGGACTGGTAGTGTTCTAAAACTTTTGACTGGTAGTGATCTAAAACTTTGGACTGGTAGTGATCTAAAACTTTGGACTGGTAGTGTTCTAAAACTTTTGACTGGTAGTGATCTAAAACTTTGGACTGGTAGTGATCTAAAACTTTGGACTGGTAGTGTTCTAAAACTTTTGACTGGTAGTGATCTAAAACTTTGGACTGGTAGTGATCTAAAACTTTAGACTGGTAGTGATTTAAAACTTTGGACTGGTAGTGTTCTAAAACTTTGGACTGGTAATGTTCTAAAACTTTTGACTGGTAGTGATCTAAAACTTTGGACTGGTAGTGATCTAAAACTTTGGACTGGTAGTGATCTAAAACTTTGGACTGGTAGTGATCTAAAACTTTGGACTGGTAGTGATCTAAAACTTTGGACTGGTAGTGTTCTAAAACTTTTGACTGGTAGTGATCTAAAACTTTGGACTGGTAGTGATCTAAAACTTTGGACTGGTAGTGTTCTAAAACTTTTGACTGGTAGTGATCTAAAACTTTGGACTGGTAGTGATCTAAAACTTTAGACTGGTAGTGATTTAAAACTTTGGACTGGTAGTGTTCTAAAACTTTGGACTGGTAGTGCTCTAAAACTTTGGACTGGTAGTGATCTAAAACTTTGGACTGGTAGTGATCTAAAACCTTTGGACTGGTAGTGATCTAAAACCTTTGACTGGTAGTGATCTAAAACCTTTGGACTGGTAGTGATCTAAAACTTTGGACTGGTAGTGTTCTAAAACTTTGGACTGGTAGTGATCTAAACTTTGGACTGGTAGTGTTCTAAAACTTTGGACTGGTAGTGATCTAAAACTTTGGACTGGTAATGTTCTAAAACTTTGGACTGGTAGTGATCTAAACTTTGGACTGGTAGTGAACTAAAACTTTGGACTGGTAGTGATCTAAAACTTTGGACTGGTAGTGTTCTAAAACTTTGGACTGGTAGTGATCTAAACTTTGGACTGGTAGTGTTCTAAAACTTTGGACTGGTAGTGATCTAAAACTTTGGACTGGTAATGTTCTAAAACTTTGGACTGGTAGTGATCTAAACTTTGGACTGGTAGTGTTCTAAAACTTTTGATTGGTAGTGATCTAAAACTTTAGACTGGTAGTGTTCTAAAACTTTTGATTGGTAGTGTTCTGAAACTTTTAACTGGTAGTGTTCTAAAACTTTTGACTATAATAATAATTATGAACACAGTATTATGAAAAGTCACGTTTAGTAATCGGTGTAATCTTAACTTTTCACATCCATTCCAATCCGTTAACCTGTGCAAAGGGCCTCTGGACTGTCCTCGTTTGTGGAACCAGCCAGTCTGGCCTATTTTGTGTTCCTGTTGATTTGCAGTTTCTTGAAATGATTGATCTTATGCATTCATCATCCCCGCTTGATATTTGGGGGAATAAACCCAGCAATGATTGGTCGAATTCTTTGAGCCTGCATGTGCTCAGGGGGACGTAGACATTATTGTGTATGTGTGCTTAAAACTGGCTATAATCTCACAGTACTTGCCTGGTGTGAACATGGCAGGGCAGAATGTTTCAAGTAACCAGCAACTGCCATAGCAACACTACAGTGTGTGAGCAGGTCCTTGTTCGCTGCCAGTTTGAGGTGTTTGTTCGTTAGTGTGGCAGCGTACACTCGGCTTTCGTGAAATGGTTTTAGGTGGAATTATCTGTGCCTGTCCTAGTTTGTATGTGCTTGTATTTTGAGTACAAGCAGCATGAGACTGAGAAGCGCTGTACACCCGACAAGCAATTTATCGAAGCATCTAATCACACCAATCTGACTCAGACTCAAGTCAGGAATAATGACAGGCCTTTTAAATGATGTTTAAAGTGACTGGATGTTTCTTTTCTATTATTTTTCTATTTCTATTTTTTTAATAACCAGAAATAACCAGAGGTACGGTGAAGGACATATTGAACCAAACACAGGGACAAAACATGTCCCCCAGAATAGCACAGTACAATGCACTATATCAGCATGATATATCCGAACAGTCTAAATTAATCTATAGGGACGAGTATTATTATTATTATTATTATTATTATTATTATTATTATTATTATTACTGAAAAGTTTTTAAAATGCATGTGAAAGTGAGAGAACAAGAGAGAGGGGGGGGGGAGAAAGAGAAAGGAAAGATGTAGCCCTAGTATTGGGGATAACATGGTGAGTAACATGTTGCAGTAATGTGATGTCTCCTGTAATGATGTTTAATGTGACTAGATGTGTCTTTTCTATTATTTTTTCAGTATAAATTACTGAAGGACTACCTGGATTTTAATAAGTAACCTAAATTAATGAATAATAAAATCTTCCAGATAGTAATACGTAAAGTAATTAGTAACTTTTAAAGTAAGAAGTCGTTCGTCATTTGCACTGGGTTACTAAGTACCATGACAGCGGTAGCACACAGGCGAAGTGGAGGCTGTGTGTTTGTGTGTGTGAGTGAAAGCTGTTTAAATGAAGAGACGGGGCAGTAAATCGGCGTGTCTCTGCGACGGCTCTGAACACCTGAGGCCTGACTGAGGAGGAGCGGAGGGTAATCACAGTGACGCATGCCTGCAGGACACAGACACAGGCATGTACACACACACACACCTTTATCCTTTACATATATCCTTTACACTAGTGGCATAAAAGTCCTGCACACCCATCTGACATCTACCAGCTGACAGCCACTGTCAGAAATAACCAGAGGTACAGTGAAGGACATATTGAACACTTAATAAAACACAACACAGGGACAAAACATGTCCCCCAGAAAAGCACAATACAATTAACTATATCAGAATGATATATCTGAACAGTCTAAATTAATCAATAGGGACAAGTATTATTACTGAAAACTAACACATGCGAAAGTAAGAGAAAAAGAGAGAGGGAGAGAGAAAGAGAAAGGAAAGAAAAAGAGAGAAAAGACAGAAGGAAGAAAAGAGGGAAACAGGGAAAAGAGCATAAAAAACAGTGAAAAAAGATGGGAAGGCAGACAAATAGAAAGAGATTAAGAAAAGAGAGGGGGATTAGAGAGGAAATGAGAGATAGAGAGACAGTGAGAGTGAAATGAAAGTAAGAGAAAATACAAATAGAGGCAGACAGAAAGAGAGAAAGGAAGGAAACAGAAAATGAGAGAGAAAAGACAGAGAGAGAGAGAGAGAGAAAAAAGGTAAAACATGAAAGAAGAGAGCAAGGAAGAGAGCGCGAAAGAGAGAGAGAGGGGACAGTAGAGAGATAGAAAATGACAAAGTAACAAGAAACAGAGAAATAGAGAAAAAGAGAGAAAGAGAACGCAAGAGAAAAAGAGAGAGGGGGAGAAGCGAGAGAAAATAAACAGGGAGAAAAGAGAGAGGGAGAGAAAAAGAGAGGAAAGAAAAAGAAAGAGAAAAGACAGAAGGAAGGAAAGGGAAACAGGAAAGAGCATGAAAACGAGTGAAAAGGAGATGTAAAGGCAGACGAATCGAGAGAAATAAAGAAAATAAAAAAGTAAGAGAAAACAGAAAGAGAGGGGGTGGAAAAAGTCAAGAGAGGAGATGAGAGAGGAAATGAGAGAGAGAGACAGTGAAGGTGAAATTAAAGTGAAAGAGAAAAGACAAATAGAGGCAGACAGAAAGAGAGAAAGAAAGGAAAAAGAAAATGAGAGAAAAGACAGAGAGAGGAAAAAGGTAAAACATGAAAGAGAGAGCAAGGAAGAGAGTGAGAAAGAGAGAGCGAGAGACTAAGGGCGTTTTTTTTTCACACCTGTAGTTTGTTTCACTGGTCCGGATCAGTTAATGAGTTAATGAGGTTACTTGGAACGATTCCTCCTCGATTTAGTTTGTTTTCACTCAGGTAAAAACCTAAACCCACCAAAATGCACCCCAACAAACCACGTGAGCATGTTGTCTCCTCTGATTGGTCAGAGCTATCTGGCGTGCAAACAAAAAAGGAAACACAGGGAGAAGATCCGGTTTTCCCAAACTACTGCACATTTCTTGTAGAGCGTAGCTCGGAGCAGTGGCAGAGACAGCATCTGTTCATAGCTGTAATAATAATCTGATAATAAACCAAACTACAGTCCACCTGCAGACCACCCAGCTCACTCCAAACATCAAGTAGACAACGTCCCTCACTGCTAGTCCAAGAGAGACCTCAGTTCATTGTCCTCGCCCTGTTAGCTGCTACAGTAATCCAGTTCTCTGTTTACGAGATTTGCTGCATCCCATAATGCAAAGCACACCTGGCTGCAGGAGCTGTTTAGATCAAACTTGTGGAGTACACCTAATACTTGGGTCGGATCGAGGTCGGATCATGTTCTCACCACAAATTAACTGCTCTGGAGTATGTTAGGAACCAGACCGAGACCACCTCCTCTCGAGGGTCTCGGTGCGGTTGCTTTGGTCCGCACCCGAGTGCGATTACTGTTTTCACACCTACTAAAATGAACCACACCACGAGTGCAAACGAACCAGAGTCAGTTTTAACCAGACTAACTAGTGCTGGTGTGAAAACGCCCTAAGAGAGAAAGACTAATAAAGAAAGAGAGCAGACAGTAGAGCGATGGAAAACAACAAAATGATAGTAGAAATAGAGAATGTACGGGGACAGAAAGATAAAGTAAAAGAAAGAAAAGGTGGTGGTGAACGAGTAGCGTAAAGGCTGCGGAGTTACTGAGAGGAATGCTGGATTATGAAGTGAATGTATTGATATTTCAGATTTAGGCTGATGAATGAAGCTCTGAGCTAAAACCGGAGCTGTCTGGAGGAACTCACCCAGACATGCCATATCCAGAACCATCAGACTGCATATTAATAGGCCATTAGAACAGTAATTAAGAGACGGGTATTTTTAGTACGTCACATTAATAAGTCAAGAGGGTTAATGCTTATATTAAAAGGGGGAAATCTATATTAATGTGTAAGAAAAATGAAGTGAAAGGGAAAAGTAGATAAGGAAGACAGAGAGGAAGAAGCATGACAGAGTAGTGAGAGGAAGATGACACAGCAGCAGCAAAAGTTACTTTTGTCCGTAATCATAGAGGACAATATCATACTACTAGATAGAATACAGAAGCAAGCCTGCTAACCTGACATGATTTGAGGCGTGATGTGTGATGACTAAGACAGGCAGTTAGCACAACGCCACTTGGTGTACATGAGCTTCCATGACCTGTAGAGCTTCAGCGCAAAGTACTGAAAACTAGAGATGGACGTTCAGCGTTTTTGAGACCGATTCCGATCATTGGCCACCTTTCAACGTGATCGGCCGATAGCCAATACCCATTGTACAAAAGCCCAGCTGTGATAGTTAATGGTTCGCCATACTATTTGTGAGTTTTAGTCAGGCAGGTGGTTAGCCACCAACACAGTATTTAGCTTATTGTTAGCCTCATTGCTGCTTGTTCATGCTTAGTTCAGGCTTATTTTTTGTTCTATCTACCCTATTTTGCTAATCTACAGACTAGCTACGTTAGGCTATGTGATTTATATGCAGATTGTGTGATGAGGTATGGCTACGCAAAGTGTATATTGCTGCTATTGCTAAGTTAAGCTTATTGAGAGATACTAGCAATTTTTCCCCCTTTATTTCTCTAATTTCAGAACCACATTACCACATATCCACTCTCGCAAGCTATCATAAATACATCTTGTTATTATCATCTGTGTTGTGGGTGTGAAGATTCAATACATTTCTTTCTGAACGACATAACTTGACTCATGTTCTGACTGGACACTTTGCAGAGGTTAAATAAGAAACAGCAGTACATAGTCATAATCCTTTTCACCGATTGAGGGCGGGGCTATATGCCACGGCAGGGCTACATGCAGTTGTTAGTGCACGCAAGTCATGAAACATGGTCTTTTAACAAATTAACAGTAAATAAGCAAAGTAAATCAAACAAATATCCCCAATACTACAATCATTAAATTTAGATCCTTAATTTAAAACGAAAAAAGCTAATTAAATAATTGCAGTCAAAACTGCAGTCATTAAACACAAACTCTGGTTATTTTAAACAAAATACTGAAATCATTAAATATAGAATATTGAATTGTTGCTGCTGTTCTGTTCGTACCGGTCAGATCTGGTCTGTATGGTGTTCTGGGTTATTAGTTTTGTACTAGCTGTGTGTGCTAGCTCTGCTGTTTGCTGATACTCACTGTATTCAGCCGCGTGCTGAACTCATATCGGTTTAGTAGTGTTAAATGTCTTTGTCTTGGTTCCCCAATGAGACACGCTGATTTTACAAATTTTACAAACTGCCAGACGGACGATACGTTTTCTATCAGCACATGCCGTGAACGCAAACTGTTCTCACGAGGCCGCTGCTTTAGTCAGTCTGTGGAAAATGAAAGGGTATTTATTCCCACCTAGTGGTTCAGATAGGAGTTGCAACCTGACCGGAGGGGGTTTCAACAAAACGCTAGCTGAAAATTAGGCTCATTTGTTTAACGCCATTGATCGGCTAAATTGGAGAAATATCGACCTATATATTTTGATTAAAAAATCATCCAAAACCAATACATAGCCGATTGATCCTTCCATCTCTACTGAAAACTATATAAAACTCCAAAAGACACCAAACATGTATTGCCTCATCGGCTCCATCTGGAAGGAGAAGAACACTCAAACCTCATTTGTGGCTGAACCATCGCTTTAACATCTAATATCATGTAACTCCTGTGATATGAATATGTATGTTATGCTGTTGTGAGAGCATATGGGCCACTCGGGTTAATTAATCTTACTGATGCCTTCGAGTGGGATGTAGGCACGTATGTATGTATGTATGTATGTGTGTCTGACAGACTGACCGGTGCACCCCGCTGTTACACAGGACGATATGTGCGGCCCCCAGGCGACTGCAGAGCTCCGATGCCACCGAGATCAGACCGACCCCAGACGCTCCGCACGCAGCTGTCCGCCCGCAGCACACAAAGCCTTCCATCAACCTGTAGAGCTCATCCAGAGCGTTCAGAGGACGCAGGAGCTGCAGACAGAGGCCAGGAGGGGGGAAAATAAGTGACTGAAGACTAATGTGATGCATCATTCACTGATTATCACCTGAGTATGACCTCCGAGACACATACACATTCACATACATTTGTTTTTATATATTTGTTTATATGTACATATATGGGATATACATATATACATATATATATATCTTGGAATCCCACACTGATACATAATAGTCTTAATATTATGTTACATAAAAGACTCGTTAATATTTACAACCCTATATCTAAATACAATGCTGACAGAGCAATAGCAATGAAAATGATGGACTATATGAAGAATCCACATAGTTCCAGGCTATGAAGAGAACAGAGGCGTCAGCAGACACGGTTTTGTGTCTTTCTATTCACCATCTCCATTGAATGTTCTGTTCCTTCTTAAATGCTGCAGCTTGTACAGGCATCCAACTGCAGCACCATTTAAGATAGAACAGGAAAATCTGCTAAACAGAAAGCCAACTTCCCACATCATTAATAAAGTCCAAAACCTTTATTTATCAGTTGGTTTGGTACATTTCAACTCAGCCTCGAACAATATTGAGCAGCACTCAGCTTTTAACGCCCAACAGACAGAAGAGAGGAACGTTCCACCTTTATTAGCTTCACAACCCCAACAGTAACCTGTAAGTAGCAGTCATGCTGTGTGATTTTATCCTTATTTTGATGCCAGATTATCTTAAACTGAAAGTTTCACAGTGAGAAATAAGTCTAGTTTGCTTTGTGCTGATGTCGAGATGGAACGCAAGTGTTTAGGATAGTTAACGTTAGCTGCTAGCTCTAAATAACTAGCTTAGCTAGTAACTAGAGGGGATAAAAGAGGTCTTATATGTAATCTTTGTTTAAACAGATATTTTATATTCCTGCCTGTCTATTTCAATATGTCACTGCTTTGTGATCGTCATCATCATCATGTCTTGCACTAAACCAGCCAATCAGAGCAGAGTTCTGAGTACACATAAACGGCAAAAAACAGCTTGTTTCATTCTAGGACCCTAATAGGCGGACAATGGTCCGGACCTAGTCATTATCCATTGCAGACCCAAAGTGATGATCTATTGAGAAGGATTTAGTTTAGACAGTGTTTATTTTAAGTGGCTGAATTTTTTTGGTTTTTACGGTATACAGGCTTTGCGGTACAGTAACCTCACAGACCAATCACGTGTGATGTAGGATCACTAAAGGCGCTCGTCAGCCAATCAGATCTGTGCAGATTCAGTAGTGTGGCGCACACACAGGCGAGGTACGGAGCGAGAATAAAGCAAGTCGGAGAATAAAGCGAGGAAAGAAAAGTTAATGTCGAAAACCAACTGTTTTAACCAGGAATGGAGAGACATATATGTTTACTCTTCCCACACGCAGGAGTTAAGAAGAAGACTCACGCTTTATTTACTGTTTCTATTAACAAGCACTTTCAGATGCCCTTTTTTTTCAAAGGCATTCTGTTACTTGAAATTTTATAAATAATTCATTCAGTTCAGTATTTAAACAGTAAATATAGTTTAAATATACTGAACGGTATTTGTAATTAGTTGCTCTTTCAGTTGCTGATGCATAAAATGCTGATACTAGGCCACTTTAGTATACAGGATATGGCACTGAATCATAACACTAATCATAAAAAGTAAGATATTATTAATACAAACAGTTTTTGCTTAAATTACAATTAAAAATTAACAATGATATATATATGTATATATATATATATATATATATATATATATATATATATATATATATATATATATAACAATAATATATATACACACACACACAAGCAGAGAGATGTCCTTTTTCTTTTTGTACAAAATCAAGACATTTAAAAACAAACACAACAAAACACTATTTCATGTCATATAGAATATAAACTTGTGTATCATGGTGTAGCAGTGGCTTTAACATAGCTTTAACATAGAATGCTTAGATGTGTCAGTTAAATACATACCTTGTCTATAAAAGCAGCCTTGGGAGCCGAGCTCGGGGTCAGGTTTGACTTATCCAGATAAAAGGCCCTGCGAAGGATCAACACAGGCATGTTACAGTCTTCACCACACATACACAGACTTAAGCAGATATGAAGGTCACGGCTGTTGGACAGCACCTAAACGGGGGTTTCTCGGAAGGCTGGTGGCGGGCGGAACTGTATGGATTCTTTAGTGTCTGTGAAAGGCCTGTAAAAGCAACTGAACTACTGGGCTCTCCTCCAACAGAAACTGAGCACATTTACTCTAGGAATTCATCCAAGAGTGATGTCTAAAGTCCCCTGTCAGCTGCAGTTCCACACACCGACACTGAGGGCAGTGTAAGCTGAATGTTTTTAATAGTGGTCAGATTACTTACAGAAGGTATATACAAACACCAGCCGTTACATGCAGTGTTAGCTTTAGAGCATTTGTTTTACATGTGACATTATTATTATTATTACATATTTATTTATTGATCATATGGTTTTTTTTTTTTGATTGATCAAAATGCCTACAGCATGTGAGAACTGGTGAAGGTGCTCACAGCATAAAACATTTTGATATTTAAACCCTATCATGCCTCATGTATTACCAGCAATCTCGTAAGTGTGTTTCTCTTTATTACCCTTCATAGACTGAAGTCTGCACCCAGAGTAGTTGGCGAAGCCCACCGCACACTGGACATGGTGTGTTGCATTGCACAACATCAAAAATTGAAAACCATTGTTTTTACAGGAGGTATGCAGATCGGGGCATCAGGGCAGGCCAAGCTGTCATTACTACCCCAAATTTAAGTCGTATGGAGAGAACCGGAAACCACATTAGACCACATGTGGATTGAAGTTTACAAAGAAATGCAGGCAGCTGTTTAGGTAAACAGACAAATGCTGCTAATGATAAGCCACCTCAATAACAAATTACTATCCTAGCCTTGATCAGGTTCTATCTTTCTGAACGATAACAGCAAGTTTGGTAAGAGATTAATATGAGTAGAGCAGGGGTGCCCAAACTTTTTTCAAAGGGGGCCAGACTGGACAATATCAAAATATCTAAGGGCCGGTCTCTCTTTAAAAAAGTATTATTCATTAAATTACATGTAACACTGTATTCAAAATGTGAAAACACACATGTACAGAATAATAAATAATTATTTAACCAATAAATTAAATTTTACCGTAACTGTAGCAGCAGAATATGAACAGAGTAAACGTACTAGGGTATGGTATGGAGAAGCTTTCTCTGATGGCGAGTTTCTTTGCAGTGACACTGACATCATTGTGGTGTTGTGTTGTGCTGGTGTGAGTGGATCAGACACTGCAGTGCTGCTGGAGTGTTTAAACACCTTAGTGTCACTGCTTAGCGATTAGCATAACCTCATAACTCGCTCTGGTTAGTTTCTCCTGCACCCCACGTGCCCTGAAGAACAGTTGCTGCTGTGAGAGCAGGTCTCTCTGTCCTCTCGTCTCTGAGTATTTACGATAATGTCCAGGCTTTGTTTCATAAAGTCTCTTGATATTTAACTCCTTCATTACAGCAATGGTATCTATACATACTATACATGTATGCGCTGCTGCCACCGTCAGGTTAAAGGAATAACTGCAAAGTACCAGTGCTTCACCAATAATATATTCTAAAGGCTCATTTATACTCCCTCTGCGTACGGAAATGTCCGAGTGCGTTTCAAGCAATAACCGTTAACCGTCACTACCCACATACTTCTCTGTGTCAGCTCCGCAGACATGATTGTTGAGCAACACGTCCAGTAGAAGGGCAGTTCTCTACTGGACGTGTGCGAGTTGGTACATACTCAGTTGGAGCTAGTGCGCTCTGTCTGCCTATTGAAGAGCAGGACGCTCTTTCAGTGTGCGAGTGTGCAGTATCCATGCAACCTCGGACGTATTACATCCGCCATCTTACCAACGTCCCATGAAGCAAGACGTCAGAGCACCAACGCTATTTACCCGAACAGTTGTTTTTTGTCGTTTCTGTAGTAAATACAGAGCTACAAGCTCATCCACCCTTGCCATGTTTGATTTACTCCATACTGCCCTCTTCTGGAAGTGGGTTAGTAAAAATCTGTTTGCAGGACTTTGGACACCCCTGGAGTAGAGTGTAAAAATGAACTTGAACTTTATTGACTGTCCCTGCTGGACTTCTATAGTACTGCTCTGCTTTGTAAAGGTATGTGACTTGAAGCTATACGGAAATACATGAAGCAAAAGGGAACAACGTAGTCCGTCCAGTGGGCCGGCCTTGAGTGTGCATCTGTGTCAGTCATAGTAAAAACAGAATTAGGGCTTCTCATCTGCTACCATGCTTTCTAGCATTAAAGATTTTCAGCTTTACAAGCTTTAGAATACTTCTTCTATCAAAACAAACACAGCATCACTCTGAGAAGGTTATCAAATGAGATCACTACATTAAAAGGCATAAAATGTGTTTTCCATGTAGCTATTAAAGGTCTTTCTTTTCTCAGTTTGCTGGTCATTCATTTCTCCATATGCCTCTCACGAGCACTGCCCAGCACAGTCTGCTGCACACAGAATGAAGCTGTATTTAAATAATTAGCCATGAACTGTATACGCTTTAGTCTTAGAGATTCTACGTCTGGCTGTGTTCCGTGCCCAGACAGCACCAAAGCTCTGACCTTGCTCTGGAAAAAAAACTGTTTGAGTCAAATGAGAACATCTTCAGTACACAACAGCTTTATCCTCAGTACCCGACATCTCCTAGATGTGTTATCACTGGCATCCATCATCCATTCTCCTACTCTCTCTCTGCTGAGTGTGCCCTCTGAGTGTGTTTTAATCAGAACTTTACAACTCCGCGTGCTTTAACCCTCCCGCAGGAACAGCAGGAGTTGAGTTAACAGCCCGTGTAATCAGTTCAGGACCGCCTCATCATTACCAAGATACTGCAGATAAGGAAATAAACTCCTCATCCACATTATATACCCCATCTTTCTTCCACAAACGATTTTGAAGTCCCGAAGCAGGTTTGCAGCTTACGCTAGTGACGGGGACGGGGGAGTGAATGTCTTGTTTTATAACTTTAACAAAGCTACACCAGAAGCTCTTATTTCAGTGAAGAAAAGAAAATTCTACTTTTCATAATTCTCTGAAGTCACAACTGTTCATCTGTGTAGGCTGAGTGTGATACGCTTTATACTTTCATAAAGCCACATGAGGAGCTGATGTGTGATCCTCCAGCTCTGAAGCAGCTCTGGTTTGGAACAATATCCCACTGTTTTACGCAGCAAATCTCTCAGCAGATGGTCTGAATGGCCCACACACGCCACCGCACCAAATGCACACCACTGATGTCGTGGGGTGGCAGGGTGGTCCTGACAGCAGCAGATGGAGGTGTGTTTGTATCCATGTCCTGTTTGCCAGACCGGTCACCTGCCGCACACCAACTGCAGCATTCTAACGAAAAAAAACGACAACAACTGCACACGTTCACTGCTAATACAGGGTGGCACCACATTGTGTCTATCTTAATAGAGGGTCCGGGGACGCTTCACCTTCACCTTCACCTAATCCTTCGGGTGTGTTTATCTTCAGCATGCAGCTTTATGTTCATCAAAGTATCTTCTGTGTTCTAAAATGTTGTTTGTGAAGATCGTCCGCAAACTTTTGACAGACAGTGCAATAGCAAAGGTGTCAAAAGTATTCACATTCATTACTCAGGTAGAAGTAGAGATACTATGGTTTAAACATACTTCTGTAGAATCAACTCAAGATTTTTACTCCAGTTAAAGTGTAAACGTACTGCTGAAAAAGTATAAAAGTAAAAGTAATGTAAGGAGGAAAAACGCCATTAAAGACAAAAGCTTAGGCCGCACCACAGGGGTCTATAGTACGCTAGCCCACCCCCCCATAAAAACATTCTTCTAAAAGCCATAATGACTATAATATTATATTAAAATATTAATGTTGATAAATTTGGGATGCGCTAGGCTTCCTGTTTCAGCCGCATATACGCCCATTAAAAATGAATGTAGTTTAGTACAATGTAAATATATTAAAGAAGCATATCTGTGCACTACTGAACATTAACATGTGTTTCATGAAGAGGAAGATATGATGACTAGTTGCCTAAAAGTATTGTAATGGTGCAAAAAGTCAAACTTCAAAAACGTTGTCAATAATCTTTACTGGAATGTAAATGTACATGAATGAAAACAAGCTGAAATGTAATAGGAGTAACGAGGCTATTTTAAAAATGTAAGGAGTAGAAAGTACAGATAATGGAGTGTAAATGTAAGGAGTAGAAAGTACAGATAATGGAGTGTAAATGTAAGGAGTAGAAAGTACTGATAATGGAGTGTAAATGTAAGGAGTAGAAAGTACTGATAATGGAGTGTAAATGTAAGGAGTAGAAAGTACTGATAATGGAGTGTAAATGTAAGGAGTAGAAAGTACTGATAATGGAGTGTAAATGTAAGGAGTAGAAAGTACTGATAATGGAGTGTAAATGTAAGGAGTAGAAAGTACTGATAATGGAGTGCAAATGTAAGGAGTAGAAAGTACTGATAATGGAGTGTAAATGTAAGGAGTAGAAAGTACTGATAATGGAGTGCAAATGTAAGGAGTAGAAAGTACTGATAATGGAGTGTAAATGTAAGGAGTAGAAAGTACTGATAATGGAGTGCAAATGTAAGGAGTAGAAAGTACAGATAATGGAGTGTAAATGTAAGGAGTAGAAAGTACAGATAATGAAGTGTAAATGTAAGGAGTAGAAAGTACTGATAATGGAGTGTAAATGTAAGGGGTAGAAAGTACAGATAATGGAGTGTAAATGTAAGGAGTAGAAAGTACAGATAATGGAGTGTAAATGTAAGGAGTAGAAAGTACAGATAATGGAGTGTAAATGTAAGGAGTAGAAAGTACTGATAATGGAGTGTAAATGTAAGGAGTAGAAAGTACAGATAATGAAGTGTAAATGTAAGGAGTAGAAAGTACTGATAATGGAGTGTAAATGTAAGGGGTAGAAAGTACAGATAATGGAGTGTAAATGTAAGGAGTAGAAAGTACAGATAATGGAGTGTAAATGTAAGGAGTAGAAAGTACAGATAATGGAGTGTAAATGTAAGGAGTAGAAAGTACAGATAATGGAGTGTAAATGTAAGGAGTAGAAAGTACAGATAATGTAGTGTAAATGTAAGGAGTAGAAAGTACAGATAATGGAGTGTAAATGTAAGGAGTAGAAAGTACAGATAATGAAGTGTAAATGTAAGGAGTAGAAAGTACTGATAATGGAGTGTAAATGTAAGGGGTAGAAAGTACAGATAATGGAGTGTAAATGTAAGGAGTAGAAAGTACAGATAATGGAGTGTAAATGTAAGTAGTAGAAAGTACAGATAATGGAGTGTAAATGTAAGGAGTAGAAAGTACTGATAATGGAGTGTAAATGTAAGGAGTAGAAAGTACAGATAATGGAGTGTAAATGTAAGGAGTAGAAAGTACAGATAATGGAGTGTAAATGTAAGGAGTAGAAAGTAATGATGCTGGAGTGTAAATGTAAGGCGTAGAAAGTACTGATAATGGAGTGTAAATGTAAGGAGTAGAAAGTAAAGATAATGGAGTGTAAATGTAAGTAGTAGAAAGTACTGATAATGGAGTGTAAATGTAAGGAGTAGAAAGTACTGATAATGGAGTGTAAATGTAAGGAGTAGAAAGTACAGATAATGGAGTGTAAATGTAAGGAGTAGAAAGTACAGATAATGGAGTGTAAATGTAAGGCGTAGAAAGTACAGATAATGGAGTGTAAATGTAAGGAGTAGAAAGTACTGATAATGGAGTGTAAATGTAAGGAGTAGAAAGTACAGATAATGGAGTGTAAATGTAAGTAGTAGAAAGTACAGATAATGGAGTGTAAATGTAAGTAGTAGAAAGTACTGATAATGGAGTGTAAATGTAAGGAGTAGAAAGTACAGATAATGGAGTGTAAATGTAAGGAGTAGAAAGTAATGATAATGAAGTGTAAATGTAAGGAGTAGAAAGTACTGATAATGGAGTGTAAATGTAAGGAGTAGAAAGTACTGATAATGGAGTGTAAATGTAAGGAGTAGAAAGTACAGATAATGGAGTGTAAATGTAAGGAGTAGAAAGTACTGATAATGGAGTGTAAATGTAAGGCGTAGAAAGTACTGATAATGGAGTGTAAATGTAAGGAGTAGAAAGTACTGATAATGGAGTGTAAATGTAAGGAGTAGAAAGTACAGATAATGGAGTGTAAATGTAAGTAGTAGAAAGTACAGATAATGGAGTGTAAATGTAAGTAGTAGAAAGTACAGATAATGTAGTGTAAATGTAAGGAGTAGAAAGTACAGATAATGGAGTGTAAATGTAAGGAGTAGAAAGTACAGATAATGTAGTGTAAATGTAAGGAGTAGAAAGTACAGATAATGGAGTGTAAATATAAGGGGTAGAAAGTACAGATAATGGAGTGTAAATGTAAGGAGTAGAAAGTACAGATAATGGAGTGTAAATGTAAGGAGTAGAAAGTACTGATAATGGAGTGTAAATGTAAGGAGTAGAAAGTACTGATAATGGAGTGTAAATGTAAGGAGTAGAAAGTACAGATAATGGAGTGTAAATGTAAGGAGTAGAAAGTACAGATAATGGAGTGTAAATGTAAGGAGTAGAAAGTACTGATAATGGAGTGTAAATGTAAGGAGTAGAAAGTACAGATAATGGAGTGTAAATGTAAGGAGTAGAAAGTACAGATAATGGAGTGTAAATGTAAGGAGTAGAAAGTACAGATAATGGAGTGTAAATGTAAGGAGTAGAAAGTACAGATAATGGAGTGTAAATGTAAGGAGTAGAAAGTACAGATAATGGAGTGTAAATGTAAGGAGTAGAAAGTACTGATAATGGAGTGTAAATGTAAGGAGTAGAAAGTACAGATAATGGAGTGTAAATGTAAGGAGTAGAAAGTACTGATAATGGAGTGTAAATGTAAGGAGTAGAAAGTACAGATAATGGAGTGTAAATGTAAGTAGTAGAAAGTACTGATAATGGAGTGTAAATGTAAGTAGTAGAAAGTACAGATAATGGAGTGTAAATGTAAGGAGTAGAAAGTACAGATAATGGAGTGTAAATGTAAGGAGTAGAAAGTACTGATAATGGAGTGTAAATGTAAGGACTAGAAGTAAAAAGTCAGTTCAAAAATAATTACTCAGTAAAGTATAAATAACCAAAATTTCTACTTAAGTAAAATAATTACTAGTATTTGTACTTTGTTCCTTGACACCTCTGGAGAAAAGTGACTGGGAAGCTTTTAGTCTTTCCAGTTGGTCACACACAAACTCTACAGGTCAGCTCCATAAGTGGGTACTTGAGAAGGCTGCAGTGAACCATTTCTTTACCAGCAGCTAGTAATAGCACAACGTTTAACTTGGTAAGGCCCAGAAATGTATTCTTTTATTCATAAATAGCACTCGATTCGGATGACCTTTCACTCCCTTGTGTCTAAGTAACAGAAACGCAGGAGCAGACGCGGACACACTCGCAAGCTTAAAGTATTTAGTATAAACAAAACAAAACAAAACAAAACACAAGAACACAAACACAACTAGAAACAAGACAGAACCAGGGAGCAAAAGCGGGAATCACAAACCGAACCACAGATATACATACAAATACAACCACAGAGGAGAGCACAAAACAAGCAGACTAAATACACCTGATAACCAGAGGAAACAAATAACGAGAGGAAACAAGAGACAGCTGGTGACAATGGGAGGAGATGCGGATCGCATGACAAACCAGAAACGTAAACAGAAGCACATGGGATGGACGAGGGAACGGAAACATCAACATAGACAGGAGAGACCAGACAGGGAGAACAGGCAGCGCATGACAGTAACAATGTAAAATTTTCAAACTTAGCACAATATAGTGAAATTTAATAATATACCAATACATTCAATTAGGAAAATATATAACTGATGATATACTGCACACCATTTGCAACACAGCGACATGATCCCTCCGACTATAATGGTCATCTCGAGTGCTGGCATGGCGACAACCAAGATGACAGATGGGCTGTGTATTGTAGCAACTAGAATATATTTAGTAATATCGGAAAAGACATTCGCCCTCTGCTATCACAGACAGTGTTAGTATCTCCTAAAGCCGCTCAAATGGGGGTCAGAGTTACAGACACTGAAGCTATATTTAAAGCTGTTAAATAGGGCTGTGTATTGACAAGAACCTGGCGATACGATACATATTGTGACACAGGGGTCACGATTGAATGTGTTGCGATATACTGCGACATTGCAAGCAAAGTGATATACTGTGATTTTTTAAATTCTACTATAAAAACACACCCCTATATGAACAGGTTTATCAATGCTTACAATAGCATTGCGCCCTTGTGCTGCTTGTTAATGTTGGAGTGGAGCTGAAAATTGATTACAACACTGCCACCTAGTGGTCAGAGGTTTAAACACAACACAATGATCCACTGTCTGCCAGGAATCTTTGCTTGTAAACTGTTAATTAATAATTAAAATACTGTGTTTTTGAGAATACAGTATCACTAAATATAATATCACAACATTTTGATATTTTCTTACACCCCTACTGTGGAATGAGGCGGTGAAACTCTCCATACTACTTTCACTTTGAGACTGTTGGTTCTGTGAAGAGCAAATTATATCTTTTTACACTCGAAGACATTCCCCATATTGGTTTTATGCTTCATTACATGTGGAGATGCATCTCCACCTCACGCTGATTTGCCAAGATCCAAAGAAACTCTCTGTTCTCTTTTAACTTTTGAGGTGGAGCTTCCAGCACAAAGCCACAGCTTACCTGATTCATAAGAAGTAAAAGACATCTTTCTGATTGATGATTCTTTCCATTTCTATATTTTGTTGCTGTACTACAATTACTAAAGAACTGTGATGGCCTTAACCGTTCACTATGGACAAAACTAAAACAAGCTTGCTAAATGAGAACTGTTTCAAATTCCAAATAAATGAGAGATGATTTTATTGTGGAAACATTCTGACCAGGTCATCACATCGGATGTAGATGTAGATGTTTTTGATAGCATGGTGAATTTTGACTTGCATGTGAAAGGGTGTTTAGAGGACTAGGCCTGTGTTACAAGTTAACCTTCCATACTAGGAAAGCTTTAGAGACAAAGGCCTCTGTTAAATATTAAATAACCCATAGGAAAGTGCCCCCCGGCTCTTGGTTTCCCAGCCTTATAAGGAAGAAATATGTACTGCCCCTCTGAAATGTCCAGAACAACCGGTGGATAAAAGCTTAAGGCTCAAAGGTCAGAGGAACTTCACACCCAGCCAGGAGCCTCTCTCTGACATCGGAAGATTGGACATCGGAAGAAATGATGCTGTACTTTCTTGTGTATATTAAACTTATATTACAAGCAACAGAGCATTGTTACAGAAGAGAATATACTTGTCTTGAGGGGAGCGCAGAGCAGAGCAAACGCAAGTTTTAAGGAAAATACTTTTAATAAAGAAACAAAACACAAAGTACATAATCGATTATGAATTATATAAACAACATGGAAAACACAGAGAAAACAAGAGCCATCAATGGAATAACACAGGAGTACAGAAAATAACCAACAGAGCAGGCATGAAAACAGAGGGATTAACACTAGGAAACAGTAGGCAGGTTCACAGATGGGAAACAGGTGAGGGGCGGAGACAAGGAGCACATGACAAAACATGAACACATGGCCAGGAAGCAAACACATGCACCTGGGAAGCACGAGGGAATGTAAACATGAACATAGACAGACGAGACCAGACAGGGAGAACAGGCAGGGCGCGATAATACGATGGATGGGCAGTGCCAATGAGTTCAGGTTAAGGATCTACAGTAACGCTCAAAGTCATGGGTACAAGTCAGCTTTGGGTTCAGTTTCCCACATATGCAGACCTCGTGCTCTCTTTCCAAGAATTCTAGGAGCTTTTCTGTGAGCGTTAAGAAGAGAAAAGAGAAATAACAGAGCTAATAAATGAACAGATGAACAAATGACTATGCTGAACAAATTGGGCCCCCACTGCTCAGTCAGCCTGTTAAAACGTTTCTGGTCCTGTATTACAGAAGCAGGGTGGGCTTCTTCAGATTAGGAACAACCACTGAGAATTTACCCATTTAATCAGCTGCAGCAGAGAAAGCTTCCTCGCACACGAGACCTGCGGACTGTGTATCTGAACTCGGTTGGCCAGTAGGTTTTGGAAAGCCATGAATAAATGAGAGCAATAAATGAGGAGAAGCCTATTCTTTAAACCCACCCGGACAACATGCCATGGCTTTCCTCTAATTATCAATAATACATGTTTTTTTTCTTTCCCAAGGTTCTCATGGGAAGTGCTGGATGTTTAGCAACAACAAGCTGCTCAAGAACCTGGAGAGAAGAACCTAAACAACACAAGAACAACCAACCCCTGATAGCCTGAGCTTCACAATCATGAATAAACATAAGGTGAAGACCTGAGGGAGCCAATCAGCAGAGGGGGAGCTTAAATATTAAACAGTGTCAATTTAAAAAGTATGTCATATTTGTTTTGTCTGTTACTTGTTAGCTACGTTGGCCCCACTGCAAAACCTAAAACAGAGCAAACTTTGGACACAAAACATGTCTTGGACTATTAAATATATATATTTTATGCCAAACCATTCCTTTGAAATAACTTCTCAAAAGCATTCTAGCCTGGAATTTGCTAATGAGAGTGTGGTTTGGACAGTCAGCTCAGATTCTACACAGCTGCAAAGGCTTCCGTGGCAGCTTCAGGTCATTGCCCAGTCCCGCGCTGCTTTATTTATTTACATTATGCTACAGAACTTCACCCGCATATTCAAATATATATGTGCTGTGATGTGTTAGCAGTCGAAGCAGGAAGACAGCCAGACTTTCATTTAGGAAATGCTAACACATTGCACTATTCAGAGGCAGATGTGCTGCAGGTCATGCATTTTTCCAACAGAGCTGATCTAATAGAGTGTGGGGAAATGAATGTATACACCATGTGACATACAAACTGCACCCGCTGCATTCCCAGCACAGCATAATAAAAAAAAATAGACACATGATTGGTCAAGAAAATTTAAATAAAGTTCAACGCAAGTTCTATACCAACCTATATTGGCTGGCCGTGTACTAAAACGTTTAACTGGTAGTGTACTAAAACGTTTGACTGGTAGTGTATCTAAAACGTTTGGCTGGTAGTGTACTAAAACGTTTGTCTGGTAGTGTACTAAAACGTTTGGCTGGTAGTGTACTAAAACGTTTGACTGGTAGTGTACTAAAACGTTTGGCTGGTAGTGTACTAAAACGTTTAACTGGTAGTGTACTAAAACATTTGGCTGGTAGTGTACTAAAACATTTGGCTGGTAGTGTACTAAAACGTTTGTCTGGTAGTGTACTAAAACGTTTAACTGGTAGTGTACTAAAACGTTTGACTGGTAGTGTACTAAAACGCTTGGCTGGTAGTGTTCTAAAACGTTTGGCTGGTAGTGTACTAAAACGTTTGGCAGGTATTGTTCTCAAACGCTTGACTGGTAGTGTACTAAAATGTTTGACTGGCCGTGTACTAAAATGTTTGGCTGGTAGTGTACTAAATTGTTTGATGGGTAGTGTAATAAAACTGGTAGTGTACTAAAACATTTGGCAGGTAGTTTACTAAAACGTTTGGCTGGTAGTGTACTAAACCTTACACTGGTAGTGTACTAAAACGTTTGGCTGGTAGTGTACTAAAACGTTTGGCTGGTGGTGTACTAAACCTTACACTGGTAGTGTACTAAAACGTTTGGCTGGTAGTGTACTAAAACGTTTGACTGGTAGTGTACTAAAATGTTTGACTGGTAGTGTACTAAAACGTTTGACTGGTAGTGTACTAAAACTTTGGCTGGTAGTGTACTAAAACGTTTGGCTGGTAGTGATCTAAAACGTTTGACTGGTAGTGATCTAAAATGTTTGGCTGGTAGTGTACTAAAACGTTTGACTGGTAGTGTACTAAAATGTTTGGCTGATAAGGTACTAAAACGTTTGACTGGTAGTGTACTAAAATGTTTGACTGGTAGTGTACTAAAACGTTTGACTGGTAGTGTACTAAAACGTTTGACTGGTAGTGTACTAAAACGTTTGGCAGGTATTGTTCTCAAACGCTTGGCTGGTAGTGTACTAAAACGTTTGGCTGGTAGTGTACTAAAACGTTTGACTGGTAGTGTACTAAAATGTTTAACTGGTAGTGTACTAAAACATTTGGCTGGTAGTGTGCTAAAACGTTTGGCTGGTAGTGTACTAAACCTTACACTGGTAGTGTACTAAAAACGTTTGGCTGGTAGTGTACTAAAACGTGTGGCTGGTAGTGTACTAAACCTTACACTGGTAGTGTACTAAAACGTTTGACTGGTAGTGATCTAAAACGTTTGGCTGGTAGTGTACTAAAACGTTTGTCTGGTAGTGTACTAAAATGTTTGACTGGTAGTGTACTAAAACGTTTGACTGGTAGTGTAATAAAACGTTTGGCTGGTAGTGTACTAAAATGTTTGGCTGATAAGGTACTAAAACGTTTGACTGGTAGTGTACCAAAATGTCTGACTGGTAGTGTACTAAAACGTTTGACTGGTAGTGTACTAAAATGTTTGACTGGTAGTGTACTAAAACGTTTGGCTGGTAGTGTACTAAAATGTTTGGCTGGTAGTGTACTAAAATGTTTGGCTGATAAGGTACTAAAACGTTTGACTGGTAGTGTACCAAAATGTTTGACTGGTAGTGTACTAAAACGTTTGACTGGTAGTGTACTAAAATGTTTGACTGGTAGTGTACTAAAACGTTTGGCTGGTAGTGTACTAAAACGTTTGCTGGTAGTGTACTAAACGTTTGTCTGGTAGTGTACTAAAACGTTTGACTGGTAGTGTACTAAAACGTTTGGTTGGTAGTGTACTAAAACGTTTGGCTGGTAGTGTACTAAAACGTTTGACTGGTAGTGATCTAAAACGTTTGGCTGGTAGTGTACTAAAACGTTTGTCTGGTAGTGTACTAAAACGTTTGGCTGGTAGTGTACTAAAACGTTTGACTGGTAGTGTACTAAAATGTTTGGCTGGTAGTGTACTAAAACGTTTGGCTGGTAGTGTACTAAAACGTTTGGCTGGTAGTGTATTAAAACGTTTGGCTGGTAGTGAATTAAAACGTTTGGCTGGTAGTGTACTAAAACGTTTGTCTGGTAGTGTACTAAAACGTTTGACTGGTAGTGTACTAAAACGTTTGACTGGTAGTGTACTAAAACGTTTGACTGGTAGTGTACTAAAATGTTTGGCTGATAAGGTACTAAAACGTTTGACTGGTAGTGTACTAAAACGTTTGTCTGGTAGTGTACTAAAATGTTTGGCTGATAAGGTACTAAAACGTTTGACTGGTAGTGTACTAAAATGTTTGACTGGTAGTGTACTAAAAACGTTTGACTGGTAGTGTACTAAAACGTTTGACTGGTAGTGTACTAAAACGTTTAACTGGTAGTGTAATAAAACGTTTGACTGGTAGTGTACTAAAACGCTTGGCTGGTAGTGTACTAAAACGTTTGGCTGGTAGTGTACTAAAACGTTTGGCAGGTATTGTTCTCAAACGTTTGGCTGGTAGTGTACTAAAACGTTTGACTGGTAGTGTACTAAAATGTTTAACTGATAGTGTACTAAAACGTTTGGCTGGTAGTGTACTAAAACGTTTGGCTGGTAGTGTACTAAACCTTACACTGGTAGTGTACTAAAACGTTTGGCTGGTAGTGTACTAAACGTTTGTCTGGTAGTGTACTAAAACGTTTGTCTGATAGTGTACTAAAACGTTTGGCTGGTAGGGTACTAAAACGTTTGGCTGGTAGTGTACTAAAACGTTTGACTGGTAGTGATCTAAAACGTTTGGCTGGTAGTGTACTAAAACGTTTGACTGGTAGTGTACTAAAACGTTTGGCTGATAAGGTACTAAAACGTTTGGCTGGTAGTGTACTAAAACGTTTGGCTGGTAGTGTACTAAAACGTTTGGCTGGTAAGGTACTAAAACGTTTGACTGGTAGTGTACTAAAACGTTTGACTGGTAGTGTACTAAAACGTTTGGCTGGTAGTGTACTAAAACGTTTGGCTGGTAGTGTACTAAAACGTTTGGCTGGTAGTGTATTAAAACGTTTGGCTGGTAGTGTATTAAAACCTTTGGCTGGTAGTGTACTAAAACGTTTGACTGGTAGTGTACTAAAACGTTTGGCTGGTAGTGTACTAAAACGTTTGACTGGTAGTGTACTAAAACGTTTGGCTGGTAGTGTACTAAAGCGTATGGCTGGTAGTGTACTAAAACGTTTGACTGGTAGTGTACTAAAACGTTTGGCTGGTAGTGTACTAAAACGTTTAACTGGTAGTGTACTAAAACATTTGGCTGGTAGTGTACTAAAACATTTGGCTGGTAGTGTACTAAAACGTTTGTCTGGTAGTGTACTAAAACGTTTAACTGGTAGTGTACTAAAACGTTTGACTGGTAGTGTACTAAAACGCTTGGCTGGTAGTGTTCTAAAACGTTTGGCTGGTAGTGTACTAAAACGTTTGGCAGGTATTGTTCTAAAACGCTTGACTGGTAGTGTACTAAAATGTTTGAGTGGTAGTGTACTAAAACGTTTGTCTGGTAGTGTTCTAAAACAGTTGACGGATAGTGTACTAAAACTGGTAGTGTACTAAAACATTTGGCTGGTAGTGTACTAAAACGTTTGGCTGGTAGTGTACTAAACCTTACACTGGTAGTGTACTAAAACGTTTGGCTGGTAGTGTACTAAAACGTTTGGCTGGTGGTGTACTAAACCTTACACTGGTAGTGTACTAAAACGTTTGGCTGGTAGTGTACTAAAACGTTTGACTGGTAGTGTACTAAAATGTTTGACTGGTAGTGTACTAAAACGTTTGACTGGTAGTGTACTAAAACTTTGGCTGGTAGTGTACTAAAACGTTTGGCTGGTAGTGATCTAAAACGTTTGACTGGTAGTGATCTAAAATGTTTGGCTGGTAGTGTACTAAAACGTTTGACTGGTAGTGTACTAAAATGTTTGGCTGATAAGGTACTAAAACGTTTGACTGGTAGTGTACTAAAATGTTTGACTGGTAGTGTACTAAAACGTTTGACTGGTAGTGTACTAAAACGTTTGACTGGTAGTGTACTAAAACGTTTGGCTGGTAGTGATCTAAAACGTTTGGCTGGTAGTGATCTAAAACGTTTGACTGGTAGTGATCTAAAATGTTTGGCTGGTAGTGTACTAAAACGTTTGACTGGTAGTGTACTAAAATGTTTGGCTGATAAGGTACTAAAACGTTTGACTGGTAGTGTACTAAAATGTTTGACTGGTAGTGTACTAAAACGTTTGACTGGTAGTGTACTAAAACGTTTGTCTGGTAGTGTACTAAAACGTTTGGCTGGTAGTGTACTAAAACGTTTGGCAGGTATTGTTCTCAAACGCTTGGCTGGTAGTGTACTAAAACGTTTGGCTGGTAGTGTACTAAAACGTTTGACTGGTAGTGTACTAAAATGTTTAACTGGTAGTGTACTAAAACATTTGGCTGGTAGTGTGCTAAAACGTTTGGCTGGTAGTGTACTAAACCTTACACTGGTAGTGTACTAAAACGTTTGGCTGGTAGTGTACTAAAACGTGTGGCTGGTAGTGTACTAAACCTTACACTGGTAGTGTACTAAAACGTTTGACTGGTAGTGATCTAAAACGTTTGGCTGGTAGTGTACTAAAACGTTTGTCTGGTAGTGTACTAAAATGTTTGACTGGTAGTGTACTAAAACGTTTGACTGGTAGTGTAATAAAACGTTTGGCTGGTAGTGTACTAAAATGTTTGGCTGATAAGGTACTAAAACGTTTGACTGGTAGTGTACCAAAATGTCTGACTGGTAGTGTACTAAAACGTTTGACTGGTAGTGTACTAAAATGTTTGACTGGTAGTGTACTAAAACGTTTGGCTGGTAGTGTACTAAAATGTTTGGCTGGTAGTGTACTAAAATGTTTGGCTGATAAGGTACTAAAACGTTTGACTGGTAGTGTACCAAAATGTTTGACTGGTAGTGTACTAAAACGTTTGACTGGTAGTGTACTAAAATGTTTGACTGGTAGTGTACTAAAACGTTTGGCTGGTAGTGTACTAAAACGTTTGCTGGTAGTGTATTAAACGTTTGTCTGGTAGTGTACTAAAACGTTTGACTGGTAGTGTACTAAAACGTTTGGTTGGTAGTGTACTAAAACGTTTGGCTGGTAGTGTACTAAAACGTTTGACTGGTAGTGATCTAAAACGTTTGGCTGATAAGGTACTAAAACGTTTGTCTGGTAGTGTACTAAAACGTTTGGCTGGTAGTGTACTAAAACGTTTGGCTGGTAGTGTACTAAAACGTTTGTCTGGTAGTGTACTAAAACGTTTGGCTGGTAGTGTACTAAAACGTTTGGCTGGTAGTGTACTAAAACGTTTGACTGGTAGTGTACTAAAACGTTTGGCTGGTAGTGTACTAAAACGTTTGACTGGTAGTGTACTAAAACGTTTGACTGGTAGTGTACTAAAATGTTTGGCTGGTAGTGTACTAAAACGTTTGGCTGGTAGTGTACTAAAACGTTTGGCTGGTAGTGTACTAAAACGTTTGGCTGGTAGTGTATTAAAACGTTTGGCTGGTAGTGAATTAAAACGTTTGGCTGGTAGTGTACTAAAACGTTTGTCTGGTAGTGTACTAAAACGTTTTGACTGGTAGTGTACTAAAACGTTTGACTGGTAGTGTACTAAAACGTTTGACTGGTAGTGTACTAAAATGTTTGGCTGATAAGGTACTAAAACGTTTGACTGGTAGTGTACTAAAACGTTTGTCTGGTAGTGTACTAAAATGTTTGGCTGATAAGGTACTAAAACGTTTGACTGGTAGTGTACTAAAATGTTTGACTGGTAGTGTACTAAAACGTTTGACTGGTAGTGTACTAAAACGTTTGACTGGTAGTGTACTAAAACGTTTAACTGGTAGTGTAATAAAAGGTTTGACTGGTAGTGTACTAAAACGCTTGGCTGGTAGTGTACTAAAACGTTTGGCTGGTAGTGTACTAAAACGTTTGGCAGGTATTGTTCTCAAACGTTTGACTGGTAGTGTACTAAAACGTTTGACTGGTAGTGTACTAAAATGTTTAACTGATAGTGTACTAAAACGTTTGGCTGGTAGTGTACTAAAACGTTTGGCTGGTAGTGTACTAAACCTTACACTGGTAGTGTACTAAAACGTTTGGCTGGTAGTGTACTAAACGTTTGTCTGGTAGTGTACTAAAACGTTTGTCTGATAGTGTACTAAAACGTTTGGCTGGTAGGGTACTAAAACGTTTGGCTGGTAGTGTACTAAAACGTTTGACTGGTAGTGATCTAAAACGTTTGGCTGGTAGTGTACTAAAACGTTTGACTGGTAGTGTACTAAAACGTTTGACTGGTAGTGTACTAAAACGTTTGGCTGGTAGTGTACTAAAACGTTTGGCTGGTAAGGTACTAAAACGTTTGACTGGTAGTGTACTAAAACGTTTGACTGGTAGTGTACTAAAACGTTTGGCTGGTAGTGTACTAAAACGTTTGGCTGGTAGTGTACTAAAACGTTTGGCTGGTAGTGTATTAAAACGTTTGGCTGGTAGTGTATTAAAACGTTTGGCTGGTAGTGTACTAAAACGTTTGACTGGTAGTGTACTAAAACATTTGGCTGGTAGTGTACTAAAACGTTTGGCTGGTAGTGTATTAAAACGTTTGGCTGGTAGTGTACTAAAACGTTTGGCTGGTAGTGTATTAAAACGTTTGTCTGGTAGTGTACTAAAACGTTTGGCTGGTAGTGTATTAAAACGTTTGTCTGGTAGTGTACTAAAACGTGTGGCTGGTAGTGTACTAAAACGTTTGGCTGGTAGTGTAGTAAAACGTTTGACTGGTAGTGATCTAAAACGTTTGACTGGTAGTGTACTAAAACGTTTGGCTGGTAGTGTACTAAAACGTTTGGCTGGTAGTGTACTAAAACGTTTGGCTGGTAGTGTACTAAAATGTTTGGCTGGTAGTGTACTAAAACGTTTGACTGGTAGTGTACTAAAACGTGTGGCTGGTAGTGTACTAAAACGTTTGGCTGGTAGTGTACTAAAACGTTTGACTGGTAGTGTAGTAAAACGTTTGACTGGTAGTGATCTAAAACATTTGGCTGGTAGTGTACTAAAACGTTTGACTGGTAGTGTACTAAAACGTTTGGCTGGTAGTGTACTAAAACGTGTGGCTGGTAGTGTACTAAAACGTTTGGCTGGTAGTGTAGTAAAACGTTTGACTGGTAGTGATCTAAAACGTTTGGCTGGTAGTGTACTAAAACGTTTGACTGGTAGTGTACTAAAACGTTTGGCTGGTAGTGTACTAAAACGTTTGGCTGGTAGTGTACTAAAATGTTTGGCTGGTAGTGTACTAAAATGTTTGACTGGTAGTGTACTAAAACGTTTGACTGGTAGTGTACTAAAACGTTTGGCTGGTAGTGTACTAAAATGTTTGTCTGGTAGTGTACTAAAATGTTTGACTGGTAGTGTATTAAACCGTTTGACTGGTAGTGTACTAAAATGTTTGACTGGTAGTGTACTAAAACGTTTGACTGGTAGTGTACTAAAATGTTTGTCTGGTAGTGTACTAAAATGTTTGACTGGTAGTGTAGTAAAACGTTTGGCTGGTAGTGTATCTAAAACGTTTGGCTGGTAGTGTACTAAAACGTTTGACTGGTAGTGTACTAAAACGTTTGACTGGTAGTGTACTAAAACGTTTGGCTGGTAGTGTACTAAAACGTTTGGCTGGTAGTGTACTA
The DNA here is from genome assembly GCA_021613375.1 of Megaleporinus macrocephalus. NCBI lineage: Eukaryota > Metazoa > Chordata > Actinopteri > Characiformes > Anostomidae > Megaleporinus > Megaleporinus macrocephalus. Next base: position 15,057,438 of record CM038727.1, read on the forward strand.
AAATGTTTGGCTGGTAGTGTACTAAAATGTTTGACTGGTAGTGTAGTAAAACGTTTGACTGGTAGTGATCTAAAATGTTTGGCTGGTAGTGTACTAAAACGTTTGGCTGGTAGTGTACTAAAACGTTTGGCTGGTAGTGTACTAAAACGTTTGGCTGGTAGTTTAGTAAATCTGGACATTAATGCATTCTAATTAAATACCCCTGCTGTATATGTTGCTCAACATGAATGGTGCCTTCACATTATGTGGTGTTACCCATATCATCACGGATTCTGTCTCTTAAACTGTGCGCTGATAACATGCTGCATGTCCCCTCTTCTCTTTAGCCCGGAGAACGTGGCATCCTTGATTTTTAATAATAATTTTAAAATTGTGGGACCACAGGACACTTTTCCACTTGCGCCTCAGTGCATCTTAAATGAGTTCAGATTCAGAGAAGGTGGTGAAGTTCTTTGTATCCACTCATGTTACTGCCCTGCTAGAGATGAATCTGGATGTGAGCTGTTCCACCAGGTGTGTTTTCAAGCATTACACAGCTTTATCAGCCTTCATCAATCTATTCAAAATGGGCACACATCTTTTAAAAACATTTTATATGTTGTATTTGTACTCATTTTAATTAGATACACGGTTTAGAGGATTTCTACAACATTGCAGTCTGTTTTCATTTACATTTTGCATGGCATTGGAACCGGGGTTTATATAACATAGCGAGAAGTGTTGATATGACATTGCAGACTTTTGAACGGGGGTGTATATTTGAGCAGGAGAGCATGAAATTAAGTGTACCAGGCACATCATTCAAACGCCGCATTCAGTTTCAATCTGAACACGCGAGGGAAACCAATATAAACCACAGAGGAAAGCAATTCAAAGAAAAATAAAACTGGTCCAGTTATTGCATTTCAGCAGTGTTTTTCATAAAGTACTTATCATCGCTCCGATATTGTATACTGGGTAACGCCCCTACTTCAGGCAATTTAGTGTGTTTTTCACCCTTAACCAAAGCATTGCATCATGGTTGTGGTCCAGCGGTTAAGGGCAAAGTGTGCATTCCCTCAACTGGACGAATAAATCTACAAATAGCTTTTGGTGACAACCACTGACTTGACCAACCTATGACCTCAAAGCAACTTTCACTAACCCTTTAAAGACACCCTGACATGAAGTCATAGTGGAACTCGCTCTGCTGGCGGTTAAATGGTGGTTAGTCTTTGGCCTGGATCAGACCAGATCATTCCTTCAGTTCATGCTGCTGTTGCTGTTGTCTTGGTAGCGAGGTCATAGAAGTTTTCTAGCAGATCAACTCAATTTAAAAGGAAAAACGACTGTTTTTCTTGCTGGACTGAAGAGATGCCTTGCGTTTTATGCATTTGAACAAAAAGTTGAAGGCTTGGAGTCTCAACAAACCAAGCAGACCATCTTCAGAAGAACAAGTGTATATATATATATATATATATATATATATATATATATATATATATATATATATATATATAACAAATATCTCCAAAATTGCAACTTTACAGGGGAGAACATACTTTACTTTCAATGTAAGTCAATGGAACCAGATTTTTTTTCCAAGCTGTTTTGGAGCACTTCTATTGGTCCATTTATCATTAAATTTTCACACAAGGTAAACAACATCATTGTGTTCAAATGATGTAAAAAACTTAAAATCAATGTTCTTCACATGTTTTTCATTGGATATATATATATATATATATATATATATATATATATATATATATATATATATATATATATATATATATATATATATATATATATATCCGCTATCAGCTATCCGAGGAGAGCAAACCGACAACACATCACATTCATTTAATTTAAATTAAAGTCATTTTAAGTGTGAAATAATACAACATGGGTTTAATGATATCAAAGTCTGAAACATTATAAGATCCTGCTTAAAAAGCACTTGTGGGCGTGGCTGGATATTCGCCTGAGCATCTGTCATTGAGAGCCCTCTGAAGCAGAAAAGCCACTGAAGCAGGAATAAATACAAGGGTTAGATCAAAGTGTGGAGAAATGAGTGAAACCAGATCTGCATATACATGAGATGATGTAAACTATCCCTGCTGCCTCCACTCGTCCAGCTTTACCTGCTTATAAAGGCAAAAAAGGTAACATTCCTATTCATTTGTATCAGCCATCAGACTGTATCATATTATAAATTTATTTCAGATTTATCTGTATAACTATGTTTTATACACTATACTGTTAACTATATATAATAATGACTATACTGTTATTATACTATGCCTATTATAATATACACCATGTATACAGTCTATACACGTACATAGTACTGCATTTGCACTGCTGACTGCATACTTGCACTACTTAAGTGGTCTACACCGTTTACACTGGATCTATCTATCTATCTATCTATCTATATATCTATATATCTATCTATCTATCTATCTATCTATCTATTTATCCATCTATCCATCTATCCATCTATCCATCTAGACGAGGCCGGTTGACTGACTGACAACAGACAATGGACTACCTCAGTTCTACTTATCTGACATATCTGTCATTGTTGGACACTGGAGAGTTATTTACAGGACATACTATGTAGATTATGTAATACTTTCATAGTGTGCATGTTATGTTTGCTTGAATAAGGTTAGCATGATTTGCTGTTGTTTCTATTGTTAACAACTCAGTCTGGTTTAGCCAAGGTGTAGATTTGGTCTCAACAAGACAGTTTTTTAGTCTACATTAAAACACTGCAAGAGCAACATTCTGGCATTAGATTTCTTTAAACCCAAAATAATGCAAACACACACCCTTGATTTTAGTAGCATAGCATTTAAAACTTTCTGTTTAAACATTCTGAGCTCTGAGAAGCTTGCTCAACCGGTTCTTAGTAGGGAAGAGAGTCTACATGGCTCCACATAATGAAGTTAGAAGGCTGTATGTGCACCTTTGCTACTTATTTATTAGAATGAAATTTATGGATCATATCTAAAACAGGGGCCTCCTGTCCTGAATGCAGTGTTACTGTGTGAAAGGAAATACAGTCTCCGTCTGGCTGATTAACCAACCACAACCTGCGCGACGCTCTGCAATTTATCAGCTCACTCCCACAAGGTCAGAGAAGCAGGAACTATCTATCTGCATCCAAACCCACACCTACACATCTGACACTCTGAGCAATTAGGCCCACTTAAAAAACAACAGATCAATGAGAGAAAAAGTTAACCGGAGGTTCAATTAACAAGCCATAGATTGGAACCAAATTCAGTTTTAGCCACTGTAGAAAGACAAACACTGTTATAACTGCTGTAAACACTGCTATACATTTGACTGCCATTGCATAATTATTATAAAATTAAACACAATACATTCAAATTCAACAAATACAAACGCAGTATGGGTCCCCGTTTAGAATCTGCACACAGCGTTTTTTACGAATAACACTGAATTACAACATGGGTTTGCTATCGCTAATATGGTTCCTTAATATGGTTCCTTACTGAAGAGTTGATAACATGATTACAATAATAATAATAATAATAAAAGTTATTTAAATAGAATATATATGCATTCTACATATATGCATTGTAGTTCATCTGCTTTTAGCTAGTCATTTTAAATTCTTAATTTCTAACCACCTCCACACGACCTGCCAGTGTTTTATTTAATTTTAGTTAATAGTTTTATGATTTTGATATTTGTATTTTTTTTTTACTTTTCTTTTAATTTCCTTTACCATTATTTTACCTTGACTTTTATTACTATTTTTATTATTAATATTATTATTTTTCTATTTTTTTTATTTCTTTTACTATTTTGAGTTTTACTACTATATTTATATCTATTTTTCTTATTTTCTAGAACATCACAAAAACGAAATTACAATAAGATTAATCCGTGAAAGCAGTTCAAAATACCCAATAAATAACTACAGAACTAAAGTTTATTATTTATTGTGAAGCTTGAGCATTGTTAGAGTTTGCTCTGCTGCCTGACAGTTAAATGTAGCTGGATCTCCCACTGTGTGGCCTGCAGCTTTATTCCTGTGACTAAATTCACACCGCAGAGGATGATGGGCTCTGAAAGGCTGAGAGTGTGAGTGTTTATGGAGGAGCGTGTAATTCAGGACAGGACGACCCAACACGCTGTGACAGTCCGGAAAAATACACACCAACCTTTGGTTGTCTTTAGAACAACAAAGCGTGACAGAAAAACACTTCAAGTTCAAGCTTGCAATCTGAGCATTACAGCAAGAGTATAACAGCAAACTACTGTACTCTACTGTCTTAGACCATCTGCCCAGAATGCCTCAAATAGCCTTCAATACAGCTACTTTAAGAGGCACCCACTGCTGGGACAGGTGCTCAATTGTGCACACTGCTTATACAATCTCCATATAAAAAGCATTGTGGGATGCTCTGGAGCTGCAGCACTAAGGTCAGCCTAAAGTCACCATGCCCAACGCATGCATCAGCTAGAGTGGAACAAAGCCGGGGAGCAGTCATCCTCTGGAGTGCTGGAGCTCCGCGTATAATAGCTTTGGGATGAGTTGGAGTGGATCCAGAACTAATCGTCCAACATCAGTACCTGACCTCATCCTGACTATGTTCTCACAGCAATGTTCCAGTGTAAAACCTTCCCAGAAGAATAGCGGCTGTTATTGGCGCAAGTGTGTATTGAATACCCCTAATTTCTGAAGAAACACTGGACAAAGCATGCATGAAAGTTAAGATCAAAGTCGGTCAGGTGCAACTGCATACTACCCAGCAACCCGCTATAGAAGTGAGATTGTACATTCTTGCACCAATAAATAACAGACATGTTGACAACAAACACATGCATAAACAGAAAAGAACTCGATATGGTTCCAATAAATTTCCCTACATGATCCAAGTTCATTTGCCCTCACAAGAGCAGTGCTGGCAAGAAAACCGTGTACTCATATCAGCTTTAAGTTGTTCTATACTTTTATGGCCAAAAACGAACCCTTAGGAGGCTTCACACATGCTTGTAATTTGCAGATTAGTTTCGTGGTTTTGGATGACTGAAATGACTTCATCAGTAACGACAGCTTGACTCAAAGCACATCTGGAGTGTGGGAGACAATGAGGATCAGCGGGAACCCAAATCAAACCCACTGCCTACACACGCAGATGCAATAGTATGTCCCTCAGGTATTATATTTATCTACATCTCTTCGTGATAATGTATTCCACATGTATTATCAGTTCGCACATGTAATAAGACTATGTCCATAAGTACTACATATACACTGCATAGCCAAGTATGTGGACACCTACCCATCACGCCCATTTGAGCTTGTTTCCCACTTACTACTGGGAAGGCTTTCCACAGCATTTTGGACTGGGAACATGTCCCCATTTAGTCAAAGTAGCATTTGTGAGGTCAGGCACCGATGTTGGATGAGAAGGTCTGGCTATAGGTCAACTGATCTAGTTCATCCCAAAGGTGTTCATTGGGGTTGCGATCAGGGGTCTATATGGGTCCCTGAACGTCCTCCACACTAAACTTGCCAAAGCATGTTTTTATAGATGTCTACAGGCTATGGTCATGCTGGATTAACCTTTTGCCAATTACCTTTCACTGGGACTACCCAAAAACTAAAAAACACTTTGTACAGAGAAACATGGTTTAACGTTTGTTTACCAAGTATATTTACCAAGTACCCTCAAAATAGTAACTTTACAGGAGAGACCAAAAACATTTTTAACTTTCAATGCAAGTCAATCTAAAAAGGTCTTATTCCCAACATTCATCATGAAATTGCTACACAATGTAAAGGACGTAGAAAAGTGCATATAGACTGTGAAACGCACACAAGGTCTGGACTCCAGAGCAGTGGAGACATGTTGCCTGGAGTGATGAATCAATCTTTGGGGCCACATGTTTACTGGATTAGCTTTTTTGCTTTCTGAGAAGCATAACACGTGCAGTAAATAATAATTAATGAATAAATTGTAGACATTTTTGTTTCAAATAAGTTGGGAAACAGAAGAAGCATACAGTAAGGAAAAGCTTACAAAACTTACAACTAACATGGTTACTCCAGTGTAAAAAAGAGTATTCAGAAGTATCCAGAGTCTTGGGCACGGGCTCACCACTCTGTCAATGACTATATGGGCAAATAGTGCAGCAATTCAAGAACAACGTTTTTCTAATTGCAAACCAACCTTGGACGGCACTGCACTAAAGTGAGTATTGAACACCCAAACCAACATTGGACGGTCATGATCTTCGGGCCCTCCGGCGGCACTGCATTAAAACAGACATGAATCTGTAGTGGAAATCAATGTTCAAGCTCAGGGACACAGAGGCTAGTTCATTACAGCAAGATTATAACAGCACTACTGTCTACAGACCATCTGCCCAGAATTGCTCAAATAGTGTTCAAATGAGTGAATACAGCTACTGCAAGGGGATGCGACAGGTGCTTAACTGTGCACACTGCTTATACAACCTCCATATAAAAAAGCATTGCGGGATGCTCTGGAACAGCAGCACATGTGCCTAAGGTCACCATGCCCAACGCATCAGCTAGAGTGGTACAAAGCCATGCAGCAATGGTACTCTGTTCTCTGGAGTGCTGGAGCTCCATAGATATAAGCTTTGGGATGAGTTGCAGTGGATCCAAAACTAATCATCTAACATCAGTACCTAATCTCATCTCATCCTGACTATATTCTCATAGCAGTGTTCCAACATATAGTATAAAGTCTTCCCAGAAGAATAGAGGCTGTTATTGCAGCAAGTGAGTAATGAACACCCAAACCAACATTGGATGGTCGTGATCTTCGGGCCCTCCGGTGGCACTGCAGTCCTAAAGGCAAGTTAAATCTCTGCCATGTAAAGAAGAAACCATAAATAAACAGAATCCATAAAGGAAGTGGACTTCATTTACAATAAAAGAAGAACGAGTCCAACGAGTCAAAATATTAATGCTTACTGGACGCCACATTTTCCGAGCTAAAGAGAAGAAGGAACATCCAATGTGTCATCAGTGCACAGTTTAAGACCCAGTATCTGTGACGGTATGGGGGGATTACTGCACATGGCATGGGTGACTAACAAATCTGTCAAGGCATCTTTAATGCTGAATGATATTTACAGGTTCTGACAATAGACAATATCTCTTCCAGGGAAGCTCTTGCTTCTTTCAGGAACACATTAGTAAAAGAGTTTGGGTGCTAAACTGGCCTACACAGAGTCCAGAATCGTCACCCACTGCAAACATTTGGTGCTTTATGGAAGGAAAAATCTGATAAAGGAGTTAAGCAGCTGAAATCCTACATCAATCAAGCAGTAATGGGAAAACATTTCACTTTCCAAACTACAACAGTTGGTCTCCTCAGGTTCCAAACACTTACAGAGTGCTGTTAAAAGAAGAGATGCTGAGATGCACAGTGGTAAATATGATACTGTCCCAACAAAATCAAATTCAGACATATGTTTTTCACAAAACAATCAAATGTGATATGTTTTTTCTTATACGATTATTAATTAAATGTAGAATTAAATTGAATTGCAGAGTGTCACAGGCTGAGCGAGGGTGAACCTATTAAAGAATTTATAGTAGTTATCGGATTATTTATATTGGTGACTTAAAATGTCCCCACAAGGACAAAACCATCAGCACGAAACGCAATAAATAAACACACAGTGACAGCTCCAGTGCAGTTACAGGTTTTGAGGTTAGTCAAGTTTAACTCTGAGAGAGACAAAGAATGCTGTCTAACCGTCTATCTGTCTGTCTGCCTGTGGCTTCACCAGCCACTAAGCTCAGCTCCAGCAGATCAGTGCAGGATAACAGGGCGCTGAGGAAAGATAGCTGACAGCACAGCTGCAGGCCGAGCACAGCAGCACCAGTACAGGCCAAAGGGGCTGGAGGAAAACAAACTGTAAGAACTGTTTCAATGACAGGTTAGCACTTTTAGTCCAAATCTTAATATAGTCCAAATTCTGACCAGATCTAACCCAAAGCATGATTAGAACTGGGAAATATGAGATACTTAACATTATCATGATGAGTCACAACATGCTTTTAACTTATAACTTACTGGATCTCAATATAAATGGGATATAATTTCACAAGTATTGCAATATAGCATGTTTTTTTCATTGCCCACCCATGTTCAAAAACCACAAATGTCTAATCTCTTTTTGATGCCACAGCCATCTGTTGCCTAAAGTCTGAGTCAGCACGATGGCCGGGTGTCTGTCAGATAGCATACCAGCATCAGCAGTTAGTTTATTTAATAAGAATTAGCTGTTAGCTTACAGCATGTTCATCTGTTCATCATAATTAGTCATTAATTAGCCTTTCAAAAATTAAAAATATATAAGTTTTATAAGTATATATAGTTGTATCGACTTTAGGCTATATAGGCTGTGTTACCATGTTGTTCTCAAGGGCCTCAGTGCCAGCAGCCCAAGCGTCCCTAGTGTGCCAGATTAAAAGCTTGTTTAGAGTAATAATTAGAGATCTACCCATATGGGTTTTCCTATTTCTGATGTTTAGAGGTCAGGGTCAGCCGATGGCCGATATGTGCTGCCGATTTTTAGAGTCGATATGTAGAAGTTTTCTGCTAAAATGTCACACTAATAATAATAAGTGGATGCACAACATTATTGAACTTAACATCAATTATTAAACACTTAACTAGACATTGAACACTGACTTAACTAAAAAAAACTAAATATTTTTTTTGCTCCCCAAGAAATACTGTATGTACATACAACTGCTGAAGGAATATAACATAATCTTATAGTATAGTATCTCTCTTTATACCAATAACAAACAAGTTATTAAGAATTGCATTAAAAAAATACTTCCACACAGTCATTTATTGTTTACTGCAGTTACAGAGAGTGCCTCACTTTACAGCTGGGTTTTTACTGTGTTGTATTAAAATTGTGGTTCTTTAAGGAGGATGAGGAACTCGTAGAAAGCAAGAGACAGCATGTGCGACACAGGAGGATGATTACCGCAGCAGCTCTGTTCTGTTTTCTTTATCCTTTTTTTAGTTACATCTGGCTCGAGTGCTGGAAGCTGAATATTATCTGGGAGACTCTGGCTGCTCCGATGAGACTTGCTATGTAACAGTAACGTGTTAATGTATGTATTACACTAGAGCAGTTAGCTTTAGCCCTGGAGCTAAGGAGTAAAACATCCGCTCTGGTTCACGTCTATGGCCGCGAACTAGAAACACATAACAGCGCCATTGAAAATGTCAATGTTCAAACAGTTCCAAAAGATTCGGTTTAAGGGCCTTCACATGCGGCAGTAGCACGTTCCACCACACCAGTAACATAGGGCTGCCCGCGGACGTGCCTGACTTTAAATCGGCGCTACCAACACTGATATCGGTCAATGGCAATATATTAAAAAAATGGCAAATATTGGCCAACCGATATATCGGTCGATCTCTAGTAATAATAATAGGAATACATTCAGGCAGAAACTGTTAAACGTGAGAGACGAGACATTAGGAAGTCAAATGTAAGACATACACTCCACCTGAGCCAAATATTAGTACAATAGTTGGCGCTGTGAGAACGGAAATCTTTTTTTTTTTTTTTTGTTAAACACAAAGCTTACACTTTATCTGTGTGGAAAAAGTGCACAAGACAAAACCAGTTCCTTTGCAGGCTGTGTAAAACCCTGCTGAAATACAGAACAACAATGACAACCAATCACAGCATGTTTAACACGGAGTGCCCATAATAAAAATCCGTTTGACACAATGGAACACTGGTCCACAAACACACTGCAAACATACTGTTCACAGTTTCAAATAAGAAGAATTTCTTAAAAGGAGATAACATGAAGCATTTCTGGTTCAGTGGCTGAAAGGCTTTTCCACAGAGATACAACTGCTACCAATAGCAGTTCATAGACGATCATCTGTTAAAAGCAGTTCATAAAAGCCCACAAGGCCAGAGCAAGTTCTCAGTGCGAGGTCAACTCCTGGCAGTCTGTACTCCTGAGTTCCGGCCCTGTTAACTTAATAGTCATGTCATCCCCACCTTAAATGTAATATTAAAGTTATTTATGTAGGTGTTTCGTTTACATTGCTTGTATGTATTTAATGTGAGAGAACAGTGTGATTAAGAAGTATCATTTAGGGGTAAATTCTCTTTCCATGTGTAGGCTATGCCAGTCTTGCAAACTGTGCCCAATATTAAGTAGTGACCAGTGGATGCAACACTAGGCTTCAGACTAGACTACGCCACTGAATGCAATGACAAAGTTCTTCTCGACTTTTGACGTAACTTTCCTTCCTCTTCTCTCCTCCTTCCTCAGTCTCTACCTGTCTCTCTCTCTCTCCTCTTATATCTCTCCCTCTCCTCATCGTTCGTCCTTCACAGAGCCAGCATGAGTTCCCCCCTCACATCTGCCGCTCATTACTGCAGGAGGCTCTTCTGTCAATTCCATTAATCCTGACAGCCCTGAATCTGCTCCGGTCACTCGTTCACTGCCAACTCTCCGGCTTCACCATTTGGCTGAATCATGGTACGACCCAACATGCCTCTCAGCAAAAAAACAAACCCCGCTCAGTCAGAACTACGCAGGCCAGGAAGCTTCAGTACAGACTCTTCAGCACACATTAGCCTCAATCATCAGTATTTAGTATTAGTATTAGTATTAGTCATTTGAACTTGTGGCTAAATAACCAAAATCATAATGATCAGTATTACCAATAACGTCAGTAATAATCACAGCGTATCTCAGAAAATGTAGGAAAAATATGAAACGGGAAAAATAATTGTAATAATTTGACATGTTTTATGAATAGAAATGATCTGACCAAATGGTTTTATTCAGCACGATGGGCCAGTTCTGGCCGGCTTCCAACAGAATTTTATTATGCTGGTCAGACAAGGGGTCAGGCAGGGTTGTACAGAGTTTTGTTGGGCTCAGGAAGCTTTGGACTAATGTGCTGTATGTCAATTCTGGTGAGCTTTGGTTCAGATTTGGACGTAATGTGGGGAGTTCCAGTTCAGACAGAATGGTTCTGGTCAAATTCGGACATAACAAGTGTGTAGATTTGCTCTTGATTGGTAGGGACTGTAGTAATTTTTTATAAACCACAGCATCTGGTAAAAGCGTATGTGAGACAGAAGGTCAGGGCTTTTGGGACCCCTGCCATATAAGGCCGTGACTTAACCTGGGAACTTCTAGTCAAGAACCACTGTCCACCCAGAGAATTACGACCAGAAGGAGCAGGAAGGCAGGCCTATAAAAGAAAATGCAGCTGAGACACGATGGAGACCAGGGTGTGAGAGCTCTGAGAACGTCGGTACTGCAGTCCTAAGAATAAAAGCTTATCCTCTGAACTGGTCTCCTTCTTCATTCTGACAGCAAAAACGAAGTTACCACAGGACCTATGAATTTGGTTGTGCAGTTAACTTCCAAACCTTGCTATTCATAGCTCCAGATGATGTTAGCCTGCTGTATGCTGTATGCTGCCATTAACGCTATGATGGACTCAACACATGGACTTTAAGTGACTTCTTTGAAAAATAGCTCCACCCTCTCTTTTCTGCTGCCATCCTCACTCGCTTTTCACAACCATGTGTCTCCCACGTCTTGCACAGTAAGTCTCGCATATGACTGGAAAGCTTTCCTTATGGTTTTGGCACTGCTAACAACCCAACGTAGCTACAGAGTCTCATGTGACAGCAGGGAGAGGCACAGCCAATCACACTGGCCATTAATGTCACGTGTCAGTTCTGGGCTTGGATAGAAAATTCTCATAGTGTATTCGGGTTCGGACCAAAATTTCAGGCCCAATTTAAGCTCCAACAAGAATGCGGCACATACTTGACAGTGCTATCACCCTTGCATGAATATAACAAGACACTGGTGAGACATACAAAACCAAGAGCTTGATTTGACTAAAGCAGCAGCTCCAGTGTACCTGAGCTATATCCACATCAGACTTTAATTGGACTGCTGACATTTTGAGGGCTGAGAAGTTTCCCATTCACTCAAGATTCAGTCAATAAATGAATTCAGAGCCACAATCATCGCTCTGCAAAAATAAGCAGCGTCTTTGCCGTCTCTGAGGTGTGGAGCAGAGACTGAGCTATTACATCAGAACAAGGTGACTTTTTCCCCGAAAATCAAAATGACTCAGCACGGCTCGCCGTCTGCTGGAAAGCAAAAAACCAAAGGCAACATTTGTTGTAGAAAAAGAAAGCCAACTTTGTTCTGATGCATCACATTCAAATACAAACACTAACTTATTTCCAAGCATTTTTTTGTTTTTTCTTTTTTTTTCCGCCAAGCCAAGTTTTCTCTTGGTCAGTTGAGCGCACATACGGCCAGCTTATGTCCGTCCACACCATATGTCGCCATGGCAGATATTTCTGTAGGAACATCAACAACAGAACTGACTGGGCGCAGCACGTTGTGACTAATTGCGTGGAGTTCTTGCATCCTGTCCCAGCGGGAAAAGCAGATCAGCTCCTGTTTTAGCATCTGTAATATTTAGAAGCTGCACTGAAATGAAAAGCATGAAAGCACGTCGCGATTTCATATTCCACTCGCATAAATCTCGCTGAGCCAGGCAGAACAACGTGTGGAGATTTTAAACATTCAATTCATACCGCGTGGTTTTTGAAAGTAAAGGAGGAGGGATTTAATTGCCAGTTGAATGTGTGACGCGATTGGACACAGATGGCGGTAAATTAGATGTACCATTTTTTTCAGTGGAGCAAGGACGGAAAATTCCGTTATATATCGTCACTGTTTAAAGAAAAAAATAATTAAATTATCTGCAACATAGTGACTTTACAGGAGAGGCCAAAAACGTTCATAACTTTTAATGTAGGTTAATGTAAAGAGGTTTTCTTGCAAGGGGCTTTTGAGCATTTCTATTGGCCCATTCATTGAAAAACTTTCACAGGATATAAAAAACAGCTGTCGTGTCCAAACGGTATAGAAAAATGAAAATGGACAAAAATTTAGATATGACATATTATGATATATTAAGGTTGGAGAGGTACACTACCACTCAAAAGTTTAGGATCACAGTGAAATGTTCTTGTTTTAATGGAGTATCTTCTTCCTTAACACAACAATGGACTGACGGGTCTCTAAAGAAAGTTGTTTCTTTCTGGTCATTTTGAGTCGGTCAGCAAGTCATCAACTGCTGATGCTTCAGATACTAAACTAACCTAGAATGTTGTTCTCCCTTTTATACTCACTTATTAGTAGAATGTTTTTCAGCTGTGCATCACAGTTGAGCAAGAGTGTCCTAACAACCAATTAGTCCAATAACATCCTTAACTTGGATTGGTGGCCGTACCAGGAGATTTAGACAGAGGACTGAGAATTGCTGATAATAGGACTATATGCAAAATAAGCCTCTATACAAAAATAGGCTTTAATACAAACATTTTTATTCTTTAAAAATCATCTGATACACTTCAATTAATTGTGAAATTGCATGAAAATTGCATGAAATGAAATTCTAAAGTGATCCTAACCGTTTGAGCGGTAGTGTACAAGCCAGACGTTGTGAACTTTTTCAGATTTTCCAATATTCTACCATCATGACGTTTACATAAGGAGGCACGGTGGTGTAGTGGTTAGCACTGACGCCTCACAGCGAGACGATCCGGGTTGGATTCTCGGTCCGGGCAGTTCTGTGTGGAGTGTGCATGTTCTCCCTGTGCTTGAGTGGGTTTCCTCCGGGTACTCCGGTTTCCTCCCACAATCCAAACACATGCATGTTAGGTTGATCGGTCACTCTTAATTGCCGGTAGGTGTGAGTGCGTGAGTGAGTGTTGGCCATGCGATGAACTGGCGAACTGTCCATAGTGTACCCCGCCTTCGCCCGATGACGTTGGGATTGGCCCCTGTGACCCCAACTAGCGGGATTAAGCGGCAGATAATGGATGGATGGACTTTTAGATACTCGTAAAACACATGCATTATAATTTAGATAGTAATTTGGATAGTTTTACAACAAGACCACATCAACATCAAACCACTAACTTTTAGTACATCGACATTACTGAGTTACGTAAAAACTTTTAGAACCATACTCTCAGATCCAGCACTTTTTTAAAAGCACAACGCACAGAGCAAAAAGTCAGTGAGAAATACATCTGAACCTCTGTTCCACTGGAAGCTGATATCCTGCCTATTGAGCTTCTCTGATGAAACTGTGATAGGAGTCATGTGAAGCATCTATCATAGTTAAGAAGCACAATCAGTTCTGGAAGATCGCCTTGATATGCTTAAACTGTGCCCGTCTTCGTGCATCATGAAAAGCTGGAATCCAGCCTGAACTGGGCTAGAGAGGCAATTACCAGCGCGGGAGACCGAGACAGACTCGGCTTCCCGGCTCCAAAATATCACTCTTTCTTTTTAATATAACCGCCATTGATATTCAGATGGCATTTCGAGCCGGATGAGCCGTCTCGGAGGGGAGAGCGGAAGATAGATGTACACACACGCAAACAGCCATTCCAAAACAAGGTGGCGTTTTTCCACACTGTTTAGTCGCATAGTGATAACTGCACCGCTCACGTGTGAGGGTCGGATGAGAGAGGAGTGAAGTTTGCAACAGTGCGGTGTTCCAGCAGTGACTGTGCGACTGTCCTACCTGAGTCGTTTATAGTACTGTTTGACCTTCTCCAGAGAGGCTGTGTTAATCTGGGCCTGATATTCCTCCGCAGAAACACTGTCTCTGTAATAATAGCCCTCCATACTCTCCAGCGCTGCGGGACAAAACAGAGCGGGCTTAATAAGAAAAACACTCCCCAACATATACATTCCGCCAGCAGTCAGGGGTGCGGTTTGGTCTGATTAGTGGGGGACGGGGTGGCCCAACGTCAAGAGACAATATAGCTTTCATACAGAAACCCGAACCTAAAAGTAGGCCTATAATTACATTGATCAAATTATTTCATGTTTATATACGCCAGTAATAACAGGCAAAAACAAAGAGGAACGTTTCTGAGCAAACGCTGTGAAATCCCAGGTGGTTGCTAAGATGCTGCTATGTTATCCCAGGTGGTCGCTAAAGTGTTTTTGTAGACATTTATACTAAATTAAGTTAATAAATGTAAAAAATATCAAAAATAAGTAGATATATGAAACAAGAGTGTTCAGTGTTTAAGAATGTTTAAATATATAATCTTTATATATGAACTACAACTACTACTACTAATAATAATAAGCCATATATGTATTAATAATATGCGAGCATTTATAAGTAATAACAATATACCTATATGTATTATATGTATAATATGTACATGTAATATGTCCCATATGTATTATATAGATATAAGAATCTTCATGCTTTAATAATAATAATAATAATTATAATATTATATAATAATTATGTCTTGCACTCTAGGTCTGCATTGTCTCTAGTTTTCCAACCAAATAATTTTCTATCCTCAAAACACATGTAAACACACACCTTGCGTGAAGAGAACGGGGTAAATCTTGAAGCCTCCTCCGTGTCTCAGCCTCTGGGGCAGCTGCTGGAAGTAGAAACCCTCCAGATAGAAAAACACCTTCATAGCCTGCCTGGTACCCTCCACCTGATAGGAGACGGGCATGTCTGCAAAGACACAACAGAGAAAACATAGAGGACATCAGGAAACAGTACAGTATTAAAACTTTATAGTGACCTGTAGGCGCAAGCAAGGCTGGTATGTGGTTCTTGAATAACAGATTAAAGTTTAAAAACAGGCTCCATACAGTGGTGGAAAAGTGCTTTGTTTCTATGATAGCAGCGAAGTAACAGAGACTCTGCATCAAAGTGGAGTAGCATCTAGCCAATGAAGGAAAATTTAGACTGCTCATTGAAGGATGAAGGTTCTATACACTGCTGTTAATACTGAAGCCTTTTTAAGGATGTGATAGTTACAATCACACTGTGTAAATATGCCTTCACACAATGACTTCAATCAGTTTAAAGAAATGATTCCTAAAACTATTTTACTGAAACCTTTTATTTAAAAAAATGATTATTAAAATTAAGATAATTCTTTACAAATACACAAAAGTGAGCACGTTAATAACTTACATATTGCTACCACTTTTATTAAAGATAACACAGTATAATTGGGAAATCTTGTAAAAGACAGTATAATTGTATTTCAGAGGAAACTAACAGTAGCGTTAAGTGTTTTTCTGCAAGGATTTGAACTCCTGGCTTCAACTTGTCTCCAGGCTGTAATATTACCCACCATGCTATGGAGTTACTACAGACATTGGGAGTTGGAACTGTATGGAGGAGCTCAGAGTCTGACATAACTGGTGTAAATGCTGGTTAAAAAGCTAACATTACTGAACCACTTGGCATCTATTACATACGGTGGTATATTACTGCCAAACAGAATACAAATCAAGAGATGGAAGGATCGATCGGCTATGTATCGGTATCAGCCGATTTTTAATCAAAATATGTGATCAGTGATTTGCAGATATTCCTCCAGTTTAGCTGATCCTGAGAGAAGATCAATGGCGTTAAATAAATGAGCCTAATTTCTGTATTTTCAGCTAGCGTTTTGTTGAAACCCCTCCAGCCAGGTCCTTGCAATTCCTATCTGAACCACTAGGTGGAAACACATACCCTTTCATTTTACACAGACTGACTAAAGCGGCGCACTTCACGAAAACAGTTTATGTTCACGCCATGTGCTGACAGAGAACATGTCGTCCGTCTGGCAGTTTGTTACCGTATGTGACGCAGATTCTTCCAGGACATTCTTTAAATTAGTAAAATCAACGTGTCTCCCCAAGACAAAGACATTTAACACTATTAATCTGATACGGCAATTAAGAGTACACCACACGTCTGAATACAGTGAGTATCAGCAAACAGCAGAGCTAGCACGCGCAGCTAGCACAAAACAAACAACCCAGAACACCTTGCAGACCAGATCTGACCGGTACGAACAGAACAGTAGTAACAATTCAATATTCTATATTTAATGATTACAGATTGTCGCTTAAAATAACAGAGTCTGTGTTTAATGACTGCAGTTTTGACTGCATGTATTTAATTAGCTTTTTTTGTTTTAAATTAAGGGTCTAAATTGAAAGATTGTAGTATTGGGGATATTTGTTTGATTTGCTTTGTTTATTTACTGTTAATTTTGTTTAAAATATTATACTGTTTTACATGAGCTGGTTAAAAATGGTAATAAACCAGTTTAGACCATGTTTCATGACTTGCTTGCACTAATATCTACATGTAGCCCTGCCGTGGCATATAGCGACGCCCTTGATTGGTATCGGTAAGGTGATCGGCAATCGAAATCGGCCTCAAAACGCTGATCGGTCCATCTCTAAAATAAGCCCTCAGCATCTAGTTATCACAAGTATATATGTTGTATAAATGACAAAATGGCATCATTACAAGAAAGAAAAAAAATTAGAAAATATGCTAGAAAAACAACATAATGTCTCCTAATTATGACAAAGGATCTCATTATTATGAGAAAATATGTTGTAGAAATGATATAATACTTCACTCTTGCATAAAATCACACCGAACTCTTAAGACCATTTCACACAAGAAGCGGTACCAACAGGTCTGCCATTAGTCCTTGTTTAATAATAGCAGAAACTTGGCTAAACAACATAATAGCCCTCCTTATTTGGTCATCAGTATCAGTATTTATTTTTTTATTTATAGAATATATATATATATATATATATATATATATATATATATATATATATATATATATATATATATATATAAATAATAAATAGTATTTATTGGTGGGCTACTATGCGAGCCTGGTGTTTTACAACTACACTACTCCATACGGATGCAATTATAATCAATTCTAACTTTTCAAAATCAGTCCAGCTTCAGATGAATGTGTCATCTACATCCTGAAAGAGTACTGCTTCAATCAAATTCACTGTTTTGCTCAAGGGAGCCACTACGCAGAGTCACGCGGACCTAAACCCCTGCCCTTGGATTAGCGTAGCTGATGATGCAGACGTGACGTCCTTCGCTCAGACGTGACGTCCTTTACTCACTTGCGACGAGCGGCTCCCTGTCGAACTGTCTGAAGTAGAAGGTGACCTTCTCCAGGTCCAGCAGAGCCACTTGAGTGTCCTCCAGCATGGCCTGCTCGTCCGTCTGAAAGAAGGAGACAGTAATACATCACTACAGCAGCTCTCTCCACTGAACAGCCATCAACACGTCTACAGATTAACTTCAGCCGCTAGTTGTGCAGCGACTTGTTTCACTCGTGAACCGCTGGACGATAAAAACAGAGGTCATTTACATACGGCTGCTGTTGTTGCTCTCTCTCTCTCTCTTTCTCTCTTTTTCTCTAGCTCGCTCTCTCTTACTCTAACTCTTTCTCTCTTTCTCTAGCTCGCTCTCTCTTACTCTAACTCTCTCTCTCTTTCTCTAGCTCGCTCTCTCTTACTCTAACTCTCTCTCTTTCTCTAGCTCGCTCTCTCTTACTCTAACTCTCTCTCTCTTTCTCTAGCTCGCTCTCTCTTACTCTAACTCTTTCTCTCTTTTTCTCTAGCTCGCTCTCTCTCTCTCTCTTTCTCTCTTTTTCTCTGGCTCGCTCTCTCTTACTCTAACTCTTTCTCTCTCTTTCTCTAGCTCGCTCTCTCTTACTCTAACTCTTTCTCTCTTTCTCTAGCTCGCTCTCTCTTACTCTAACTCTCTCTCTTTCTCTAGCTCGCTCTCTCTTACTCTAACTCTCTCTCTTTCTCTAGCTCGCTCTCTCTTACTCTAACTCTTTCTCTCTTTCTTTAGCTCGCTCTCTCTTACTCTAACTCTCTCTCTTTCTCTAGCTCGCTCTCTCTTACTCTAACTCTCTCTTTCTCTAGCTCGCTCTCTCTTACTCTAACTTTCTCTCTTTTTCTCTAGCTCGCTCTCTCTTACTCTAACTCTTTCTCTCTTTCTCTAGCTCGCTCTCTCTTACTCTAACTCTCTCTCTTTCTCTAGCTCGCTCTCTCTTACTCTAACTCTTTCTCTTTTTCTCTAGCTCGCTCTCTCTTACTCTAACTCTTTCTCTCTTTCTATAGCTCGCTCTCTCTTACTCTAACTCTTTCTCTCTTTCTCTAGCTCGCTCTCTCTTACTCTAACTCTTTCTCTCTTTCTCTAGCTCGCTCTCTCTTACTCTAACTCTTTCTCTCTTTCTCTAGCTCGCTCTCTCTTACTCTAACTCTTTCTCTCTTTCTCTAGCTCGCTCTCTCTTACTCTAACTCTTTCTCTCTTTCTCTAGCTCGCTCTCTCTTACTCTAACTCTCTCTCTCTTTCTCTAGCTCGCTCTCTCTTTCTCTAACTCGCTCTCTCTTTCTCTAGCTCGCTCTCTCTTACTCTAACTCTTTCTCTCTTTCTATAGCTCGCTCTCTCTTACTCTAACTCTTTCTCTCTTTCTCTAGCTCGCTCTCTCTTACTCTATCTCTTTCTCTTTTTCTCTAGCTCGCTCTCTCTTACTCTAACTCTTTCTCTCTTTCTCTAGCTCGCTCTCTCTTACTCTAACTCTTTCTCTCTTTCTCTAGCTCGCTCTCTCTTACTCTAACTTTCTTTCTCTAGCTCGCTCTCTCTTACTCTAACTCTCTCTCTTTCTCTAGCTCGCTCTCTCTTACTCTAACTCTCTCTCTTTCTCTAGCTCGCTCTCTCTTACTCTAACTCTCTCTCTTTCTCTAGCTCGCTCTCTCTTACTCTAACTCTTTCTCTCTTTCTCTAGCTCGCTCTCTCTTACTCTAACTCTTTCTCTCTTTCTCTAGCTCGCTCTCTCTTACTCTAACTCTCTCTCTTTCTCTAGCTCGCTCTCTCTTACTCTAACTCTTTCTCTTTTTCTCTAGCTCGCTCTCTCTTACTCTAACTCTCTCTCTTTCTCTAGCTCGCTCTCTCTTACTCTAACTCTCTTTCTCTAGCTCGCTCTCTCTTACTCTAACTCTTTCTCTTTTTCTCTAGCTCGCTCTCTCTTACTCTAACTCTCTCTCTTTCTCTAGCTCGCTCTCTCTTACTCTAACTCTTTCTCTCTTTCTCTAGCTCGTTCTCTCTTACTCTAACTCTTTCTCTCTTTCTCTAGCTCGCTCTCTCTTACTCTAACTCTTTCTCTCTTTCTCTAGCTCGCTCTCTCTTACTCTAACTCTTTCTCTCTTTTTCTCTAGCTCGCTCTCTCTTACTCTAACTCTTTCTCTCTTTCTCTAGCTCGCTCTCTCTTACTCTAACTCTCTCTCTTTCTCTAGCTCGCTCTCTCTTACTCTAACTCTTTCTCTCTTTCTCTAGCTCGTTCTCTCTTACTCTAACTCTTTCTCTCTTTCTCTAGCTCGCTCTCTCTTACTCTAACTCTTTCTCTCTTTCTCTAGCTCGCTCTCTCTTACTCTAACTCTTTCTCTCTTTTTCTCTAGCTCGCTCTCTCTTACTCTAACTCTTTCTCTCTTTCTCTAGCTCGCTCTCTCTTACTGTAACTCTCTCTCTTTCTCTAGCTCGCTCTCTCTTACTCTAACTCTTTCTCTCTTTCTCTCTAGCTCGCTCTCTCTTACTCTAACTCTTTCTCTTTTTCTCTAGCTCGCTCTCTCTTACTCTAACTCTTTCTCTCTTTCTCTCTAGCTCGCTCTCTCTTACTCTAACTCTTTCTCTCTTTTTCTCTAGCTCGCTCTCTCTTACTCTAACTCTTTCTCTCTTTCTCTAGCTCGCTCTCTCTTACTCTAACTCTCTCTCTTTTTCTCTAGCTCGCTCTCTCTTACTCTAACTCTTTCTCTCTTTCTCTAGCTCGCTCTCTCTTACTCTAACCCTTTCTCTCTTTTTCTCTAGCTCGCTCTCTCTTACTCTAACTCTTTCTCTCTTTCTCTAGCTCGCTCTCTCTTACTCTAACCCTTTCTCTCTTTCTCTAACTCGCTCTCTCTTACTCTAACTCTTTCTCTCTTTTTCTCTAGCTCGCTCTCTCTTACTCTAACTCTTTCTCTCTTTCTCTAGCTCGCTCTCTCTTACTCTAACTCTCTCTCTTTTTCTCTAGCTCGCTCTCTCTTACTCTAACCCTTTCTCTCTTTCTCTAGCTCGCTCTCTCTTACTCTAACCCTTTCTCTCTTTCTCTAGCTCGCTCTCTCTTACTCTAACTCTTTCTCTCTTTCTCTAGCTCGCTCTCTCTTACTCTAACTCTTTCTCTCTTTCTCTAGCTCGCTCTCTCTTACTCTAACTCTTTCTCTCTTTCTCTAGCTCGCTCTCTCTTACTCTAACTCTTTCTCTCTTTCTCTCTAGCTCGCTCTCTCTTACTCTAACCCTTTCTCTCTTTTTCTCTAGCTCGCTCTCTCTTACTCTAACTCTCTCTCTTTTTCTCTAGCTCGCTCTCTCTTACTCTAACTCTTTCTCTCTTTCTCTAGCTCGCTCTCTCTTACTCTAACTCTCTCTCTTTTTCTCTAGCTCGCTCTCTCTTACTCTAACTCTTTCTCTCTTTCTCTAGCTCGCTCTCTCTTACTCTAACCCTTTCTCTCTTTTTCTCTAGCTCGCTCTCTCTTACTCTAACCCTTTCTCTCTTTTTCTCTAGCTCGCTCTCTCTTACTCTAACTCTCTCTCTTTTTCTCTAGCTCGCTCTCTCTTACTCTAACCCTTTCTCTCTTTCTCTAGCTCGCTCTCTCTTACTCTAACTCTTTCTCTCTTTCTCTAGCTCGCTCTCTCTTACTCTAACTCTTTCTCTTTTTCTCTAGCTCGCTCTCTCTTACTCTAACTCTTTCTCTCTTTCTCTAGCTCGCTCTCTCTTACTGTAACTCTTTCTCTCTTTCTCTAGCTCGCTCTCTCTTACTCTAACTTTCTCTCTTTCTCTAGCTCGCTCTCTCTTACTCTAACTCTTTCTCTCTTTCTCTAGCTCGCTCTCTCTTACTCTAACTCTTTCTCTCTTTCTCTAGCTCGCTCTCTCTTACTCTAACTTTCTCTCTTTCTCTAGCTCGCTCTCTCTTACTCTAACTCTTTCTCTCTTTTTCTCTAGCTCGCTCTCTCTTACTCTAACTTTCTCTCTCTTTCTCTAGCTCGCTCTCTCTTACTCTAACTCTCTCTCTTTCTCTAGCTCGCTCTCTCTTACTCTAACTCTTTCACTCTCTTTCTCTAGCTCGCTCTCTCTTACTCTAACTCTCTCTCTTTCTCTAGCTCGCTCTCTCTTACTCTAACTCTCTCTCTTTCTCTAGCTCGCTCTCTCTTACTCTATCTCTTTCTCTTTTTCTCTAGCTCGCTCTCTCTTACTCTAACTCTTTCTCTCTTTCTCTAGCTCGCTCTCTCTTACTCTAACTCTTTCTCTCTTTCTCTAGCTCGCTCTCTCTTACTCTAACTTTCTTTCTCTAGCTCGCTCTCTCTTACTCTAACTCTCTCTCTTTCTCTAGCTCGCTCTCTCTTACTCTAACTCTTTCTCTCTTTCTCTAGCTCGCTCTCTCTTACTCTAACTCTCTCTCTTTCTCTAGCTCGCTCTCTCTTACTCTAACTCTTTCTCTCTTTCTCTAGCTCGCTCTCTCTTACTCTAACTCTTTCTCTCTTTCTCTAGCTCGCTCTCTCTTACTCTAACTCTCTCTCTTTCTCTAGCTCGCTCTCTCTTACTCTAACTCTTTCTCTTTTTCTCTAGCTCGCTCTCTCTTACTCTAACTCTCTCTCTTTCTCTAGCTCGCTCTCTCTTACTCTAACTCTCTTTCTCTAGCTCGCTCTCTCTTACTCTAACTCTTTCTCTTTTTCTCTAGCTCGCTCTCTCTTACTCTAACTCTCTCTCTTTCTCTAGCTCGCTCTCTCTTACTCTAACTCTTTCTCTCTTTCTCTAGCTCGTTCTCTCTTACTCTAACTCTTTCTCTCTTTCTCTAGCTCGCTCTCTCTTACTCTAACTCTTTCTCTCTTTCTCTAGCTCGCTCTCTCTTACTCTAACTCTTTCTCTCTTTTTCTCTAGCTCGCTCTCTCTTACTCTAACTCTTTCTCTCTTTCTCTAGCTCGCTCTCTCTTACTCTAACTCTCTCTCTTTCTCTAGCTCGCTCTCTCTTACTCTAACTCTTTCTCTCTTTCTCTAGCTCGTTCTCTCTTACTCTAACTCTTTCTCTCTTTCTCTAGCTCGCTCTCTCTTACTCTAACTCTTTCTCTCTTTCTCTAGCTCGCTCTCTCTTACTCTAACTCTTTCTCTCTTTTTCTCTAGCTCGCTCTCTCTTACTCTAACTCTTTCTCTCTTTCTCTAGCTCGCTCTCTCTTACTGTAACTCTCTCTCTTTCTCTAGCTCGCTCTCTCTTACTCTAACTCTTTCTCTCTTTCTCTCTAGCTCGCTCTCTCTTACTCTAACCCTTTCTCTCTTTTTCTCTAGCTCGCTCTCTCTTACTCTAACTCTTTCTCTCTTTCTCTCTAGCTCGCTCTCTCTTACTCTAACTCTTTCTCTCTTTTTCTCTAGCTCGCTCTCTCTTACTCTAACTCTTTCTCTCTTTCTCTAGCTCGCTCTCTCTTACTCTAACTCTCTCTCTTTTTCTCTAGCTCGCTCTCTCTTACTCTAACTCTTTCTCTCTTTCTCTAGCTCGCTCTCTCTTACTCTAACCCTTTCTCTCTTTTTCTCTAGCTCGCTCTCTCTTACTCTAACTCTTTCTCTCTTTCTCTAGCTCGCTCTCTCTTACTCTAACCCTTTCTCTCTTTCTCTAACTCGCTCTCTCTTACTCTAACTCTTTCTCTCTTTTTCTCTAGCTCGCTCTCTCTTACTCTAACTCTTTCTCTCTTTCTCTAGCTCGCTCTCTCTTACTCTAACTCTCTCTCTTTTTCTCTAGCTCGCTCTCTCTTACTCTAACCCTTTCTCTCTTTCTCTAGCTCGCTCTCTCTTACTCTAACCCTTTCTCTCTTTCTCTAGCTCGCTCTCTCTTACTCTAACTCTTTCTCTCTTTCTCTAGCTCGCTCTCTCTTACTCTAACTCTTTCTCTCTTTCTCTAGCTCGCTCTCTCTTACTCTAACTCTTTCTCTCTTTCTCTCTAGCTCGCTCTCTCTTACTCTAACCCTTTCTCTCTTTTTCTCTAGCTCGCTCTCTCTTACTCTAACTCTCTCTCTTTTTCTCTAGCTCGCTCTCTCTTACTCTAACTCTTTCTCTCTTTCTCTAGCTCGCTCTCTCTTACTCTAACTCTCTCTCTTTTTCTCTAGCTCGCTCTCTCTTACTCTAACTCTTTCTCTCTTTCTCTAGCTCGCTCTCTCTTACTCTAACCCTTTCTCTCTTTTTCTCTAGCTCGCTCTCTCTTACTCTAACCCTTTCTCTCTTTTTCTCTAGCTCGCTCTCTCTTACTCTAACTCTCTCTCTTTTTCTCTAGCTCGCTCTCTCTTACTCTAACCCTTTCTCTCTTTCTCTAGCTCGCTCTCTCTTACTCTAACTCTTTCTCTCTTTCTCTAGCTCGCTCTCTCTTACTCTAACTCTTTCTCTTTTTCTCTAGCTCGCTCTCTCTTACTCTAACTCTTTCTCTTTTTCTCTAGCTCGCTCTCTCTTACTCTAACTCTTTCTCTCTTTCTCTAGCTCGCTCTCTCTTACTGTAACTCTTTCTCTCTTTCTCTAGCTCGCTCTCTCTTACTCTAACTTTCTCTCTTTCTCTAGCTCGCTCTCTCTTACTCTAACTCTTTCTCTCTTTCTCTAGCTCGCTCTCTCTTACTCTAACTCTTTCTCTCTTTCTCTAGCTCGCTCTCTCTTACTCTAACTTTCTCTCTTTCTCTAGCTCGCTCTCTCTTACTCTAACTCTTTCTCTCTTTTTCTCTAGCTCGCTCTCTCTTACTCTAACTTTCTCTCTCTTTCTCTAGCTCGCTCTCTCTTACTCTAACTCTCTCTCTTTCTCTAGCTCGCTCTCTCTTACTCTAACTCTTTCACTCTCTTTCTCTAGCTCGCTCTCTCTTACTCTAACTCTCTCTCTTTCTCTAGCTCGCTCTCTCTTACTCTAACTCTCTCTCTTTCTCTAGCTCGCTCTCTCTTACTCTAACCCTTTCTCTCTTTCTCTAGCTCGCTCTCTCTTACTCTAACTCTTTCTCTCTTTCTCTAGCTCGCTCTCTCTTACTCTAACTCTCTCTCTTTCTCTAGCTCGCTCTCTCTTACTCTAACTTTCTCTCTCTTTCTCTAGCTCGCTCTCTCTTACTCTAACTCTCTCTCTTTCTCTAGCTCGCTCTCTCTTACTCTAACTCTTTCACTCTCTTTCTCTAGCTCGCTCTCTCTTACTCTAACTTTCTCTCTTTCTCTAGCTCGCTCTCTCTTACTCTAACCCTTTCACTCTCTTTCTCTAGCTCGCTCTCTCTTACTCTAACTCTCTCTCTTTCTCTAGCTCGCTCTCTCTTACTCTAACCCTTTCTCTCTTTCTCTAGCTCGCTCTCTCTTACTCTAACCCTTTCTCTCTTTCTTTAGCTCGCTCTCTCTTACTCTAACTCTTTCTCTCTTTCTCTAGCTCGCTCTCTCTTACTCTAACCCTTTCTCTCTTTCTCTAGCTCGCTCTCTCTTACTCTAACTTTCTCTCTTTCTCTAGCTCGCTCTCTCTTACTCTAACTCTTTCTCTCTTTCTCTAGCTCGCTCTCTCTTACTCTAACTCTTTCTCTCTTTCTCTAGCTCGCTCTCTCTTACTCTAACTCTTTCTCTCTTTCTCTAGCTCGCTCTCTCTTACTCTAACTCTTTCTCTCTTTCTCTAGCTCGCTCTCTCTTACTCTAACTCTTTCTCTCTTTCTCTAGCTCGCTCTCTCTTACTCTAACCCTTTCTCTCTTTCTCTCTTTCTCTAGCTCGCTCTCTCTTACTCTAACTCTTTCTCTCTTTCTCTAGCTCGCTCTCTCTTACTCTAACTCTTTCTCTCTTTCTCTAGCTCGCTCTCTCTTACTCTAACTTTCTCTCTTTCTCTAGCTCGCTCTCTCTTACTCTAACTCTTTCTCTCTTTCTCTAGCTCGCTCTCTCTTACTCTAACTCTTTCTCTCTTTCTCTAGCTCGCTCTCTTGCTTTCCCTCTCTTGCTCTCTCTCTATCATTCTATCTCTCACTCTTTCGTTTGCTCTCTCTCTCTTTCTCTCTCTCTCTCTCGCTGTCTAGCTTGCTCTCTGTCTATCATTCTGTCTCTTAATCTCTCTTGCTTTCCTTTTCTTGCTCGCTCTCCCTCCCATTCTGTCTCTCACTCTCTCTCTCTCCTGCTCTCTCTCCCTCTCATTCTGTCTCTCACTCTCTCTCTCTCTCATTCTGTCTCTCACTCACTCTCTCTCTTGCTCTCTCTCTATCATTCTGTCTCTCACTCTCTCTCTCCTGCTCTCTCTTTCTATCATTCTGTCTCTCACTCTCTCTCTCTCCTGCTCTCTCTCCCTCTCATTCTGTCTCTCACTCTCTCTCTCCTGCTCTCTCTCCCTCTCATTCTGTCTCTCACTCTCTCTCCCCTGCTCTCTCCCTCTATCATTCTGTCTCTCACTCTCTCTCTTGTTCTCTCTCTATCATTCTGTCTCTCACTCTCTCTCTCCTGCTCTGTCCCTCTCACTCTCTCTCTCCTGCTCTCTCTTTCTATCATTCTCTCTCTCTCTCTCTCTCTCTCTCTCTCTCTCTCTCTCTCTCTCTCTCCTGCTCTCTCTTTCTATCATTCTGTCTCTCTCTCTCTCTCTCTCTCTTTCTCTCTCTCTCTCTCTCTCTCTCTCCTGCTCTCTCTCTATCATTCTGTCTCTCACTCTCTCGCTCCTGCTCTCTCTTTCTATCATTCTGTCTCTCTCTCTCTCTCTCTCTCTCTCTCTCTCTCTCTCTCTCTCTCCTGCTCTCTCTCTATCATTCTGTCTCTCACTCTCTCTTGTTCTCAGTCTCTCTTGCTTTCCCTCCCGCTGTCCCTCTTATTCTGTCTCTCACACTCTTTCTCTCTCTAATGAATAACTTTTGCCAGTATGATGAAGGGAATGCCTGATATAAATAGTGATAATACAAAAAAATATATAATACAACCAAAAGTGGCAATCTGTGGGATCCGGGCACTTTCCAGTAGAACGAGGCCCTGCGTGCTGGCATGGGGTCTTGTTAAAATGAAAACTTTTTTTTTTTTTAAAAAGCCCCATTTATCATTAGTGTAGAAGCAGAGGAGTCTTTAAAGAACTTTGAATAAACCAATCAAATACTTCACAAGCAGTACAACGTCTGACATAACTGGTTTAACAGGAGAAGCTAAAAGAACTGAACCACTTGACATGTATTACATACAGCTGCACATCACTGCCAAACAGAATGAAGTAAAACCTTCAGCACCTCGTTACCACGAGTAAACACAGTATACATATAATAATAATTATGAATATCTTATTTACAAAAAATACATATGTTTTAATAACATAATATTTCAGAATTATGACTAAACATCTGATTATTGTAAGAAATAATGTTGTAAAAATGCCATCATATGTCATAACACTTTCATCAAAACGGCAACACGCTGCAAAACCGCCCACAACACAACAGAAGTGTTTCTGGACGACACTTAAAGGACGTGGGACCACATACGGCGACGCAGCGTAAACAGAACCGTGCAGAGCTGCGGTAGCGTCTAATGAGAAGTACGTTCAGCTATATCTGCTAACTATCCAGACTTACTTCTCATCAGACGCTAGTGATGGTCAGATCAAGCCTCCTGAAGCGTTGAAGCGTTCCCTCCAGATGGTTCAAAAAAAGTTCATTACGCTTCATGTGCACACGAACCCCCTGCTGGCCAAAACTTTTATTATCATTTCAACTATTTGCGATGGCCACTTGCAACGCTGTAAGCATGGAACAAGTATGGAACAGCGTGGCTACAGACGTCATCAGTGACATCACTCGCCCATAACGAACCCACCCTCGATATGCTCTTCGTAAACAACTTTCTGGATTTCTCGACACAAGCTCCAAAGCATCGGTATCATTTGCCCATCCGCATTGTTCTGTTTACATTGCCAATTGTGGTCCCACGTCCTTTAAGTGTCCTCCGGAAACACTTCCGTTGTGTCCTTGTTGCCATTTTGATGAAAGTGTTTTCTGTTTGCAGCGCGTTTGTGAATCTGCAGTGCGTTGAGTCTTCTCGGCTGCAGTACATAATACTGTTGGATGGCAAACAGGCTAGCAGGTTTTGTTTTTGACTGGATTCAGTGGTGCAGCTTATTATTTTCATCAAATTTCACTTCACGCCTGGATAAAAACACATTGAAACTTTAACACCACTTTACACCAGAAGCGGTATCCACACTGCATGACGCAACACAAAAGGCTTCAATGTGGGAAGCAAAACAACTTAAAAGCCAGCACCAACAGAACGACTCTACAGAACTGTGCAATGCGGACTGATAACTTGATTACAACTGGACAGCGTGGCACAGTTCAACTGACCTGCGGGACTCAGAGCGGGTCGCACGGAGCAGCTTGACTCTATCAGCACGTCTGAGAGATTCTCCATTACTGCGATAAATACAGCTAAACACTAAACCTGGACAGCAAGCTTAAAGTGGCTTAAAGTACTAACACATTCAACAATATTCCTCCTGCTTTACTGATCTACTGATCAAACACATCATCTAAAACGCCATATAATGTTTTATAGGGCGAACCAAAAGCTCTAGTTTCTCCCTGAGAGGACACTGCATACCAGGGGTGTTTAATTAGAGTTCAGTAAGGTCCAGTTAGAGGAGATCTCCTCAGGCCAAGGTCTGAACCGTCATCATTTCGTTTAAATGCTGAACTTTAAGTAAAAACAAGGGCTGCATTTAAAATGCTATTGAAAAAAAGTGCATAATAAAGTGTTTATTTATAATAAGAAAAGGGAAATAAAATGTTTAGTCTTGTTAACTGAGATTCACATCTTAACAGTTTATCTCTCTCTCGTATTCCTCCACACTTTCTCTTGTTAGTGAGAGAAGTGAGCTCTTGGTTGTCCAGCCAGGACTTTAAACAGGGGCTGATACTCTGTTAGGACCATTCTCACACACATATGAGATATCCGGGCCTTTCTGTGTGGAGTGTGCATGTTCTCCCATAAAGAGCAGCACAGTGTCCCTACATTTGGCTAAATTAATAACATCTGTGATAGGATCTTGTCTAAACCCATCTTGCTGCTGTGCAACCAAAACACAGGCAAGTGCTAAACCAATAACTGATAAAGCTCCAGTAGATGTACATCATGCTACTCCATTATGATCACAATGTCTGTTTTAAACATTCATTAAACGGAATGAATAATGAGCAGATTATAATATTATCTTATTGGGTGGGGGGTCATGGGCTGAAGGTTTGGGGTCTGGTTTGGTTAGGGAACCAGAAGGTTGCCCCTGGAACAACAGGACACGACTGATGTGCCCTTGAGCAAGGCACCTAACCCCCAAATGCATCCCTCATTCCTTCCAAAGGATCCCATTCATTTTTGGCCAAACCCAAACATTATGGTTTAATTCAACCTACAGCCACCAAACTGCATTTAGGCAGACGTACAACTGACCTGCACTCCTCTATTTGTCATTTATTCATCCCTCATTCCTTCCACAGGATCCCATTCATTTTTGGCCAAACCCAAACAATGTGGTTTCGTTTAACCTACAGCCACCAAACCGCATTTAGGCAGACCTCCAACTTCTAATCCACAGACATACTGACCTGCACTCCTCTATTTGTCGTTTATTCATCCCTTATTCCTTCCACAGGATCCCATTCATTTTTGGCCAAATCCAAACATTATGGTTTCGTTCAACCTACGGCCACCAAACTGCATGTACTCACTCACGGCAGATCTAAAACCGCTAATCCACAGACATACTGACCCGCACTCCTCTGTTGTTTATGCGCAACCATCCTGCGTTTCCTTTGAGAAATACACTTTTCTGATAACGTGATAACGATATAGAAATGTCATACAGTTTATTTTTTTATGCTGCTTGTCAGAAATGCGCCACCGTAATTATATATATCTGCAGTGTCTGGAAAAAAATATGATTGCTGTATAAAAAAAAACTTTCCTGTATGTGTCTATACATACTGCACACTGACATTCTCTCTCAAAGCTCTCTCTCTCTTGCTTCTCTGTGTAAATAAACCCAGTCAGCCTGTGGCTCAGGATCACAGCTCTTCTCAGTTAAATCTCACCCAGTATGATGCCGAACGCTGCTCTTCTGCTTCCGCAACATTTCAAAGATCTCAGACAGTCACCCCAGGCTCCTTTGGAGGCTTCTCTCAGCGTTTAATTCACCCTGTCCTACCATCCTTTCATGTAGCGACCCACGAAGCCTGTGAAATTCCCCGCGGGTTAGGCAGTGTAACCTTCTCTACTCTACAGGGTGAGTGGAGAGGTGGAGAGGAGACACCAGCGCGGTGGAGATAAGAGAAAAAAAAAGAGCTTGTGCCGCTGAGAAAACACACATTACAGCCGGCAAAAGCACGAGGAAACGACTGCAGGGGTTCTTTTCTACGCTTCTTCTGACACGCTACTTAATTACCACGTTTGGCCCCAGTGTCAACCGTTTGTAGTAAACTGCTTCTCTGCTATCTTTGCAGTTTGATTCAGAAGTAATTGCCAAAAACTGAGAATAAAGAAAGTAACTGGCTTCGGAAACCCGCTGAGTGAGCCGTTTAGCAGGGGAAAGTTCATCTTTCTGACTTTTCTGAAGCGATTACCACACTAAGCATTTACTCTTGAGCATAACCCCGGTAGGTCCAGGCCACCCACTTTGTTCACTGACCCACTTGTATAATCTCCATGGAAAGGGATGCACTGGAGCAGCCACACATGAGCCTAAGATCACAATGCCCAGTGTCAAGCGTTGGCTAGAGGCTTAAAAAGGCCCCTCAGTACTGGGCTGTGTCCCATGATTTGGAGTGATAGAGCTTCGCTCAGTACCTTTGGGAGCTTGAGCTGGAGTGGCGTTTGTGAGCAACATCAGTGCCTGATTTGTCTTCGGCACTTGTGGCTAAATGCAATGAAAATTTCACAACAATGATCCAATATCTAAAGCTTTAGAAGAAGAGGCTGCTGCAGCACTAGGGTGGACACACTTAATATTAATGACTTTTATTTCATAAAAAAAAACACAATGAATTTTCCAAGAATACAGCTTCTCATGGTAGCCTCGCCTATATACTGCAAACTCGGGAGATGCAAGGTGTAATTCTTAAATTGCCAGGACCTACCCTGAGTCCAAGGTTTTACTAGTACATCCGCAACACTAATAGAACTGTACTGTAGTCCGGGTAGTTAAATAATAAACCTTAGAATGTACTAAGCCTGGAATTTAAGGGGTTTAAAGTTCTTTCCCATCAAAACATCCCAAAAAGCTTAGATTTTTCTTTGGTTTTCACTTTTATAAGAGTTTAAATAAATCTTTTGTAATTCTTGTCTCAACAGCAGGTGTTTCCACACCTGAAAGCAAGTATTTAAGGTTTTGATGTTTTAACATGTAATCAGCTGTAGTTGCAATATCTTAACCCCATTTCTGTGTGATCCTCCCACATTTTGCAAGGCCACCCCTAAAATAAATCTCATCGCTGTCCAAAGAAAACATGTATGGCCATTTTTGTTGATTTTTAGTTTTCTATATCATTCAAACACAACACTTTGGGTGTGTCTCCAAATCTAGTGAGTGTCTAAGTAGGCTGTCTACGTGGGCAGCTGTTTAAGTAGGCAGTGTTCTTTCCTCATAAGACGCTCTAGTTAGAGAGAGACTGCGTCACGGCTTGTTCCTGCCCACTGCACGCGTGGTGGTTTAGCTAGTTGTTAAGCTACCGGCCAGCTATCCAAAATAATAGCCTGAGGCTTAAAAATTTGCTTGCATAAATGCTTATGGCTCGAGTATAAAACTGCAAAATGGTAACGACTCATTACAGAGTTGATAATAAAATACTGTTTTGTGTTATTATATGACAAGAAACACATTAAAACACCAGAGAGAATCAAAATAACTTACATTTTAAAACCACTTCACTGCTCATAGCTTTGCCTGCGTTGCATCATGGGATTGTCTTAGCGGCTGAGGAAGCGTTTGATGCTTCCTTAAAATCAGGCTAAAATAAGGCTCCTCAGTAGAAGCATGTTTAAGGTATCTAAGAATTGGGACAGCCTACATGTTGGGAGTGCATACTATGACGTAAAATGCTGCCTATGTAGACCCTCACTGGGTTTTGAGACACGCCCTTTATATCATGTGAAAGCTTCATGTTGAATGGACCCATAAAAATGCTTCAAAATCACTTGGAATAAAACCTCTTTACATTGACTTACAGTGAAAGTTAAGAAGGTTTTTGTGCTCTTCTGTAAAGTTACTATTTTGGAGAAACATGTTTTACTTTGGACAGTGATGACATGCATGCATGTGAGGGAGAAGCGTATTTTGCATCTTTCCATGTAAACAGCCCATAAACTTTTATGTGCTGTAGAGGGAGTGTGTTATTGCGAATGACATTAAGGCTGTAATTAGGTTGCAGGCACAAGCCGAAGCCAGTACAGTAGATCACCGCAGCTGTGATGTCGCTCATAACACCCCACCTCAAGTGCTCTATTGCTTTCACAAGAGAAAAGAAGAGCCAAGAAGCCCCAAACCCTGCATGTAATGTCCTTTATTAAAGTCTTTTCCTTCTACCAAAAATGAATAGACATAATAAATAGTCATAATATCAGCTTCAGCTCAGCTTTTTCAATATTTCAGTACTTAACAGATGAATGTTGATTTGTTTCGAGTGTTTAAAGAATTTCACAGCCTATCTTGTTTGTTGAATAGTAGTGGTTCTGGCTTACATTATGTTTTAAAAAAGGTTTTAAATATTACAGGGCCATCCAAAATTATTGGCACCCCTTGTTAAGATGTGTTAAAAGAATTTTTAAGATGCCTTAAAATAAATTCAATTTTAATTGCAGAAACATAGTGTCACACTTTAACTTTAAAATTAACTTTAAAATTAAATACCTGACTTAAAAATAATTACTTTTTATAAAATCACCTGTTCCACAATTATTGGCACCTCTAACAATTACTAGAAAATAAATGTAATCGAAACATTTCTGTAATTTCTACTTTTGATCAGAGTATCTAGGAATCTTTAATTAGTAAGTCATTCATTCCTGTTTCCCTTGGGTATAACTATGACGTGACACAGAGGCCTAGTTCTCTTATCCGCTCTTCAACATGGGAAAGACCAGAGAACACATCATCAAAGTAAGATAGATGTGTGTCGTCCTTCATGAATCAGGCAGTGACTACAAGAAAATAGCCACTCGTCTACACCTGCCCATATCTACAGTCAGAGGAATCATCAAGAAGTTTAAAACAACGCAAACGCAAACGTCTGGACTTCGCTAAGCGCTACTGGGACTTGAACTGGGATCGTGTGCCGATAGAGCTTTACGGCAACAAACACTCTAAGAGGGTCTGGCGTAACACAAAAGATGACCATGCGGAAAAGCACCTCATGCCTACTGTGAAGTATGAGGGATGACCGGTGATGCTGTGGGCCTGTTTCTCTTCCACAGGCCCTGGGAACCTTGTTAGGGTGCATGGCATCATAAACTCTTTGAAATACCAGGACGTTTTAAATCAAAATCTGGTGGCCTCTACCTGAAAGCTGAAAATGGATTGTCCCTGGGTCTTTTAGCAAGATAATGACCCTAAACATGTGGCCAAATCTATACAAAAATTGTTCACCAGATACAAAATCAAACTCCTCCCATGGCCATCTCAGTCCCCAGACCTCAACCCAATTGAAAACCTGTGGGGTGAGCTGAAGAGGAGAGTACAAAGGAGAGGACCCAGGACTCTGGATGATTTAGAGATGCAAAAAGGAATGGTCAAAGAATCCTTTTTCTGTATTCTCCCATCCCCTTGTGAAATGTTATAGCAGAAGATTAACAACAGGGGTGCAGATAATTGGAGCACAGATGATTTCACGTAAAAGAATTATTTCTTGGATATAACTTGGATTTTCTACCCACTGAGTAAATGCATTAAATTAAAGGTTGGATTTTTTTTTTGCATTCTTGCCCTATATATATATTGTGTAGTTGTGTCTGTTTTCTTTTCTTTAGAAAATTGTTATTCAGCAGTTGAATTTGCTATTGTAAAAGAAATAAGTGCTGATATCAAAACCCAGCACAAGCAGAATGCTTCTCAACCAATCAGACTATGCCATCAGAACTAACTGTTGTATACACCAATCAGCTATAACATTAAAGCCACCTTCCTGTTTCTACAATATCTGTCTATTTATCAGCTCCACTTGTCATATAGAAGCACTTTGTAGTCCTACAATTACAGACTGCAGGTAATCTGTTTTACTGTGTACTTTGTTTTCCCCTTTTACCCTGTTCTTTAACGGTCAGGATCCTCAGAGGACGACCACAGAGCAGGTACTATTAGAAAGATGGATCATTATGAATGCCTGCAGCCAGTGGTGGTGTTAGTGTGTGTTGTGCTGGTACAAGTAGATTGGTGTAATCACACATACAGGATATTGGCAGCAGGCATTCATTATGGGCCAAAACTGGTGTAAAGGCTCAGTTCCTCAGGCCCATAGTGCAGTTAGGCCTATCTGACTCTGGTATAACTCTCTCAGTCAGGGAACTCACAACTGAAATGAATATCTTGTGGAAAGGACAAACTTTGCCAACATATAGAGAGTGGACTGATCCCCTGGCCCCAATCACAGTCAGGTAAAATTTGATCCAAAACCAGAACCCGAAACACAAACACTTTACACAAAGACGCTAATCCCCCATGATCCTCGGCCCGGCCAGCACAAGCACAGCCAGTGCAAATTAGAAAACACACAGAGCATGCCACCCATTCAATACGGCAAGAGAGAGGGATTCACATACAGAGCTCTGACCTCCAGGGTGTTGGATATCTATGAAAGATGGGGAAATAAAAAGGACTCTGAAGACCAATCTCAGGAAATTCGGGAAATACAATGAGCAGTGCATGCTTACCGTTTCAGACTGTATTTCATCTGTTGCTGTACAACTTATCAGTTCACCTCCACTCTACTCATTAGTGGTCAGTTTCTTACCACTGATGAATCTATAGTGTTTGAATGATGGTCCATTCTCTGCCCAGTAGTTGCACTCTCTATTTCAGTGTGGGTCAGAGATGCTATCATGAGTGCAATACATAAGAAACAAAACACTCACCAGGTTGGGTGAGAGGAGAGACTGGAAGTGTACGAGCAGGCCGGTGGAGGAAATCTGGTCAAGCCAGCGGCGAGCACTCTCCTGCCCTTCACTCTCCCCACACAGAGTCTGATTCAACACAGCCAGGAACTGCTCCGAGAAACAGCACACCGCTCCAACTAAACTCTGAGTAAACACCATATCCCTCCGCAACTGCACCTCTGAGTCTAAGAGAGTGGCAGACAGAGAGAGAGAGAGAGAGAGAGAGAGAGAGAGAGAGAGAGAGAGAGAGAGAGAGAGAGAGAAAAAGCATAAAAAGCATTTTTTGAGACACATCAGGGGTTTAATGAGTATCACAGACCACATTTGGCTTGTACTTTAATATACAGCAGAAATGATTTCTCAAGAAACAAACATCACTTAAGCAAATTCTTTACACTCAAGCTTTGTTTATTTCACGTATGTTCCACACACATAGTTATTACTTTTACACAATGCGCTGATGTTGTGGGTTTAATGGCGCAGACTGCAATATTAAGGCTCTATGTTAATTATGGCCATATACATTTCTGTTATTATTACGAGGACAGTCACACACACACACATGTACACAGGAACAGGCACCCCTCACACAGATAACCAAAAACAGGTAGTGTAAGTAGCCACTAATTGCATCAGTACATCAGCTGGTATATTCAGTTTAGTGTGATTGCAGTGAGTAGATCAGCAGGTATATTCAGTTTAGTGTGATTGCAGTGAGTAGATCAGCAGGTATATTCAGTTTAGTGTGATTGCAGTGAGTAGATCAGCAGGTATATTCAGTTTAGTGTGATTGCAGTGAGTAGATCAGCAGGTGTATTCAGTTTAGTGTGATTGCAGTGAGTAGATCAGCAGGTGTATTCAGTTTAGTGTGATTGCAGTGAGTAGATCAGCAGGTATATTCAGTTTAGTGTGATTGCAGTGAGTAGATCAGCAGGTGTATTCAGTTTAGTGTGAGTGCAGTGAGTAGATCAGCTGGTATATTCAGTTTAGTGTGAGTGCAGTGAGTAGATCAGCTGGTATATTCAGTTTAGTGTGATTGCAGTGAGTAGATCAGCTGGTATATTCAGTTTAGTGTGAGTGCAGTGAGTAGATCAGCAGGTGTATTCAGTTTAGTGTGATTGCAGTGAGTATATTCAGTTTAGTGTGAGTGCAGTGAGTAGATCAGCAGGTATATTCAGTTTAGTGTGATTGCAGTGAGTAGATCAGCAGGTATATTCAGTTTAGTGTGATTGCAGTGAGTAGATCAGCTGGTATATTCAGTTTAGTGTGAGTGCAGTGAGTAGATCAGCAGGTGTATTCAGTTTAGTGTGATTGCAGTGAGTAGATCAGCTGGTATATTCAGTTTAGTGTGAGTGCAGTGAGTAGATCAGCAGGTGTATTCAGTTTAGTGTGATTGCAGTGAGTATATTCAGTTTAGTGTGAGTGCAGTGAGTAGATCAGCAGGTATATTCAGTTTAGTGTGATTGCAGTGAGTAGATCAGCAGGTATATTCAGTTTAGTGTGATTGCAGTGAGTAGATCAGCTGGTATATTCAGTTTAGTGTGAGTGCAGTGAGTAGATCAGCAGGTGTATTCAGTTTAGTGTGAGTGCAGTGAGTAGATCAGCAGGTATATTCAGTTTAGTGTGATTGCAGTGAGTATATTCAGTTTAGTGTGAGTGCAGTGAGTAGATCAGCAGGTATATTCAGTTTAGTGTGATTGCAGTGAGTAGATCAGCAGGTGTATTCAGTTTAGTGTGAGTGCAGTGAGTAGATCAGCAGGTATATTCAGTTTAGTGTGAGTGCAGTGAGTAGATCAGCAGGTATATTCAGTTTAGTGTGATTGCAGTGAGTAGATCAGCAGGCGTATTCAGTTTAGTGTGATTGCAGTGAGTAGATCAGCTGGTATATTCAGTGTAGTGTGATTGCAGTGAGTAGATCAGCAGGTATATTCAGTTTAGTGTGATTGCAGTGAGTAGATCAGCAGGTGTATTCAGTTTAGTGTGATTGCAGTGAGTATATCAGCAGGTGTATTCAGTTTAGTGTGATTGCAGTGAGTAGATCAGCAGGTATATTCAGTTTAGTGTGATTGCAGTGAGTAGATCAGCAGGTGTATTCAGTTTAGTGTGAGTGCAGTGAGTAGATCAGCTGGTATATTCAGTTTAGTGTGATTGCAGTGAGTAGATCAGCAGGTATATTCAGTTTAGTGTGATTGCAGTGAGTAGATCAGCAGGTGTATTCAGTTTAGTGTGAGTGCAGTGAGTAGATCAGCAGGTGTATTCAGTTTAGTGTGATTGCAGTGAGTAGATCAGCAGGTATATTCAGTTTAGTGTGAGTGCAGTGAGTAGATCAGCTGGTATATTCAGTTTAGTGTGATTGCAGTGAGTAGATCAGCTGGTATATTCAGTTTAGTGTGAGTGCAGTGAGTAGATCAGCAGGTGTATTCAGTTTAGTGTGAGTGCAGTGAGTAGATCAGCAGGTGTATTCAGTTTAGTGTGAGTGCAGTGAGTAGATCAGCAGGTATATTCAGTTTAGTGTGATTGCAGTGAGTAGATCAGCAGGTATATTCAGTTTAGTGTGATTGCAGTGAGTAGAACAGCAGGTATATTCAGTTTAGTGTGATTGCAGTGAGTAGATCAGCAGGTGTATTCTGTTTAGTGTGAGTGCAGTGAGTAGAACAGCAGGTGTATTCAGTTTAGTGTGAGTGCAGTGAGTAGATCAGCAGGTATATTCAGTTTAGTGTGATTGCAGTGAGGAGGGTGAGCAAATTACATTAACTCAGAATGGAATACAGTACTTAAATACAAGTTTTTACAGATATATATTTAATTACAAAACTAATCGATAGCTGCAGCACTACTTTAAAAATTAAATCATATTAGATCATATTAGACCATATTCTAGATTTTTTTCTGCTATTTTAACTTTTTACCCCTGAGGTTCATTTATAAAATTTAACAATCATATTTAATGCTTACATGACAGACTTTATTTGCCACTGTGCTAATATATAATCAATTGTAAATGGATGGGACTATAATGCACCCCCTAACGTGCCACATGTCTCGTCATCTCTGGAAAACTATTCATCATCACCTTTTTCTCATTCATATATATCATTGCTGTCCAATGAAAAACAAGTATTTCCAAAATTGCAACTTTACAGGAGAGAACAAAAACATACTTTACTTTCAATGTAAGTCAATGGAACCAGATTCTTTTCCAATCTGTTTTGGAGCACTTCTATTGGTCCATTCATCATGAAATGTTCACACAATGTAAACGACCATTATCTTTCATTTAATAAAGCATAACGAACGTTCATGATCGTAATAGGCCGAGCAACTGAAACTGAGGCGCTCCTAATAGGCTGAATGCTTTTCTCACAACTCTTAATTGCAAATTGACTTGAAATGGAATCTAAATCTGTTTGTAATCGAAACCAAGACTCTATATTATTTTTAATGATTTTCTAACTTCTCTTAGCGTCCCTGTAAATGAAGCTAAGGCTTCTTCACTCTTTTAATTTTTGTCCTTGCTGTTTCAGCGATGCT